>OX638359.1:32258496-32858496 GCA_951812935.1 Hermaeophaga mercurialis | reverse complement strand
GATCGGATGGGGAATCACTTTCAATATTGGTAAATTGATTTTCTAATTAATATGGAAATACTTATCTTGAATTTCCACGGTCTTCCAAAGAGTTTTAATTGTATTCAAGTCTACTTAGGTTTCGGTAATTGACAATTCTATTTAAGTAAGTAAGTGCTCACAGTAGCGTATGTTAAAATTTCTTAATGTCCGGCCAAGATAGATGGCGGTACAATCCGAACAATTTAGTTTGTAAATACCCGATTTTGAAAATTTATTAATTTTAGGTTTTACATTTAATAAAAACAAACATACATTATGTATTAGTTTAAAAATATTGTATAAGATGTTGTACGAGATATAATTTTTTATATTTTGTTTGAAATATCTCCAAAATATGTTCTGCATGACCCGTCATTTTTTAGGTTGTTTCCGAAAAATCAGGTTAACGCCAACCTTCTTTTCCTTTTTATTAATCAACCTATTTATTAGATGTAATGGATAATCATTAGAGGTAGCGATTTGTTTTATTATATTAATTTTCCTTTTAAAATCATCCTTACTTATGGGTATTGAAAAAGCTCTAAGTATCATTGAATTATAAGCTGCTAATTTATGTGACATAGGGTGATTTGAGTTATAAGGGATAATCATATTTGTATGAGTTGGTTTACGATAAATTGAATATTGAAGATTACAGTTTTCTCTTTTGATATTTATATCTAAGAAATTTATAGAACTGTTCTTTTCAATTTCAACAGTAAATTTTATTTTTGGACGTAAATTGTTAACAAAATTAAAGAAAACATCCAATTGTCTATCACTACTTGTAAAACCAGCCAAAACATCATCAACATATCCATACCAAAACAACACATTCTTGGAGATATCTGAATCAAAAATTTTTGTTTCAAATTGTCCATATAAATATTTGCCAAAAATGGTAATCCCTCGTTTTAAATACAGTAAAGTAAGAAAAAAAAAACTTTGTTACAATAAAAAAATACAGAAAAAGAACCTCTAAAGTAGTGACATTTAAAAGCTTAAGTATTAAGTATAAAAAATATAAGTCACACATTTAAGGGAGAGGCTGTAAAATTAAAGTAGTTCATTAAAAGATTTACTTTATTACCACTCTTTGGTAACTAAAAATATCTAACATCTTGCGCGAGTTATAGAAGACCAGATCATTTTAAAATCTAGGGCTGCCTCAGTAGGAATGCTTTTGGCGACATCAAATATACATTAGTAAGTAGTACTAACTACAGTATCATTTCTTTTGGTCTAATCGGCCAAAAAGTAAGTATAAAAAATGTTTGGTAGAAATTATGTCTGCCAACGACTTCACTTTATTTGTTCCTCCGTTACATTTAATTTACGATTCTATTGCTAATTATTACAACCAACCAATAGCTGTTCTACGAGACTGGTTGATCTACGAGAGGCAAACAATTTTAATTATTCTAGAAATATATCAATCAACACATGTTTTTAGAACTTATTGCCTCATATCGGAATTCCAAAGTCCTGTTATTTATACTTAGAGTGATTTCTATTTTTCATTTCTCAGGAACAATAAACTTAATCAGTTATTTTGAGAATTGAGAATTCCAAAAAACAGGATACCAAAAACAAGACCAAAATTTCCCATATTTAAAATGGTAAATAAAACAATGAATGCGCTTTAGAAATGAGATGTATTTATCTTTAAGTGAGAGGAGAGTTTGACAGAAATATTCGAGGCATTTTCATATATGAATAATTATTTTAGAACTGTTAATCAAATTGCACAACTGTATACAATTACAAATATTATTCTAAAATATCGTTTTTCGTCCATGTTAAAAATAATCCGTGAAAATAGTGCACCATTTTTATGGATGAGGTATAATAACGTTCTCTGTTTTTTTTTCCATTTTCCTTATGTCAGTGATTTTTAATCGTTCTAAAAGTAAGGTTTTATTTTAATACAGCTAGATATTTAGAATGGTCGATTACAGGTGATATAAAAAAGTGAAAAATGTATTTTCAGCAATAATTACACAATTCGAAAGATTTCTACTACTACTTTTTTAATAAATAAATACATTTCGTTTAATGACCAATTTACAAAGAGAGTACATTTATAGTCAAGGATGTGTAGTATCAATATAAATTGAAATGTTCACAATATAAAATACCTAGCCATAGTGAATAAGGGAAATTCGCAATTAGTAAAAACAATAAAATATAAATACATTAAACTATAATAACATTAGAAACTAGATACAAAATAATTTCAATAATTAAATTAAAGCACTTTAAAATACAAAAATGAAATTTGTAATCGAATACATTTTTTAATTCGTTATAAATTAAAAATATGATGCACAATCAACAGAGTAGTTAATGTAATCAGCAATGCTGTAGAAAGAGTTTTCTATGAAATGATTTTTAACAAATTTGTAAAATTTTAGTTATTTTTTTATCTAGGAAAAATTTATCTGATTTATTAAACACATTTAAGTCAAGTCGATTCAATTTAGCCGTTGACAGGCGTTAGTATATATTTACGAGATAATTTGCAATTCTGGTGTTGTAATTGTGGAAATCGGTATGCCTTGGAATATAATTCAGTTTTCGATGTATTCTTAAAAGTTGGTGGAAGATGTATGAGCAGGGCAAGCAAAGTATTTTATATTTTTTAAAAAAGTTCTTTACAATGAGCCCGGTACGTTGAACCATCAACAATTTCTAATCCTGCCTTTTGAAGTACGAAAACCTTGTCAGACCCGCTGGAATTGCCCCAGAGTGAAATGCCATAAGACAAGTAAGTGACTATGGATTAAAGCAAAGTAAGCAATTTTCATTACATTATTGTCACTGATATTTTTGCGTAATTGTCTTAATACGAAAATTTGTGTCGATAATTTTGAGCACAAAACATCGATTTGGCTCAACCAATTGAGCAAAGTGTCAAACGTGATCCCTAACGGTTTAACAGGTTTCGATGTAACTGTAAATTTGTCATTACTGAACCGTATTTGTTGAGTTTTTATTCAAAGTTTACTCACAGTCACTCCCTCTTTAGAAATTAAAGTAGCGTCAACAGCGTAAAGTATGGCTCTGCCTAAATGCTCTATAGATTTAGGTAAATCATTAACATATATTATAAATAATAGAGGGCCCAAGACAGAACCTTGGGGTACTCCGTTTTTAATAGAAAGTATCTGGGAATTTACGTTGTTAAAATATATGTATTATTAAGATAAGAAGACATTAGGTCGTATTGTTCATTTCTAAATCCGTAAAATATCATTTTTTCCAATAAAATTTCTGTATTTACACAATCAAATGCTTAAGATAAATCACATAAAATAGCGTGCATTTCCAAGTCCATTATCAACGCTATTGACTGTCTCATCAACAATCGTTACTAATGCAGAGATAGTAGACTCTCCCTTTTTGAATCCAAACTGCGAATTCGATAATATATCTATATTTCCCAAATAAAATATAAATCTAGACTTAATCAGGATCTCAAATAGTTTAGCTAATATGGGAACAATCACTATTGGTCTACATTTATCTAATACATCCATGTCACCCTTTTTAAAATCGGTACAATTTTTGATATTTTTAAGGAGTTAGGCCAAATGTCTTCAGTAGAGCATTTGTTAAAAGCATGTGTTAAGGGCAACAAGCCTTAATCATTCGCGGATTCAAACCTTAATAATTTGCACTATATTTGTTTTTAAGGGAATCGAGTACTTCAGATTCTAAAAATGGTAACATAAAAAATGAAGATTTAGGTTTTTGAATTTTATTAAGGTAGGAAACAGGGTGCGTATCAGTATCACCAAGTGTTTGAATAGAATTCAGTTTAATACTGTTTGAACTAGATTTATTTCTATTTCTATTTTCATTTATAATTCTCCAAATTGCCTTGCTTTTATTTTCATATTTTAGGATACTTTACTTTACGTAATTTATAATAATCATTCCAATCTAATGGAGAATTAGAAAATTTATATTTATTCCTACTTTCAAATACACGCTTTCGCATACTTTTTAACTCTGCAGTAAACCATTTTAATCCAGGTCGCTTGTGGTATATTGACTTTATTTAGCGAAGCGAGACGTTATTAGAATGAATCTAAAGATTTCTAAGATTTATAAGAAATAGTATTTTATACTGAGGATGTCACTAATTGGGCATATTTAACAGGATTAAGAGAAGGGAGCACAGTACCCACGATAAAATTGAAAATATGGTAATTTCCAGCCAGATGAACTCATAATTTAGACAGCAAATAACCTGTTTAAAAATGATCCCATGAGTTCTGTTTAACAAAATAAGATCACAATAAAAAAATAGGATATTAATGTAAATCAGAGGATCAATAAATAATGTGTCTTTCCGCGAAAATAATCAAAAAAATACTTTTATTTATTTTAAAGATAAATATAGAGGGTGATTTTCCACTAGTTAGGCATTATTAACTTGTTATTTTAAATTAATTGTTTCAACTTACTTTATGGAAATTATTCATAATAAATATGGAAAGATAAATAATACTTATCTTGAATTTCCACAGTTTTCCAAAGCGTTTTAATATGTATTCAAGATAAGTATTATTTATCTTTCCACATTTTTTATTGTTTTGTTATTTTCCCTATTACATATTATAATTTATACAAGGTGACACAGAATAACGGGAATTTTTGAAACCTGGTTTCCACAGGATGGAGCGACATCACACACTGCACGAAAATCAATGGAAACTGTACGAGAATTGTTCGGTAACTGTGTGATCTCAAGATTCGGTAACATTCCCTGGCCCCCTAGATCGCCAGATTTATCCGTTTGTGAATTTTTCTTGTGGTGCTACCTCAAGAGTGTACACGACTCGATCAAGAACCCTGGATGAGTTAAAACAGAGAATTCGGCATGAAATTTAGAGTATCCCAGCTGAGATGTTGCAGCGGGCAATGAGGAATCTCAACAGCAGATTTCAAGAATGCATTCGTACAGGAGGATGCCATCTAAAGGACGTAATTTTAAAAAAATTATAAATTCCATCAATGTTTCGTAAACGGCAAATTTTAAGGTTTCAATTACTATGAACAAAATTTATTTCTTTTATCATTTCTAGTTTTATTGGATTGTAAAAAGTTCCCTTTTTTGTGTCACCCTGTATAATAAAATGTTTTGGTCATGCATAAAGTGTTTGTTTCAATTGATTGCTACGGACCAGTGTTTCGGGAACAACCTTCAAGAAGACATCAACACAAAAATTAATACTTTATCTTAAATTAATTGTTTCAACCCATGTTACGAAAATTTTTACTAATTATTTTTCGTCCATAAAATCAGAGTGTATTGAACAATCCCACGACGTGATCTTAAATTTCAACTTGGCTTGATTTTCCCCAAAAAAATGATTACACTATTAAAACCAAAATTCAACACAAGGGTGTTTATTTCAACAGCAATAATATAGGGAACAATCATAAATTAATCACTATTAAACATTAACAACTTTAAATTGTGCAGCATATTAAATTATCCAATATACTCCATTATAAAGTAAAATTAAGTATGAATTCCTAGGGCATTTTTAAACATGAATTTTAAGAATTGTTTATTGATTCAAATTGCGCAGCTGTTGAACTCTTTTAGTTTAATTGGGGGAGGGACTTGGAGAAAACTATGTACCTATCTGGAGTTAGTTGGAGGGACTTGGAGAAAATGATTTACTTATCTGGAAATGTAACTAGTTTCTGTGGAGGTCTCTGATGGGTAATTCGTTTTTAAAAATAGACCATTGGTGGGCTCAACAGTAGGAATAGTAAAATCAGGGAAACAACTAACAAAACTTCTTGGTACTTTCATTATTGCAAGAAATTGTAGATAATTAAGTAGTGAATTTTAACAGATCTTTTTCTTCAAAAAATATAAAAAAATGTCATGTCATATCTTAGGTTCCCCTCTTTTTTATTATTGTAATACCGAGTGTGTACCCGTCAGGGGCCATGCAACTACTCAATTATTCTGTTACGGTTTTCCGTAACAACCCTTACTTTGTGGAATTTATGCATAATATATAAAAAAGATAAATTATACTTCCACAGTATTTCAAAGCTATTTTTACATATCTTACTCTAACCAGGTTTCGCTAAACCTTACTTTCAAAGAGTGACATAAGATTTACAGATTTGAAGTCAAGTACACTTATAAGAAATCTGTCAATTTTATGTCGCTCTTTGAAAATGTGATTTAGCGAATCCTGGTTAGAGAAAGATATTGGAAAAATAGCTTTCAAATACTGTGGAAATTCAAGATAAATATAATGTGTCTTATATTTAATACTTTCTACTAATCAGTAATAAATAGTCCTTTATATAGAAAACATTAAATGGGTCAGCATTGTTAGATGGTTAGACCTGTATGCAACTATTATAAAAATACTGCTGCTTGATGATTCTAGAGTGAGAGACGTGTGAACAAATTTTTTTTATAAAGACCGCTCGTCATGGGTGAAAGGTTTTGTTGAGTGAAAATAGAGATGATACAATACCAGGATTTAATTTCGATTAGACATTTAACCTTTATATTTGAAGTGGTTTTAATTGATATTTCCTAAACCGAGAAAAATGTTTAAAAATTTGTGTATTTTAGAAACAAACATCTTCGGGGATATAAAAAAACATTATCAGTGTCTATTTCATTTCTTTTTTCAACAAAAAAATTAAATACTTCCATATGGAACACTCTTTTCGTAAACTGATTAATAAAGGCTTTGTTATAATTTAGAACATACGAGTATATTTTTTTTTCTTAATAATGTAATAACGTCATAACGTTCAATACTTTTTTTGTAATTTAGATATGCAACATTCCCTCTTTAAATACCATTTTATCTGTTGCTATTTATAGAATCCCATTGATTGATATCACTTAAAAACAACTCCTTATAGCCATCAAAAAAATGAGATAATACTTCACCTCTACTTTATAATAAGTAATCATTTCTTTTTTCTTGTTATATCTACAGGGTGGTCCTTAAGTAATTTTACATAGAAGTACCGTAGAATCCTTACTTTAAAATATTACAATTTGAACTAAGATGTTTTATTAAAACCTTGATAATAAGAGAGATACTGGGTGTTTAAAGTGAAATTTTAATTTTTGTTTTCACAATAACTTTAACGTTTTTTGACATGTATACATAAATATTTGATAGTGAGGGTTTTTGGATATGAGAAATCATAATTTTGTACCTATTTCAATGTATTTTGTAGAGGGCGCCACATAGGCCACACTTGTGACATAAATGGGTGCTAAATTTTTTTGCTGTTTAAGTTAGCGCTTATTTTGTAAAAGAATATTAAAGCAACAAAATTTTAACAAAAAAAAATTTAAGAAAGGCATTTTGAACATGAATTTAAAATAAATGTATGGCGTGGGATCATTGGAAACTATTTATTAGGGCCATACGAGTTACTTACATTTCTTGCAAAATGACTTCATTGATTTGTTGAAAGAATTGCCACTAAATTTAAGGCAAAATATGTGGATTATGCAAAATGTAGCACCGTCACATTATTTGAAAAAAGTCAGAATCCATTTAAATACTAACTTTCCTGAACGCTGGATTGGTGGCGGAAGTCGTTTCCTTTGGCCACCACGTAGCCCAGAATTTAATCCTCTGGATTTCGGTGTAAGGGGTACAATGAAACAACAACTAAAATGCGATTATTTTTAAAACCGTTAAATTTTGGAGTTATTAATAAGTATACTTTTTTTTTGTTAAAACGATGTGATTTTATTATTCTTTTACAAAAAAATTTGACGCTCATTTATGCCACAAGTGTGGCCTATGTGGCGGCGGCTACAAATTGCATTGAAATAGGTACAAAATTAGATTTCTCATACCCAAAAACCCCCACTACTAAATATGTATACATGTCAAGAAAAGTTACAGTTATTGTGAACAATTAAAATTACAATTTCACTTTTAGCACCCTGTATCTCTCTTATTATCAACAATTTATTAAGGCAACTTAGTTCAAATCGTAATATTTTAAAGTGAGGATTCTACTGTACTTCTATGTACAATTACTTAAGGAGCACCCTGTAAACAAATTCTACTGGACCTCTTTTTTTAATTATATTTACCTAAAGAGTAGTGAATAAATGAATCGGTCGATTCTAAGAGGCGTTTAAAAACACGCTTTTAGCTGTGGCTCTCGACCAAATATGCGTAGAAATGGGTATGGACACTCCTAATTCACTAAGGACAATGACACCATGCATGATTTCATCACGAATTTTTTTCAACTTAAAAGGAAATTCGTTGTTTTTTATCGAAGTCGAGTAATAAATCACTTATTTCATTAGAAAAATAAACTAAATTTTGCGGAGATAAACACGTTTTTTTTCAGGATAATAAAAATATATGTTTGTAAATGATATTGTCAAAAAATAAAATTATAGAAACAAAAAAATGCGAAGGAACGTTGAAAAAATCAATATTGTTGAAAGTTGGAGAGTTGGAGAGATGTAAACTAATTTTTGAAATTAAAAATGTCATTTATATCATTTTCTACCTACGTCATATCAGTGTGCCAATAATATCTTATTCTTAATTTTCTTCCTACTCTTGAGTTCTAGTTTAATAAACTCTAACTGGAATGAGATAAGACCTACAACCAAAGTCTTTTAAAAATCTTTACGATAAAAAGTTTCGATATCATAAAAACGGACTTTTAATAATGACTGAAACAAGCATAAAATTATGTATCCATCTTTTTTAGTTTTTACTATTTTTTGATTAATCATTGTATCCATAACCGAAATTATAAAATAAACTCTCTATAGAGTTAAAACGATCCTTGGTTTATATTATGCTAACATCGAACCTAATTTTTCCAATAAACAGAATTTTTTATGTTCTTATAAAATGAGCATAAAATTATGTTGTATTGTTTTTTATGGTTTTTATTGATAAAATATGATTTTTTCTTTCTTTGTGGAAATAGGATCTGAATTGCAGTGTGTGTTATTTCCCTTGTAAATTGTTGTAATTATATTTCTCTCCTGTTTTTTCGGTGGCAGTTTTTCGTCTTGAAGATTAGAAATAATGCAGGCAGCCTCTGAGAACTTTCTATCGAATTAATTCATTTCTTCTTCTTAATGATATTTGCTTCTTTTGTTCTGTCATATTTAGTCTGCTATTCCATACCTGGACATTTTTCATCTCTTCTTTGTTTAGTACTAGGATAGTGGTTTTGATACAAAGCTTCTGCGATCATCTTCAGCAATTGTTTAATTTGTGACTCCTCGCTGCACCACTCCGTTTTTTATGGAAATAAGACCTGAAATTCAGTGTGTGTAATTTTCTCTGTAAATTATAGTTATATTTCTGTCCTATTTCTTCAGTAGCTGTTCATCACCTCCAAGATTAGAAGTAATGAAGGCTACCTCTAAGAACTTTCTGTTGGACTAGATCACTTCTTTCTTAATGATACTTGCTTCTGAGGTACTGACCACACTTTCTCTGCTATTTCACACTTGGATCATTATCCTCTCTTCTTAGATGAGTCTTAGAATAGTGGTTTTGAGACAAATCTTCTGTCATCATTTTCAACAATTCTTTTATTGGCGACTTCTTGCTGCATCACTCCATTCTTTGTGGAAATGGAATCTAAAATTCAGTGTATGTCATTTCACCCGCAAATTGTTGTATTTACATTTCTCTTCTGTTTCTTCGGTGTTTGTTTTTCTTCTGTATTACCTCTTTTTAGAGCCAATATATTTTTATTAGCGACATCTGGACAGCGAGTTTCCTTTGGAAGTATTTTTTGGAAGGGAAAATAAGAAGGCTAAACTACCGTGCAATGTTCTATGGTGCCTGACCCTGGTACATACATGTGTCTTCTATAAGTTTAATTTTGATTAATTTTGTCGCTTATTTCAATGAAAACTGAAAAAGATGTTCTCGTGTTGCAAGTCAATACTTCGCACGTAAACATGAAGTTTTCTAGCCTCTTACTGAGGACGTGGATTGATCTTGTAATAGTTGAATTGTTTACAAAAGAAAATTTTGGCTAATTGGTATGTAGAATTACTTTATGTGAATCCTCCAAAAAATCACACGTTTAAACGTTTTTAAAAAGCAAAATATTTGTGTATAAATATAACTTGTTTGCTATAATTGAGTTCTTTGAAGTTGGACTTATTCTTTGTCAGGATAACGTCGATTTTACAATGATAAAGCAAAAATGCAAACTTTATTTAGAGAATTCATGGGCTTATATCATTAAAAGAAATGAACTTTTCCGAACTCTGGATGAAATCTCATAAAAGTTTTCACAAGCTTCTTAAGACAATCCTTTTTTTAAAATGAGCGTAAAATTACGTGGTAATTATTTTTGTTGTTCTTTTATCATTTTTATTGATAAAGCATGATTTTTTTTCAAAAAAGACGATAGTGTAAAATATTTAAAGTTAGTCAAATAACAGTCTAAAATAAACCTAAATAATAAAATAATTTTCAAACAGATTTTACCGAATAAAGAATTTATTTTTGCACCAAAATTAGCCTAAAATTATTATGTATGTATATTTAAAATTTTAAAATCTACTGCTGACCTATTTATTACCTTGTTATACCTCACTTTTTTCTATAGAAACATATATGGGTGTATATTTAAATAGATCTTTCAAGTACCAGTAACTGATTTTTCTAATTTCTATTAATTCAACATAGTCCTGGATCCAACCCTGTTTAGACAATGTAACAATATTTTTAAATAACATACTTAATTTAAAAAAATGAAATAGACTCATTTTGCTTATTTTAAAAACTACTTTTAATATAATCCACTCGAATTTTATTTAATTTTAGAAATATATTTGAGAGGCCCATAACTAGTTGACATCCGGTATATATGTATTAAAATACGAGGATTAATTAATTTTAAATACATTTACTCAGAAATAATTTTAATAAGAGTCTATAAAATATATTTAAATTTAATCCTTTGAGGAAAACAAATTAAGGAGAAAAAATTAATAAACAAAATGGAGAAAATGCATACGTGTAAGGTTAAATTTTATATATTTTTTATACCGGTATTTTCTAAATAAATACCA
Organism: Hermaeophaga mercurialis; assembly: GCA_951812935.1. Taxonomy (NCBI): domain Eukaryota; kingdom Metazoa; phylum Arthropoda; class Insecta; order Coleoptera; family Chrysomelidae; genus Hermaeophaga; species Hermaeophaga mercurialis. The sequence continues at coordinate 32,847,377 of OX638359.1, read as the reverse complement.
TAATTAAGTTTAGTTAAAGATTATTATTTGTATAAAAATAAAATAAAAATATAACAATTAATCACATCCTCTTTTTCTTCTTTATTAGTTAGTGTGTCTTAATGCCAAACTGGAGTCTTAGACTCATTTTATCTGTCTCTTATCAACTATTTCATTTCATTAATGGTTTTCCCTCTTTTTTTATCTATCTCTCTATTCTTTGTTTCGTCGTTTTTCTCGGCATTCTTATTCGTCTTCTTCCTAGTTTCTTTCACTCTGCTATTTTGTACCACTTTTGTTGTTTTTCCTCTTTTGTTTGATTGGTTTTTGAAATATGCTTTGGCTTATTACTTCATTTCTACATTTTACTCTTTTAGTCTTTTAGCCTATTTTCCTCGGAAAAATATTTTCGTAACAGTAACTTTAAATTCGAATTTGATTGTATATAGGATTGTGGCTACTGTAATTGCATTGCAGATCATTGTTTTAGCATTCGTATTGATTTTCTCCTTCCCCATTATTATTTTATTTAGCTGATAAAATATTTGCATGGCTTCTGTCATACCTTTCAATATTTCTGTATCTAATGTTCCATCGCCCACAATCTTTATTCTAGACAACTATATTTTTTTATTTTTATTTTTATTTTATAGTTAGTACTTTTTTTATTCTATTTTTAAAGAGCATTTGGAAAAAATACATATTCCCGTTATCCACTAACTCGTGCATTTTAACATTCATTCTCATGTCAAGACATCGTGACAAACAGAATTAAGAATAAATTATTTTAACAAACAATTGTAGATACAATGTTGTTAACTTACAGATAGAAGTGACTGTTAAATGTATTTACGCTATAAATTTGACGCTTATCATATGTAAAATTAGCTAACGGGAAAGTAATAATTCGAGTCATAAAATAAGAAAAGCAACATTACACCGGATATATTGCTGAAGATTGGTATTGTGGAATATTCAGAATTACTGTTAGTGTTCCTAAAATTCTAGCAATAACTTGACAACAACAAATTCATAGAATAAATATAATTAACTAGTAGCTATAATTTTCGGCAATCCACTAATGTAAGTAAATAATGAGAATTAAATGGTTGTTTACAATGTGTACGCAGAAATTATTTCAATTAACCAAAAACCTAAAGGAAGATAACGATAATTGAAAATCCTTTGTAACGAAAAAGATTAAAAAAAATAAGTATGTTCACACGAAAAACTAAACAGTAATGTTTGGTTTTACATATTTTAAATCACTCTTGATATCATTCGTAAATTCGTTTTGATATTAGTCTTTGTCCATGCTCAGATTGACCTACCACTCAAATTCTGTCATACCTTCGTCAGTTTGTATTGTAAAGTTGTTGTTTTTGTTGATTTTGTTAAATTAATTTTTAATTCTTCTAGTTTTTTTTTATTTTCTTTAATTGTTTTGATAGTTTTTCATTAAGAGTTATTTTTGTTAGAATTAATTTTCTGAACTAAATTCATCCAGTGTTAAAGTTAAATTTTTTTAGTCAGATAAAGCCATCAATTCTTTAAATAATGTATACGTTTCAATTTTTTGCTTTATCGACGTTATTCTGACAAAGAATAAGTCCAACTTCAAAGCACGCAATCATAGCAACAGAGACAAGTTATATTTATACACAATTATTTTGCTTTTCAAAAACGTTTAAACGTCTGAGTAATTTTACACACCAATTAGCCAAAATTTTCTTGTGCCAATAATTCAACTACTACAGAACAATCCACGTCCTCAGTATGAAGCTAGAAAACTTCATGTTTACTTGAGAATTATTGAGCTGCAACAAGAGAACATCTTTTTCAGTATTCGTTGAAATAAGCGATAAAATTAATCAAAAATAAACGGATAGAAGACACATGTGTCAGGAGTCATTGAACATTGCAGGGTAGTTTAGATTTCTTATTTTCCCTTCCAAAAATATTTCCAAAGGAAACTCGCTGTCCAGATGTCGCTAATAAAGATATGTTGGCTCGAAAAAGAGGTAATACAGAAGAAGACCAGCCACTGAAAAAACATAAGAGGAATATAACTACAACAATTTGCAGGTGAAATGACATACACTGAACTTCAGATTCTATTTCCACAAAAAACGTAGTAATGCAGCAAGAATTGCTGAAAAGGATCACAGAAGATTTGTCTCAAAACCACTATTCTAAGACTAACCAAAGAAAATAGGAGAAAGATCCAAGTGTAGAATAGCAGAGCAAGTGTGGTCAGTATATCAGAAGCAAGTATCATTAAGAAAAAAGTGATCTAGTCCAACAGAAAGTACTTAGAGACCACCATTGTTATTTCTAATATTGGAGAGGAAGAACAACTACCAAAGAAAGAGGACAGAAATATAACTACAATTTACAGGGGAAATGACACACACTGAATTTCAGCTCTTATTTCTATAAAGAACAGAGTGGTGCAAGGAGGAGTGACTACTAAAAGAGTTGAAGATAATCATAGAATATTTGTATCAAAACTATTATTCTGAGACTAATCAAAAAAAATAGGAGAAATATCCAAGTGAGGAATTGCAGAGCAAGTGTGGACAAAAGAGCAGAAGCAAATATCATTAAGAAAGAGGTGAACTAATCCAACAGTAAATTCTTAAACAATTCTAAAACTAATCAAAGATCCAAGTGTAAAATAGAAAAGCAAGTATGGACATAACATCAGAAGAAAATATTAAGAAAGAAGTGAACTAGTTTCAAAGAATGTTCTAAGAGCCTGCCTGCATTATTTCTAATCTTGGAGCTTAAAGTAATTCGACTATAAAAATAAGAAAAATAAATAGAACCTGTATATGATGAGTTTATCATAGAAAAAGAAACAGATAGACGCAAACATCCTAAAAAACTATACTTACGAAATAGAAGACCGATTTAAACGTAGCCAAAAGAAAAAGATCCAAAAAGTTCGTAAGTATAGTGAAACATTTATGTTTCGTATTAGCACAGGTTGTTAATATTTGTTTTGGCACGTGAAGGTAGGTGAGCCCAATTCAATTTTACTTTAATATAAACTAAAAAAAGTCTTTTATAGAAGAAAATTTTTATTTTTCTAGGTTTTGAATACACAACAGATGGATACAATGCCCTGCTACCTCTAGATCACATTTCTAGTTATTATTTACTTTTGTTTGTACTCCATTTATTTACAACACGAATAAAAACTAGACATTCGATCAAAAAAAAAATGTTAGGAAGTCAATGACTTTATATTCGCCACGGTCATATGATTGCGGTATCCTTAACCTTGTTCATGGACAGTTCCTTTTCTTATTTATATAATAAAGTATCAATTTCTCATATTATATAGTCAAAAGCGGAACAAAACAATGTTTCCTGCCTTCTTGTAAATTTGAAAAATTAGAACAAACGGAAACTACAAGAACAATAAAATACAATAAAATGAACTCAGTGAAATGGGGAAACCATTATTTTAAAAAATCAAAATATTGGGTATCCACTCTAGTTGTCCCTATTTTAATTGGTTTATAACGTGATGTAGAAATATATACTGTAGTATATTTAATTTGTTTGTTCTCCAAAAATTTCCAACTAAGAAAAATATGCGCGCCTCTACTTAGGGAAGAAAAAAATTGTGTAAATTATCCCAGTATCAAAGACTATAAATAAGAGAGGGGAGTAGGAACTTTCAATGAAACACGTTGTATATCAAGAAGAGAAAATAAATAAATAACCCGAATGAGAAATTGTTTAACGTAATTAAAATACCTCATTCAATTATCTGGAGCAGAAATACTGATTATTATAAATAAAACCGAAAATCGATTTCCCCTTGTTTAAAATTTCGATAAATAAGGGACCGCTTCCTTTAGAACGGGTTCTTGTAAACTAAATTCAGCCTCATGCGTGGAACCGTGGGAACCCTAATGATTATGTATCCTTTAGTACATAAATGAATATCGTGGAACTGGGTAATGAATTTAATTAAATCTTAATTATGACTATGCAAAAGGATTTCTTTTCTTCTTTTACAACGTAGTTAATTGTCGGGTTAAGAGGAAGATTTTGCCACGAGTTTTTACAAAATATTAACTGCTTAATTGAAGATTCTTATTGCCTTTATACAAGTATTTAATGTGAGATTTTAGCGGATTATTGGAGAATGGGTTAGTATAAATTATAGAACATATATATTTGAGAATATTTTCTGTTTAAATTGGTATTTAAAATTCTTTGACAGCTTTTTGAAGAAAAATTGCCGTATTTTAGTAAAATATTTTAACTTTAAAAAAACTTACCGCACTTAGCCTAGAAATTAACCATTCGTGAATACATACCTGAAACAAAATATTTATTAGTATCGGGGAAAAATATTAATAAAATTGAGTATGTTTAAAGATAAAAATACCTTTCAAATGTTTTATATATTTCTATATTTTTAAGTAAATGTCAAGTTTGGTTAAAAAGCATGTAGCAAAAATTTTACAATTATGCTTGTTTACAAACGTTTTGCTTGTGTGTCTATAAAAAGTAAAAGGAATATTTTGTTTAGTTTGAAGATATTTTGTAAAAAGTGATAATATGTTTTTTACAAAATAATACAAATTATGCATTTAATTTTAGAAAAGCTTATATAATATCTACAACAAATTATTTATAAAATAATAAATAACACAAAATAATTACAACCAATTTTATATAACGAGAAGTACATTTTATTGCATTGCCAATTTTTTTCATTTTAAATAATTTTAAAAATAATAATAAAGATTCCAAAAATTACTGAATATACCAAAGAGACTAATAATATCAGAGAAACGGCCAATCTAGCAACATTGCAAATGTCAAATCTGGAATCTCCGTATCCCAAAATAGGCTTATCCAGACTTTTGTAGAATTCGGATTAGCAATTTACGAGATAATTGGCCGTTTCCAGACTTTTGGTCCACTCTGTATAAAATATCTGGAGTATATGGCTTCTGTAGATGATATTTCTGATGTAGTTGCAGTTAAAAACACTCAGGGAGTTTGCTGTTTGCACTTATTAAAGATGTTTCTGTGTATTTTCATAATCTTGGTTTATTTTTTAACGATGAAACGAATTTGGTCAGATTTATACATATACAGGTATTTTTTTTAAATATTTGGTAATTTTTTAGATTTCCTATGATCATACATTTTGTTTTGGACGACTAGTTAGCTAAAATTTTTAATTCGTTACTCATAATATTCACAATTCTATGGTGATTTGACCCTATTACTGATAAAATAGTATCATCTGTATATAGACTGTTAGTTAAATATTCGCTAAAGTTATTTATATACAATAAAAAGAGTAACGGGCGCCAAGTATACCTCCTTGTGGCACTTCATATATTACTTCAAACTTATTAGATATATCCTTACAAATTTTTGTTTGTTGGTACCGAGAATGTAAATAATTGTTTAACCACTGGAGTACTGAAGCTGTTGTTACATATGATTGGCATTTTTTAACAGTTTACCCCTATCAACCGTTTCAAACTCCCTTGCTAAATCAACAAACACACTTATAAGAGTATTTGCCACATCGATTTCTTTTTCTATTTAGCTAACAAATACTGAATTGTAGTAATAAATTTATGGGCTTAAGTTCTTCTGGTTTTTTGGGTTATTCACTGTAGTGCCAATACTGTTTTAAAAACATTAATATTTTTAAAAGCATATCAAAGAAGTTATTATTGGGAAATTTATTTTATTTATCAAAGGAAATTTTTTAATATTTCTTATTTTTGCATAATTGACGAATTCTGTACAACAGGAATTGTCCAATGGAAAATAATTATTCTTGTGAGTGCTGCAAATTAAAAAAATGAATACATAATTTGATACAAACGAAAAATTGATTTTAAGTGTTGACTTTTTCTTAATTGAGAAATAAAGAATTAATATGATTGTAAAGATAATAGCTATTGATTAAAAATGCAACAAATGCAATTACGGTGTAGTACCCACATTAAACTTTACAAATTGTCGAGAAATATATCGAAAATGTCAAAGCCATTTCAAGGTTTTAACGTTAGTAATAATTGCTCTTTAATTCAACGATATCGAGTTCAAGCTTTATTGTCATTTTATTAGACTTTTCAAGAATTTATCGATCGTATATATACAGTGATTTACCTACTTAAAAGAAAACAATTTAAATTTTAGTGCCAACGATGGCCTGCAAGGTAAGCGAATCGTTGTTTCGTTTCAAATCGGCCTTCTAAATGCCCGCAAGAATTAATTATTAGAAATTAAAAAGTTACTTAGAGAATAGTTGGAATATCTTCATATTTCCAGTTTACTGACTTGTTTGACGATTCCTGCACATATTAGTTGGCTAGTTAAGGTTGAGGCAATTTAAATGGTGTTTTGTATAGTCAGTAGGCCTCTTCTACCAGCATTCTTATGTTAAATTAAAAATAAATAAAACGGAAATACTTTATATCCAAAAACCAGGTTTTTGTTTGGTTCACAATTTCTATAAACTACAACTAATATTTTTCATATTTATTATGGATAGTTTCCACAAAGTAAGAGTTGAAACAATTAATTCAACATTTGTTCATTTTCTTTTATCGTTCTGAAATAATTTAAAAATAAGAAAAAGTTCAATATCTTTTGAAACTATTTTAACAAGATGAATACTGGAATAATTTGATCAAGTTTCTTAATATAAATGAGTTAGGAAATGAAATAAGATTTATTGGATAATGGAATAATTTCGACAAGATGGATTTTGCCAAATATGAAAATATGTTATTTAAAAATATTTAAAATGATAAATTTTACGAAGTGAGAAAAGAAATAATTTTAAAAAGCTAAGAAAAGGACCAAAAAAAATATTATGAAGAAATATAACCAACATCAAATCTCTGTTACAAACAGACCAACACTTTTCTTCCGATAAGCAAAAAAAGCATTTTTTTCTCTTCTCTCTGAAAATTTTAAAAATTTGAAAAGCTTCATTAACTTTGAACACCATTTTAACAAGATGAATAGTGAAATAAATGTATACAATTTCTTAATATCAATGGTTTGGAAAATGAAACAACATTGGTGGATAATGGAATAATTTCGACAAGATAAATTTTGACAAATGTGAAAATAGATCATTTGAAAATCTCTAAAATGATAAATCGCATAAAGTGGGAAAACAATTTAAACAACTAAGAAAAACGACAAGCAAGAAAGATATGGGGATATTTTAACCGACATCAAATCTATGTTACAAAAAGACCAGCACATAACAGTATTTTTTTCTCTTTCTTCCACCATTTTAACAAGATGAATCAGTGAATTGGAAAATGAAACATTAGTTGGATAATGGAATAATTTCGACTAGGTGGATTTTAATAAATGTGAAAATAAATCATTTGAAAATCTCTAAAATGATAAATTGCATAAAATGAGAAAAACCCAATTAACTACCTTAGCAAAATAACAAGAAAAAAGAACACTTTTCTTGCGATGGTGATAATAAAAACAATATTTTCTCTTCCTTCCATCGTTCTGATGGTTCTCGATACAAGATTTAGAATATTTACAGCATCTTCATGTACTATTACTATCTCAGCACGTGGGTAATTCGTACGAGGATGGCCGCGAGGTGACCTGTTGGTGATGGTTAAATGGCAGAGACACCGGGTCTACCATATGCTTCTCTCTCTACTTTACGAGGCAAAACAGAGATACGGTTTACAAAATGGAATGCCGCATCTCTTCTTGTTTGAGTTTTTAACGAATCTGTAGAAATAAAGGAGTAACGGTTTTTTAAAAGTTTTTCTACATGAATAGTTTTGAATCGAAAATCACTAAGGTTTATTTCTTAACGTATTTGAATAGTAATTACATAACAAATAATCGACCAGTATTAAATGGGCAAACCTTTTATTGCGAAACAAAAACAAAATTTACATTTACCATTCTTCCTTAAAACAAAGCGAAATAAAACATTTATTTGTTGTTACTCTTTTATAAAACCGCACAATCACAATTCCTTTTTTAATTTAAATTAAGAATGTATTTTAAAATATGTTTTTAAAATTCAAATATATTGTAACGGTCTAAAGGAGATATCAAATAAAATTGGTTGAAACAATATAAGAACATTTTTATTGTGTAATATTTATAATATTTAAACTGTAAATTCTGTAAATGTAATTGAAATTTTTAATCAAACTTTGGTAACTGTTTAGAAAAATGTAAAGATTTGAACATTTTTTAATTGTAACAAATTTAAAGTAATTCATTGTAAACCGAATTAGGTTTGGTTATATCTATAAAATGAACTAAATATCAATGTAGAAATAAATTACGATGCCAGGATGCAAGTAAAAACATAATATTTTAATTATAAGCAGTTAATTCTTTAGATACAATAAAAAAATTGGTGAAATTCATAATGTAATTTGTTGTCAATGATTTATTTGAAGTTTAGATTATTAAGTGTCAAAACTAAACAAAAAATGCTATGAATTCGAAAAACTATATAAGCCCGTTGGTATTTGACGGAACTCTCTTCTGTTTGTGCCCTGAGAGAAGAAGCATCATAAAATTGTAAGAAACTCAAAATTGTTACTTAACCTAAAATTCAAATATTAATAATAATCACATTAAATTTGTTAATATTACATGATAGTGTATAATTTAAGTATTTAGTTAAAGTTATTTATCATTGTAAAGTCAATTTTGAAAACTTAACTTGTTTATGGTACAAGGAACTACTAGTGGTAATTGTTAACGATTTAATTTTTAATTTATTCAGTTTTCCTTTGTTTCAAAATAAATCTAAATAATTATATTATTGAAATCATATTCCACCTAAGATTGAGAAGTCATTTATACCAGGCATAATTATACAAAACCACAACATAATTATAAGTAAAATTTTACTTCACCATAACAAAATTGTCGACCCCAACATGGGGCACAACAACATAATTATGATTAAATTTAAACTCCCCCGTAACAATATGTAATTTGGTAAGCTCCACTTTTCTTTTTTTATTAAGAACCCACGGAAATGAATGTTAAAATTATTACCCCCACGGCAATTTGTTCATCGAATACGTTAAATAAAAAATTTTATAACAACCTATACTTTAGTAAATGCAGTTAATATTACTCAAATAGGTTGGAGACGTGATCTAATGTTGTTTAGGATATCGACGATATCTAATGATATCTTCAAGTATATTTTGATTAGATACCTGTCTGAAGTAGAAATTTCCTTAAAAACCGTTATTGAAAATTGGTTTGCCATACCAGTCCAATATTTTTGTATAAACATTTATTTCACTTTTTAATTCAAATTTTAAAAAATAACACTGTTCATTTTTTAATAAAAGGTTCGTAATTGAACATAAAAAATGTAAGCATATTTAATTCATTTAGTTCGATTATATATTTAAACAATTTTATTTATTTGCCCCGTATACACTTTTATAATTAATACATTTTTCTTGCTTCTAAACATCTAAAAAATATGACTATGTAATTAACGACCTAGTTTCTTATAAAATTCAATCCATATAAGAAAATACCATTTTTTAACATGATCTGTGTAACGCTTATGTAACAAAGATTCTGGATCACATAAACTCATGTTATTTATTAGCTTTTGCACTGTTTTATCGCAGTTTTCAATTAGTCATGTTATTGAATCATATCTAACGTTATGTAATCATATTGCAACAATGTTAAAAGATAAAGTTGTATGTGTCGTGTGTTGACTATCGAAAAATAACACATGTCATCGAATTTTTTGGATGACTTCTCAGGAATTAATATTTAGAGCAAATAAAGCTCATAATATTTTTGGATATTGCAATTAAGAACGTTACATTCTACGATTTCCCTAATTTATATTACAAAATGAAAATAATAAATAACGCGTTGAAAAAAACTGATTCGATAATTGCGATGCCGTTAAACTTGACAAGATCGTTTTCGACGAATTCAAGTCGAAAGCCTGATAAGGACAATCGGGTTTAAAGCCATAAAAGTGTTATGCTTTGATGATTTCAATTAAACGAAAATTCTGTATATTTCGTTCGTTTACAACATGATACTCTTCTTAATTATTTTTATCGTTTTGAGGTTCCGTGTTGTTGATATGTTCTGATTTGAGAGAAACTGTCTCTCGTTTGCATCTCGTCTGGTTAAACGCGTTTTATAGCCACTTCCTTCCTTTAACAATCTCTCTAGCTCTTTTGATAGCATGTGCTTAACGCATCTTAAATAAAAAGGAAGTAGTTATTCGGGCAACAGTAGTTACGATTTATTTTTCATTAAAGAAACTGTTTATTTAACTTTGTTGATTTACCTTTTTAATATTATTTAGAGAAAATTTAATCGATTGACTGCTTGCTTTTTGTGTTACTCCAAAACGTTTTAATGTTTATTCATGAAATTATATTGTATGTAGTTGAAGCTTGTTTTATATATTTTCCAAGTTTTATTTATTAGCACAACTAAGATTTTAACAATTTTTCGACACACACGATTTTGAGTAGCATTCTTGAATCGAGTTAATTGCTTTCGTGGTCTTCCAAACACCAACGTCCATCGATAATTTTTAAAGACATTTACGTGAATATTGACACAGATTCAAATAAATGTATTATTCCACAAGTACATACCATGTTTGTTATCCATCAAGTAGAAGTTCTATTTTTCGTTAACAAAAACTTAACTATATGGTTACTGGATGGAGATACATTTTTAAATTTCCTAATTTTCAATCAAGGATGAGAGTGTACCAAGGCTAAAATCTAGGGTTTTCAAGAATAAAACAATTTTCATTCTAAGATCAAGAATATAAAATTTTGAAATCCCATAAAGTTTTGATCATTTATTTAATTTCTAATTCTTAACACCCACCTAATTTATTTAATATCAAATATGTCAAAAACTGCTAACATTTTACAAAACCAACCTTTCAAAAGCCTTTTTTTGCATCGAAAATTAAAAACCTAAATATATAAGTATCTTCAGTGTCGTAAAATTTAAGGGCTGAAAGCAATTCCAAACTTATTTTCAACAAAAAAGCAATTTTTTTCGGGTCAAGAACACAAAATTTTGAAGTACCATCAATTTTTGTACTTTTAGTAATATTTATTATATTTAACGTTATTTTTTTAATCAGAGAATTTCACTTTAAAAGTGTTTACTCTTAATTTATAAATACCTTGATTTAACATATATAGATTCATTGTAGTTTCGTCACATATAGTTTTGTTTTCAAACGGAGATTAGGTTGACTAGCCGCTTCAAAAAGAATCTAAAACGCTGGACTCGACTTCAAACAATTATTCCCAATAAACTAAATATAGAATATTTTAATTGATGTAATATACATAGCATTTATAGCCTTTGATGCGTTATGTATTATTATGATCTAACAGAAAACCAAAGCAGAATGCCTTTGATGTTTAACCACAGCTTGTAAATCAAACAAATTTCGTTACAATGGAACTTAATGGGATAGGGTCATTGACAGGAAGAGATTTTTCTTCGAATAACATCTGTTTAACCAATCAAATACAAATGACCAAATCAATTAGTTCAAAACAACGCAGTGATTATGAACTGCAAAGAAACATGTCTAGTGTCGGCATAGTAACGGGCAATTCAGATACAAATTCGTTTTCCGGATTTAAAATATCTTAGAAATGCACATATATTTGAGAATTATCGAAACTTACAATGTGCGTTATAATAATGAGACTTAGAAGTTGCATATCTCTAAAATTATGTAACAAGGCCGTCTCTGTAAAAAATACCTTTAATTTCTGGAATGTTTTAATAAATCACTGAGGTTTATTTCAGATTTACAAATTCCATAGTTCAAAAGAGTCCCAAAAGTGTAAGTATTTTTTTAAAATAGGATACATCTTTTCGGAAAATATGTGACAGGTATTTTGGGACCTTAGTTTAAAAACTGTTAAACACATGTCGAAATTTCACTTGCAGACAAAATTTTATTACTAGAACGTACAAATTGACCCTCAATCAGCTCTATATAGCATCCATTAGTTTTTGATTGTAATTTATGTAGAAATATTGGAACGAAAGTTGTTAAAGACTGGACAAAAGACTGAGGTTTTTTGGGGTTTTCCTCAGAAAAAAATCTTCTTGTCCGGTATTGTAACCCCATAAAGTCTCAACACGTAGGGATATTGTAGAGTTGTTAAGAAAAACTTTGCTAATAATCAGATAGTCATAAAAGAAGACATGCCAACGTCACTAAACAACGAGAAAGTTGCACCCAAGCAAACTTAGCGCTAAAAGTTGAGATTAAAGAAAAATACATTATTTAAATCAGTTGTAGTTTAACCCTTGTTTCGAATTGTACTCTAGTTACCCAAGCGCCATTTATGTTAGTATTATTTTAATAACTTATAGCTTGACTGGTATTTTCTAAATTATTCAATTAATTGTATCCACATCTTCAATCAAATACCTCCATTCTTCCTTAATTATTTAATTAATTCATGTCATAAATTCAGATCTATATGAATTCTGTAGAACCGCAGGTGACTTAAATCACATATTCTTTGGCTATAGTAATTACCAAAATCAAACAGAGAACTTGATTAAATGATATTGTGAGAGAGATGCATTTGTAAAGCAAAATCAAATCGTTATTTTCAAATTTACAAATTCCATAATTAAAAAACGTGTTGGCCTGAATATTATAAATCTTTCAATTACAAGGGTTTCAAGGGTTCTTTCGGGAAAAATATACAAGAATTTCAAAATCAAGTAACAGATGTAAAATTTCATTTTTAAAGGCATAATATTAAAATTATATGTTTACGCTTCAAATGACATCCACAGATGAAGTTTACGATTGTAATTTAGAAATAAGTTCGGGAAGCCTGAAATTACAGCTAAAAGGTTTTAGGAGTTTTTTTCCTTTCGTATAGAAAGTTGTATTTCAGAATTGTTATCCATTCAATAATTCCCAGAACTGAGGATCATGGTTAGTTTTGTAAAGCCGAAAACTCGTGACTTTCGGTTTAGTCGTAAAAAATATGTGGGATCTAAAAGTAGCACTAAAAGTTCAGTTTAGAAAACTGGACACATTCGGAGATCTTCAGTCTTATTAAATCGTGTAAATTTTAATTTGTCGCTACTTTTCTGAAATTAGTTAATAGAGTTTATTAAATAAGTCGGCGAGGTTTAATAATTACTCAAGTATTAATTGAATTGTGGTTGTATTGTAAAGTCACTCGTTGGTTTTCGTCTAATTTTTATTTGCAATTTTCACCACTTCTTCACCCAATAAATACGTTAGAGAAAATTTAGTTATAGTTTCTTTTTGATTTGAGTGACCCCCAGAATCGGAGGCCCAGGAATCAAGACCTAAAAAGCAGGTAAGTAAGTGCCAATTTTCTCCCTTACTATAGTATGGATATGGACTAATTTATCCAACCTGTTACATTAACAAATTGTAAGGACCACGTTTTTTGCTCCGCTCGGCAAACTTTACACTGTCACGTGTCGTGAAGTACATATATTATAATTAGCCCCACCAATTTGGCTTGTTCGTAATTTTTGCTTCATCACAATCGTAACATACCAACCTTTCCATGATTCAGTGTTGTTTTTTCTTTTTTTTTTGTCTTAACGAACTGCTAGACCCTCCTTATCCTATATTTGTTAACTCTGATCTTTCAAACATATCATACAAAATTTAAATTTGTGTGAAAGTTTGGTATAAATGCTTTAATATAAAATGAATTATATTTTTTACAATAGCCTTATGTAACTGGCTGAATGGTGTCTAACCAAGCAAAAAAAATCTCCCAAATCCTAGATTAAATTCTGAGAATATCTACAAGAGTCTGGTAATTGCCTACTTTATTAATACAATACAACCATCGACTGATTAATCCCCCAGGCTAGATATTCATCAATTAATTCAATTACAAGAATCACATGCCTCCGCTCGGCATAAAATACACTACTCAAAACAATTATCGCATATTTTCTCAAATGTCTATATTTAATCATCAAATAAAAATAACATTAATTTATATATTTTTTATCGAATAAGGACATGTTTTAAGGGATTTTACGAAGTGTTGCAAAATTTACATAAAATATAACGAAATAAGGCAACTTTTAATTGTTTAGTGTTTTATTTGCATTAAAACCAAAGAACAAAATTAACATTACTGTCCGACCATAATGAATTTTACACTACAAAACATTAATTAATATTCAGTATTACCCCCTCTAGTTCTTACAACTGCCCTGCAACGACTCCCCATACTTAAAATTAAATTTTGAACATAAGCTTCGGGAATTCTATCCCATTCCTCTATAAGAGCTTCAGACAATTGTTCCAAAGTTTCAGGTGGATTTAATCTTCCTCTAACGGCTCTTCCAAGTGCATCCCACATATGTTCAATTGGATTTAAGTCAGGTGACCTTGCTGGCCAATCCATGATATTAATGTCGGTGTCTTGCAAGAACCTCGTCACAATGCGTGCTGTATGAGGACGGGCATTATCATGCATTAATATGAAATTATCGCCTATAAATGGGGCAAAAGGAATCACATACTCTTGAAGGATATCATTAATGTACCTTTCAGCATTCAAAGTACCGTTTTGTACAATATGGAGATCAGTGCGTCCACGAAAGTTTATTCCTCCCCAAACCATAATGCCTCCTCCACCGTATGCATCCAACTGACGAATGTTGCCCTGTACAAATCGGGTTCCAGGCCTTCTATACACCCTTACACGACGGTCATTTGTTGAGAGAGTAAATCTGGACTCGTCGGTGAACAAGACCGTGTGCCAATCAGCTGCTCTCCAGTTCAGGTGTTCTCTGGCGAAGGCTAATCTGCGTACGCGGTGTTGCCTCGTGAGTCGTGGTCCCGTTGCTGGTCGTCTTGGCCTTAAGTCAGATTCTCTCAATCTGTTTCTAACCGTTTGATCACTGATCCTAACCTGGTAAGTTCTTCTTAGGGCATTTTGTAAGTTCCTAGCTGTAGTTGAACGGTTTCTTAAAGTTTGCAAAAGCAAAAATCGATCCTGCGCTGCAGTTGTGACCCTATTACGGCCTTGGCCAGGACGTCTTGAAAATGCCTGAGTCTCCCTATACCGCCTTAACACTCTACTTACTGACGACTGGGTAACATTTAAAATTTGCGCTATTCGGACTTGATTGTAACCCTCAGCTGACAGAGTAACAGCCGTTTGTGCTTCAGCATCTGTTAAATGTCTAGTAAGACGTCTGTTGTTATCGTCCATAACTCTAATTTCATCCAATTAATAATTTCGTGCGAAAGTCTAAGTTCAACTAATCGAATACTCGTGCCATTGATAAGTAAAGATTTTAGCATTTTGTAGTTATACAGAAAAACATCAGAATAAATGATAAAGAACAATATAAAAACCCATATCTGCCGGAAATTGCATAAAAAAGATCTATGTTTTTAGTACTAAAAATCTTAGTTTACCAGTTTTATGAATAAAGTCTTTTGTACAGGGTTTTCAAAATATGCGATAATTGTTTTGAGTAGTGTATTAAAATCCATCTTTGAGTTTAACATCGCCATTTGCATATAGCTTAGAGAAATAAATTAATAACACGCGCACGTCGCAACTATCCGGCTATTACTTTTGATGTAATGAAAGCAACATTTATTACAATTAAAATGATTGGTTACTCCAATAATTCTTTTTTAAGCTGATTGTATTAATAAATAAAGGAAATGGATTTTTTATATTATACATATTTTAAGTTCAATAATATTTTATAACATAGTACTAATATATCTAAAATGAAACCAAATTAGTGCCTTGTGGAACGCATAATATTATTATCAAGTAACCGACAAATGTGGAAAATTGGTTAATTTTTTACAACTTAATGGAATATTTCCTCGCGCTCTAACAGTTGTGACACATTTTAGCAAAAATATTCTATGGATGGCATGTTTGGCATAATTTTGGTAAAATATTTTTTCACCATGTAACGAGTATTAAATTTCCCACAACATTGCAAAAAATTGGATGACATTATTTTTTATACCACGAATTTTTCTTTTGAAAAGCGGAATATTTATACATTCTTTGAAAACGACAAAAATTATTTATGGATGGCATGATTGCCATTTTTTCGCAAAAATATTTTTTCACTTTGGTAATAAATTTCTCACATTCGAGAAAATTGAGATAAAGTGAAAATATTCCACTTTTCAAAAAAAATTCCGAGTTATAAAATAACTTCATTTCAATGTTTACAAAATTATGGAAAAATGTATTATTCTTTACCATTGTGAAAAAATATTTTTAGCTAAAGAATGGCAAACGTGCCATCCACAAACAATTTGTGTCGTCCTACCAAGTGAAAATATGGTTCAAAAGTTTTTTTCAAGTTATAAAAAATAACCATCTCAATTTTCACGAATGTATATATATTACAATATGCGAAAGTGAAAAAATATTTTTGGGAAAAAATGGCAAACATGCCGTCCATAAATAATTTTCCAGGTACGTCGTACTCGAAGAACTAAAAATTATTTTTTTTCCGAATTTTTCTTTATGTTATGAAAAAAAATTTTTAAATGTTGTGATAAACTTATTACTCTTTACGATGGAGAAAAAATATTCTTGCTAAAAAATGGCAAACATGCCACCCATAGATGACATTTGCCCGAATTTTCCATTAAAGTATTCCTTATGTTTTTATTACTATTATAGATTATCGCGGAAAAAACAAACTAAAAAAATTGGAAATTATGGCTAACTAAACACAGGTCCCAATAAGAGAGAGCTTACTTAAGAAAATTTCTTGGTCAAGTCAAATTCTATGGCAAATTCTGTATAAATGATGTTTATTTGGGATTATAACGACCTTGCCTAATTACATAGTTATTTATAGAAATATGGTAATTGAAAATTAATTTAAGGTTAAGGCAAAACCCGACTTTCATATTATTATAATTATCGAAAAAAGTAGTGAAGAATAAAGATTTATTTAATAAAAGGGAAACAAATGATGGAAAAATCAGGCCAAGGATGAAACGACATTAAGAAAATATTTAAAGATGTCAAAAGTTAGAGAACTCTAACTTAGAGAGTTAAATACTAGAATATGTTTTTTGTCTAAATATTAACACACATCTAGGCATTTAAAAAATTATTTTTCTTTTTTGCAATTTTCATTATAATAATCAGCGTCCGTATTGCTAAATTATCATTGAAACTTCTTATTTTAAATTTCACTTTGCTATATAATATCCGATCTCGCCGCATCCGTTTTATTCGGAACATGTAAACAATGAAAATGTCTTTATTACTAAATCAGTAAATGGTTTGTTGACCTTACTTACACAGCTGGTTGCATTTTTTGCGATGTTTAAGAAATTGCAGGTTATTGCTGTTGCAGGAAGCACCAGTTTACTCGCAACTTCCGCACTATTTTTCATTAATTATATTATCATAACGTTTCGAACACTTCTTATAAAAAATTGTTGACATTTGTGAGATTTAGCTAAACAAAAAACAATACTTTAACGTTGGATGGTACTACCTTGGTGTTAATTAGTTTGTAACTATCACTTTCAAATCGTGAGTGTAAAGTCGGGTAGGTAGTGCAGTAGGGCTTTCAAATATTGGTTGAGAAACAGGAGTCAGGACTTCGTAAAAGTGGGAACAGGATGAGAACAAAGAGGTGCCCTATAAGAGATTAACATATTTATTAAATTAACTGGTTCAATCCTTTCTTTGTAGATCTATCCATGATTTGCAAACTTAATATATTTCAAACAAAATATCCATAATTATATCTTTTACAACATCTTCTACAATATCTTTTAAAGCAAGTTGATTTTTATTAAATGTAAAACCTAAAATGAATAAATTTTCAACGTCGGATATATGCTCATTGAATGGCCCGGATTGTAACACCAACTATCTTGGTCAGACCCTTATAAATTTTAACATAAGGTACTGTGAACATCTTATAGATTGAAACAACCAGATTTTTTTGATTGTCACATTAACTAAAACCTAAAATACTAAACACAAACTTAGACTTAACAACACGAATGATACAACAGTGGAGGTACTTCGTATAACTGACAAAAAATAACTTGATTTTGGAGGAATTTGATATTAACAAATATCTAAAATGTCCTCAGTGTATAGTACTGAATAAACAATTAAATCTAGGAAGTTCAATTATTTTCGATTACATTTTATACTAAATATATAATATTAACCAAATTATTTAGAAAAACAATAATATTATTATTTAAAAAATTTTTTAAGAAATAATTATTTATACTGATTGGTTTAAATGTTTACAATATGAAGTCAAATATGCATGCATATAAGAAATCTGTCAACCTTCTGTCACTGTTTGACAATGCGTTTAGTGAAACTTGAGTGAGTCACAGAAAGAATTTGATAAAAAAGCTTTGGAATAATGTGAAAATTATGGAAGAGTATAATTTATCTTTTATATTATAGATTAAGAATTACTTTATTTAGTAAATGGTAACCATAAGGAACACCTAACCATCTTATTCTAAATGTTTTATTTATCTAATTTGTTTCGAATACTTTATTATTTCATAATTCTTCATTTGTATATCTATCAATTTTATTTTCTTCTGTGTTTAAGCTATTATTATTCTTATTTTTTTTATCTATAGCTGTATTTTGACTTCTCTGGAGACGTTTGTTGAACTTATTTTGTTTAATACTTCTGCGCATTTGTGATCCTTTATTATTCTTGCCTCTACCTGTTCACTTTGCTCTTGTTATGAGAACAATTCCCAGGTATAACTACTTTCAGCACTGTTTCTTATTTTCTTGATATTCTATTTGTAGGTATTCTTTTTCTTCATTTATAATTTGTATTATTCTTAATACCCATTAAAATAACACGTTGAAAAAATAGTCCAATGTCTGTTAGTTGCTTTATTATTAAATTCTTCTTTGCTTATTGTGTGTTTTAAAGACGTTTTGCTCTCCATATTTCTTACCATTTATATAAACTAGTTAAATTGGAAAATTGTACCTTTCTCTAGGACTTAGAGTAAAAAATGTGGTCAATTACTGATCGCTGAGGCGTGAAACCGCATTGATACTTATCAAATATATTTTCTCCATATTGTTTAAATTTTTAATTAAAAATGAGTACTTTAATGTACAAAAACTCCAAAAATCGAGAATAACCTTTATTAACGATGTATACATTATATGTTAACAAATTAAGTTATTTTCTTTATTAAAAATGTATGTAAATAATCTTATGATTGCCATGTTTTGCTTATTAAAACTCAATTTATGTCAAGTATTTTTGTTAATAATGATCGCAAATTACACTGTAGATATGAAAATAATGATTATAATTTTTGTTGATTTTCGGGAAGTAATGTTTTTCTTTTATATACTAATTAAATTCCTTGATAGTTGCAGTTTATTCCAAGTTTTTGAATAGAATTAAAATAAACCTCTATTCGTATGTAAAAAATTTCCTGAAAGTATGTTAAATGCAAGTTTCACATAGTACAAGTTTGAATACAATACATTGTTTTCTAATGTAAGTAAATTTAGATATACAGTTAATTACCAAGAAGTGTTATATTTCCTACTTTTAAGGTTATTTGTCTTTTTATTTTATTGCGTTGCCAATTTTCAAATCTGCAGCAAACTTTATTGATTCATAGGAAATTAATACCCATAATAAATGCCGCAATTAAAAAGATAAAAATAAAGATTGCACCTATAAAGAATGATGGTTTGTTCGCAAAACCAATACAGATAAAGTTGATTTATTTCACGTTCTGTAAAAATTGCAATTATTAGAAACCCATTTTGATGGTACGTCGAATTCAGGACATTGTTTAGAACAAAAAAATTTCGAACAAACAACCTTGATCTAATGTATTTTAAAATATTGTCGGCTTCGAATAATAGCCATTTCAAATCAAATAAAGACTTAGGCTGCTTCATTTCCGGCAGAAAATTTATTATGAAAAATCTATTGTCTATTAAAATTTTTATGAGCTTCCATTATTTATAGATACAAACAATTCATCATTATCAATGTCTATCGGTTATGTAATATTTAAAAGTCAGTTCGTAAGAAAATATATTAATATATTAAAAATCGAGTAAATTTGTGGTGAAGATACTCGATTTTTTTTCATTCTACCCTTGTTAAAGAATATATTATTAACTATTACACATGCTCAAAAAAAAATAGTTATTTACATCAACAATTATATATTTGTAACAAAAATGACTACTCCTTTTTGTGGAATAACAATTAAAGGTTTGTTGGGACCTATTTAATAAACCGTTTAATTGGCTCAAATTATGTTTTTCTATATGATCCGTATTATATTTACTTATTTAGTTTGTGAATTCTTTTATGGATAAAAAAAATAAATAAATAGAAATAGAAAACAACATAAATAAATTTGAGATAAATTTGAAATGCCCGAAGATACATAATTTATGAGCCGACCCTGACCTCCTGTAACTGTACAAACATTATTATACAAATGTATATACAAATAGCTATAAATAATAAGTTTCAAGATTCATCAACAGCGTAAGTACAGGTAAATTAGTAACAATTCTGATGAGCAATCACTTTCATAGTATAGTGGAAAAAAATTTGCAACACACTCAAAGGCATTGAACTTTGCTTTCGCAAAAGCTTATATATTGTTTAGAATGTTTGGATAGGCGTAATTTAGGACACCCATATATTAAAATTGACATTTAAATTGGAGATTTTCATTTTAGATACCAAATGCTTTTAGAGAATACTAAATAAATTATGTAATGTTTGATTTAACAACAATGATATACGAGGAGTCAACTACAAAATGAATTTTTTTTTAGTTCCGTATGAGTGCAAAGATTTAGGCATTCAAGCAAACTATTAATTAATTAAATAATTTATAGCAAATAAATTCATTTCCTATTTTTTTGAGTAGAAAAGAAAGCCTTAATTTATTAACTTCCCTTTTTTGAGTAGAAAAGAAAGTGGCAGCCGTGTCATTTATTATGCAATAAAAAATGTAAATGAATTTTTTTCCCTATTACCTTCTTAAGACTGGTCAATATCTTGTTAAAAGTCTACTTAGTAAACTAATAGACAAAATATTTTATAAAAATGTATTTAAATTACGGTCACATTTATTAGGCCCAACATATTTTAGCTAGCAAGATTATAACAAATTTGCATAGATATAAAATACATATGTACGATGGTAAATGAGCAAAGAAGTAACATTAAAATACATCGACTTATATATTCCTGATGAAGGTGGTAAATAATCACCGAAACTTTTATATTTAATTAGAAAATAATGTATAGAACTTAACTGTAAAAATGAAACAAAGTGTTTTTTTAACAAAAGTTTTGTGCGCCCCTGTTGTCATTCATTATTTTAATTGGATATGCAAAATGAATTATTATTATTTTTCCTAACAAATATAGAAAGAGGTACTTTTAAGTACCCCCACTCTCTGTAGAAAATCTATAACTAATAGAAAAGCATAACAGGTTTATATTTTCTCTTCAAACGACTAAACTTTTATTGATAAATTTAAAACTATTCCATATAGATGTAATTTTTTTCATCTGAATTTCTTTGATAAGAAGATTCCTGCATAGTAATAAAAATGAACAATACTATCTTTACTTAGCCGATAACAATCTAATATTCGTTAAATGACCACATTAATTGATTTCAACTTTTTTTATTGATACTCCAACTATGTGGCGTGCTTGGACCCCGGAAATGAACACATTTCTCTAATTATTATTTATTAGCCTGTCCATTAAACTTTTATTGAAATTCAGCAATTGATTTTGATCATTAAATAGATGAATTTTTAATCAGTGTGATCGATAACATTTGTCCAATGTAAATTTTAGTTTGTGTATAATGTAAAAATCAATCGAATATGAATTTAAAATGTATAAAGTACAATAGAAAGAAAAAGTAAAAATATGGAATAAAATTGAATATGTATTGTAGGATAAAGTGCTTTTTGATTGATCAATATTATTATCTGTTAAGGCGGTTTTTTTCTAAAAATATGTACCGAAAAAGCAGTTGTAATGTATAAAAAAGAATAATTAATATTTAAAAATATCAATCAAAACCTTTGTGACCTTTCAGTGAAATATAAAAAAAGCAAAAAATGGAAAATTAAATTTAATCAGGAGTGTAATTTTCATATTAAATCTCTACTAATGTTTAATAAGAACTCCAAAAACTATTTGATAGGATCGAATTCTTTTCGTCGTAAGATCGATATTTTTTAAAACACGTATACAGGGTTTGTGTATTTTGCTTTTTATTCTAAAACTATTAAAGGCGAAAATAAAACAGGATTTCCGATAAATATTTTTAATTTATAAACTTCAAGTTCTGACATTAAATACACTAAGGGCTTTTATTCCCCCTACCCCCCCACCCCTTATAACATAACGGTAATACTGAAAAAAATCCCATACCCGTTACCTCTTTATGAGCATATGTAATTCCCAAAACTTCAAGTTTCTACATTAATTTTTGCATATGAATTTAGCAACACCGCGTAAAAGAAAAAAAAAGGTAGTATAGACAATAGGACAAAAAAAAATAGCAAGAGCTAAATAACTCTAGGCTAAAAAAATACATTTACAAAGGAAGACCATGAAAAACAAAACAAAAAAATTGGTTTATTATTAATTTGTGATTGCTCAATGGCTCAATTGATAATAGT
Organism: Hermaeophaga mercurialis; assembly: GCA_951812935.1. Taxonomy (NCBI): domain Eukaryota; kingdom Metazoa; phylum Arthropoda; class Insecta; order Coleoptera; family Chrysomelidae; genus Hermaeophaga; species Hermaeophaga mercurialis. The sequence goes on along the minus strand of OX638359.1, from coordinate 32,824,605 downwards.
CTAAAATGCCAATAATAATAATATATTTTCGATAATCCTTTTTTAAAAGATTCAATTACATGTAAAAAAAACATTTTATGAGAAGTGTTGTTCCTATTAAATATTTAACATCCGACATTTTTCTAATGTGTATACTTTTAGGCATGCATGTTCTTAAATTAATTGTTTCAACCCTTACTTTGTGAAATTTATCCATAATAAATATAAAAGGTAAATTTTTACTTAGGTATCTCAAATTTAAACAGCATTTTAAAGCTATTTTTAAATATCTTTCTCTAATTAGAAATCTATTAATCTTATGTCACTCCTTGAAAATGGTTAGAGAAAAACATTCAAAAATAGCTTTAAAATACAGTGGAAATTCAAGATAAGTATAACTTATCTTCTCATATTTATTTTTGTATTTTGTATGTTCTGTTCCACAAAAAATATACAAATAACAATTTATAACATAAAAGTAGCTATTCCTAAATGAGCCCGGTATAAACTTTGGCGAGGGGCCCCTTTTACGAATTTTTGCCCCGTAATATAGCGATAGCTACACCCCTGACAAAACTTTCTACCTATATAATTTTTAAATATCATTAGTTATTTACTAAACGCAAATCTTACAATGCAAATTTAAATAAGCAGAAATAATTGATTGGTAAATATTGATTTACAATTTGTAAAAGTGTTACTATTGTAATAAAATAAGTAAGTCTCAAAATAGTAAAAAGTTACAAAAAAATTATTTTATTATGGTTTCATCATTAAAGTGGTTCTTGAAAGGCTGAGTGAATCCTTAATTTATCTCACGTTTAACACATCACCAAAATGTTACCAAGAATCCAGGTTAAAAGGAAAAATTTAGCTTTCAAATTTATAATCAGTGTAATATTTTAGCCGGTGAGTAAAGTCGTGTTCAAAAACCAACCTCATTAAATTGATGCTCCAAAACTGATGAATATCAATCTTAAAACAATACCTAAATTGAGGTTAGACCCCCGTTGTATTTAAGATATTAGTAATAATCGACAATAAAATATTGGACAAAAAATATTTTCAAGTAGGAATTTGGTAATTGTAGGAAAATGGCAAAGATCCTCATTTCCTTTGTAGTAATTTATAAATAAGTATTCAGATTGCTAATATTATGAATTCCACGCTCTTTCAATTCCCGTAATAAAAGTGGAAATTTATCAAACTTGATTAATGGTTCTTGACTTTCTCAGTGAACATTCAACATTAGCTTAAATCAATATACACAAATGTAATTGCTACATTTCCATATAAATTTTCTTCGATAAACGAAAGTATTACTCACGCTCTCCCAATTTGGTATGGAAAGGTCAACAAATGCCTACAAACGATCAAAGCACTATAAAAACTATACAGGATCAATCAAATTTATAAATAGGATGTTGATTGGATGGTTTTCAAATACATGATGGCATAGGTCAAGAATTAGAAATCATTGAAAAAAATTTGTAAATCCTAGAAATTCATATCAGTCATTCAATTTAATCGCACAACTATGTACTTGTCGGATACCTTGTGACAAATAGCGCAGATTTACGGAATGCTTAAAAATTTTAGTTAACATTACTTTTATTTCAACTATTCAAATTACAGTTTTAAACCCAGGAGAATTATTATATAGAGTGTACCAAAAGTCTGGAAACGGCCAATTATCTCGTAAATTGCTAGTCGGAATTCTACAAAATTTAGAAAAATTCTATTTTGGGATACGGAGATTCCAGATTTGATGTTTGCAATGTTGCTAGATTTGTCGTTTCTCTGATAGTATTAGTCACTTTGGTTTTTTAAATACATCAACCGGTATACTCAGTCATTTTTGGAATCTTCAATACGAGTCCAACCATATGTAACACTTATGATTTTATAAAATACAGAAAGTCTTAAATAAATAACCAAGAAGTCTGGTAACGCCTCTTAGTCTCAATAAATTTTTTAATACAAACTATTTTCAACTACATTAAAACGTAACAATTGAAAGATTACAACATTTTTAAAATAATGATTACTTAATTACGTGTTCAAAATGTGCTCCATTTGTGAGTTGACAGTGCCCTAATCGATGGTAGAATGCGTCTACCACATTTTTCCATGATTGTCTAGAAATTAATCGAGATTCATCTATAATTCGTTGCATTAGTTCCACAAAACTTGCTGGTTTAGTTTTGAAAACTGAATTTTTCAATTATCCCTAATAAAAATAATCTTTAGGGTTGAAACTAATACTACCTCGTCTACCAATCCATCGTCCGGGAAATATCTCATCTAAATAACGCGGAACATTTACACCAAAATGAGTTGGAGCCTCCATCTTGCCGAAACCATATCTGATTAAAATTGGCCCCAAACAAGTTTCTCAGTGTAGGTAAAATTTCATTTCTAAATAGCAATTCGTATGTATCTGACGTTAAATTTCCTTCGATAAAGAACGGCCCAATTATCTGACCCACTATACCTGACCATATATTCAATTTTTGTGGTCTTTAAGTATGGTGTTCACGCATCCAGTGTGGATTTATTTCACCCCAGTACCTTAAATTATGTCGATTTACACTCCCACACAGTGTAAAGGTTGCTTCGTCGGAAAATCATATGTTGTTAACGAAGTTTTCGTCATTTTCAATTTTATCCATCATTACCTCAGTAAACTCTAATCTACGGTCGAAGTCATTTTCACTTAATTCTTGCAATAAATGAATTTTGTATGGTTTATTATTCTTATGTAATACACGTAACACTGAAAAATGACCTACATCATGTACTTGTTCAACCCTGCTTGAGGATGTATGTGGATCTTCACCGAAACTCTGCATTATATCTAAAGTTTTGTTGTCATTCATAACTGTTTTTGGTCTACCTGATCGGTATCTATCTTTTACTACTCCAGAGTCCTCAAACCGCTTTACAGTTTTTTGTACCCTTGCCTTTTGGATAGAAGATCACTTTGGGAAAGTATCGTTGAACAAGTTGGCTACTTCACTATAAGATCTTTTTCTGTCGCCGTTCCCGGCAAATCTAGCAACATTCAAATGTCAAATCTGGAATCTCCGTATCTCAAAATAGGCTTTTCCCAAATTTTGTAGAATTCGGACTCGCAATTTACGAGATAATTGGCCGTTTCCAGACTTTTGGTCCACTCTATATAAATAAATGAGTTTCAGAAAGAAATATGTATATGTTAATATTGTTGAAACCGATGATTCCATGCAACTACTCTTCACATTTTTTAATGAATCTGCAGAAGCGCATAATTAGGTTCATCCTGTATAGTGTTCTAACGTTTTGTAAGGCAATGGTTTTAAAATGCATTCATCGTCCTTGTAGCACAACCTCAAGAATGTCGAGTTCCGTTTGCTGGTAAATTACCAGCTCGATGACTAACTTGATGTTAATATTTTTTTTATTATACCGACTTTAGTACAGAACTTACAATAAATATAAAAGTGATAAAGAAATTATTTCGAAGAAAAAGTTATGTAAAAACAAAGGAAATAATATTAATAGTACTAATAATAATAGATTATAAATAAACGATTTATGCTGTTATCGCCAGAACAAATTTATAATTAAATATAAAAAGTAAATTATACTTATCTTTAATTTCAACAGTATCCTAAAGTTTTTTATCAAATTCTTTTGTATTTTGTATTTTCAAACAGTGACAGAAGATTGACAGATTTCTTAAATGCGTACTTGAATTTACATCATAAATATTTAAACCAATATTCATATATACAGTATGATTTCTTGTTACAAATTTTTTCAAATAATAATATTCCTCTTTTCCTAAAAAATTTTTTTTTATTATACCGTATACGCACAAGAAAATCACCCTGTATATTTAATCCAAAAGGTAATCTAAAATAATTGAACTTCTAATATTTAATTAAATGTTCATTCAGTACTAATGCCCGGAATATAATTCTGGCGAAAAAAAGTAGTAAAGTCAAAAATAGTTGTGCTATCATGCTGTAGTTGCCTTCGAGTTTTCATTGTATAAATTTGTTTGTTCTCTCCTTACCTTCATTCACTATTTTGTAACGAAAAGCACAAGAATCGTATTTACGGATATTTGTTTTAATACTTTCAAGATTGATGACAGCGCCCTTTTAACAAATTCTACTTTTTCCAATATACTGTGGATATTTTAGATTAGATATCAAATTCCTCTAAAAAATCAAGTTCTGCTTTTTTGTCCCTTATATGAAGTACTTCCACTGTTGTTCTAATTAATTGTAGGTTTGTGTTTAGTGTCAATGAGGTGTTGTTCGTAATTTGACTTATCTGGTTGTTTTAATCTATAAGATCACAAGTGTTCACTGTATCTTATTTCAAAATTGCTAAGGGCCTAGCCAATATAGAAGGCATTACAATCCAAAAAAAATAAGGTTAATGGCAAACTTTTCTTCCTTTTCATTAATCTATTTATTAGATGTAATGGGTAATTATCAGAGGTAACGAATTTTTCATTATATTAATTTGCCTTTTAAAATAATAATAATAATAAATTTTTATTAAATTGACCATTTTTCCATAAACAATCTCATTTTTCATTTTCGAGCAACTTACTTTTAGAATTTAAATTTAAATTAGCAAATATATTTTTAATATTCCTCTATAAATCATCATTATACCTTGCATATGATTAATTTGTTTTTCAGGTTCATAATAATATTTTAATGGGTAAATATTGTGATATTAAAATGTTTTTTGTTTTTAATGTGCATTTTTAATAAACGGTAAAACATTCCAGACAGATCTGAACTATTATTGGGTTTAAGTTTAAGCTTATCACTTTTTTAAAAATAGTATTTGAAGTTGGAATTATCAAGATTGTTCCAAATGAAGGCTACCAAATATAATTTAATATGTAATTAGAAATAATTGTAGCTTTATCGTAAAATGTTATCACATGCACGTGTCAAAGGTTCCAGTTAATAATAATGAATGCACTCTCGAGTTTCTCAGACGAAGCTATATCTACATATATGAGAGTACAATTTACATATAGCTCTAAATAACCCCAAATCAAAGATGGTTTCCCTAAATCTTTCCACATAATTAGAAGGAGTAAAAGCTATATAAAACTGAAAAAAAATCCTTACCAATAATTGCACACAACACACGTTAGACAATTACGATCCAAATGTCCCACTGGAAATCGCTATAGACAACTACATATTTCTCATCGTGTTATTCTGGTAAGTCACTTCATAACTAATAATATTAGTAAGAGCGATGACGTTATTTTGCATTTAAACTAACAAGGACGAGTTCCGCTTATTTTCAATCTTTGTTTATATTATTAGAAATCTGAGAAAACCCATTGTTCCAGCAAGCAATTATTTTTTATAATAAAAATAATACTTGTGATAAAAATACATACAAACCATAGAACAAACGATTAAAAGTTTTGAAATGCATTCGAGAATACATTAAAAAGATTAGAGAGAAGTAGACTTTTTTTTGCAAGTAATCAAATAGAATTAAATAAAAAGGGGAAAGCTCAAATATTAATGGGATACACTTAGAGGGACATTATTAGAGCATAGAGAACCAAAATACATTCAATATACCTCTTGAATTATCAAATATTAAGTAAGATAAGTAATAAAACGAAATCGTGTTGTGATTGGCATAATATCAAAAAGTTATTTGAACGAGGGGGACTGTTAATATTTTAATTTTCCTTTTGGGTCAGTGGGTAATTGAAGTGTATAGTAAAATATTATGAGGAATTCATTTTCATAAATTTCTAATATTTTCACTCAAGACGTAATTAAATGTATTCAAAAATGTGACCACAACCATACCCAACAATGACTCACAAGCTCAAACCTTTCCATAGTGGCACAGATGACCTAATGTTATTTATTAATCTTACCACCTTTCAAACGGAAAAGTAATGAATAACCTTCATATAAGCGCGTAAAAATTTAGTAAATTAAAAGAAGTCTCATCAGTCTCATCACATCAATAAATTAACATAGACGTATCCGCAAACCAGTACCAAAGGCCCAATAATATTTCAGTATTACAATATTTACCATCTTAACGGTGACAGTATGTTACGTTTTGTTTTTTAATATTAGCTAAATAATTTTTGTGTTTTAATAATTCAACCGTAAGCTAGCAAAAACATTTTATAGAAGTGCCGAATATTTATTTGGCTATTTTGTTGCGCCTATGGTTTCTTCAGATATATTCCTGTTAGCACAATCTGTGAGTACAAAGTAGAAAATTAAGGAATAATTGTGGCTGATAGTCATTGACCTCAATGTTTTGTTCCAATAGAAAATTACACTGAGAAATTCGTTTGAAAAATAACTTGACATAAAACAAGTTGTTTGAACACACGCGTACATAAATATAAACAAACAACAGGTAGATTAAGTATAGGAAAAAATATAAAGATTCATGTTCAACCGTACATTGATTATCGTTTCTTCGTATTATAAGAATATAGAAATTGAATATTTATGTATTGAGAACTGGCAACACGAGTGTTGCCTGGTGAAATCTGTCATTGCCATCTTAAAGTTTGACATTTTTGACAGTATACGTACTCAGAACGTTTTGACGTGCGACTACTATTTGTGTTGTTTACAGTAAGTTGAAAATCTCATCTTGGCCAAAAAATGGAATTAATTTTCGAGCTATGATTTATTATGACTTTCGACGTGGTGTATCTCAAGAACAGTGCATCAATCAACTTAATTCAACTTTTCGCGATGAAGCACCATCCAAATCCTGTGTATATCGCTGGTACACTGAATTCAAATGTGTCTGTAGTTCACTTTCGGACGAAGTTAAAGACGGTCGTCCAAAATCGGTCGTTGTGTCGGAAAACATCGATGCTATGAGAAAACTAATTGAAGAAGATCGTCATGTGACATACCGTGAAATGGAGGCATACATAAGATTTTGCAAGAACATTTGGGTGTTCCGAAGCTGTCTGCACGTTGGATTCCACATTTGTTGACAGATGCTCAAAAAAAGGCTTGTGTTCGTTAATTCAACGTGGTATACGACCGTTTGCTTGCTAGAAGTTTTCGTTAAATTGAGAGAAACCAATCCAAAACGACGAATCATTTTTCTTCACGATAATGCGAGCCTACACACATCAAGTGAAACAAGCGAGTATTTGGACACACAAAAGATCGAATTGATGGGTCATCTGCCTTACAGCCCCGACTTGGCACCTAATGACTTCTTGTTCCCACGATAATCTGCGTGGACAACGATTTTCATCGCCCGAAGAAACGGTTGAGGCCTTCAAAAACCATGTTTTAGAGCCATCAGCTTTTGTCTGGACAAAGTACTTAAAAGGATGGTTCAATCGCATGCAAAAGTGTATAAAGCTTAAAGACGAATATTTTAAAAAGCAATAAATATATTTTTGATAAAATTTATTTGTTTGTTCTTTCTATTCTCAATACATAAATAGCAACCCTCGTAGTTGTGACACTCGAAGTCAATTATTCCATCAGTTTTTATATTCTAGTTAATAAAATGTAGAAGCAAAACGCACCAAGATTGAAAACAGTTTTCCTCGGTATACTCGGTAACATTTTATGGAAAACTCGGTCACAATTTTTTTTGTGCCTGAACCGTGTCAACTCTTTTCGTAGCACTTCTGACTCATGTTAAGTGTGTCCAAAATATTTAAGTTTGTGTCCACACGTTTCCAACTTAATGTGTCAACAGAGTGAGCATGTCTAAATAGTAACATTTTAGACACAAGAATTTAAAATATTTCTACTTTGTGTCAGTTTGTCAGTTCAAATATATTTAGACTAAAACGAGTCGACACGGAATGGGCTCAAGTTTGTCGAATTTGTTTCTTAACACGATGTTTCTAATTTGCAACTGAAATGAGTAGAGTAGACACAGTAATTTCCAAGTGGGTACACTTTAAACCTAAAGTTTCTTTATTGTTTCTACAATGTGTTGTACGGACACAGAGAGTTCGATATAGAAACATTTGACACTCATAATTTCCACATTGTTTCTAAAATGTGTTCAGCCCAGTCAAAATGTTTGTGTCATACAAAATACGCCTGATATAGTATATTATATGTGGATGTGTAAAAATTAAAGAAATATGGTTAAATTTAAAAAGTTCTACTCAAACTGTACAACATACAATCACTTATCATCGACGTTTAAAGAAAGAAATAGATATTACTAAGAGGAAATTTACTTTTGGACTACATATAGAAACATAACTATAGATTGTTTCTTCTATTGTAAAATGTGACAAGATGGACAATTTTCAGAAAAAATTTATTCTCATTACGGAAACTTGTTTATTTTTGGACACTATAAGTACGCCATATTTCAAGGACACGAAGTGCACTTAACAAAACTGGCGTTTTTAAATATTTTAAACTAGAGCTTTTAGTGCTATTTATACTTTTTTAATATTGGTTCATGTATATTCAAAATGTATCGAAAAGAAATATGATTTGTGTCTATTTTACATTTTACAAAAATTTTAGGTGCATTTCAGACTCACATTGTAACATATTTTAGGTAATATTTGGAACACATTTTAATCACCATTTTGGTCTCATTTTCTACTTATAATGTCCGAAAAGTCGACAATATACAAAATTACAATGTCGACACTTTGTCCAAATTGAGTCTGAAAATATTACTTGGGCTTTTTTTATTATTCATATAATTCCGGTTTAACCGGAAATACCCCCAACGTTTTATATTTAAATGGGACGCCGTGTATATTTTTTTCAGATTTTAATACATCTTGTTCTTTAGAATTTGTACCTACTGGGTTTAGTGTAAATAATCCGTAAAAACGAGAAATTTTAGCACTTTACGATCAGTCTTAAGTTTTTGTGAGGGAAAAATACCAAAGGAAGGCTAATAAAACATGGAAGAAACGAAAAAGAGATAAACAATAGGAAAAGTGATATATTATAAAAAGAAATAAAGCAACTGACGAATGATATAAAAAAAATTAAAGAGAAAGATATACATATAAAATCGTTTAAGCTTCCAGCTTGCTTCCAGCCTTGCATTATATTTGTTCCGACACTTTATTGAATAATATAAAATGTAGTTCGTTTCGTAGGAAATTAAATTAATTATTTCCTTTGATAATGTCACGATACTATAATAATTTGCAAGGTGATAAACAGGTACTTAACGATTTTTTACGTCTGTGTAATAAACTTGAAATGGCGCCATTTAAAACATTGGATTACGGTTATTTTCTTTAGTTATCTAAAAAAGATAACTCACCTTCAAATAAAGTAAAACTGAAATAGCAAAATATTAGCCAAAAATCTTTGGTTGACAAAATATACAATGTAAAATCTATTTTCGAAAAATATATGTTAGGTAGATACTGAATACTTAATTACAAGACTAATATAAATATTTTTCTATATTTTATGACATAATTTCAACTCTTTAAATTTGTCAACTATGAAAAATGTTACGTATTCATTGAAAGTTTTACTATTAAATTCCAAATCTTTTTTTTTTGGCTATAGATTTAAAATGCACTGTTTTACGATATAATTCTAATTCATTTTCCAGTTTTCAATCGATGAATAGTACATTGTATTTACGGATATTTTCAATTTTAATAACAATCATAAATTAAAAATTTCACGTTGTAAGATATACTTTTTTATTGCCCATTGTTAAGGAAAGTATAAATCGATATTATTACTCTAGTACATGTGATCAAATTAATTAGAATTTCCCAATAATATTTATTAAAAATTAAATGGAAACTTTTATAGATTTAAGTGTACCATATACAGGGTGACGTATTTGTGTGGCAAACCTCGATAGGCCGCTATTATTGAAATGACGAAAAAAAATATTTACAAAAAGTGTAGGCAGTCTTAACATGCTCATTTTAAAATGAATCCCAAATATACAGGGCGTTCAGGAACATAGGTGCCAAACCAAAGTTATATATTTTTAAATGGAATACCCCGTATGGTTTTACATTTTATAAATCTCTTGAGGAGTTGATTTCAACGATGTATCACTCTTGATGTCTATTTTTTTTAATAAAGGATTTACAGCCACCTGAAAATGAAATTTTATTGAATTTAGATTTATGTAGCCGCCAGTCCGTAAACATAATGGACATGAAGTGAGATATATCGTTGAAATTAGCTCGGCAAGAGGTTTATAAAAATGTAATAACATATGGGGTGTTCCATTTAAAAAAACATAACTTTGGTTCAAAACATCCTGTATATTTGGAACAAATTTTAAAATGTGAATCTCAAGACTGCCTACACTTTTTGTAAATACTTTTTTTTTTCGTAACTTCAATAATAGCGAACTAATCGAGCTTTGCCATACTAATGCGTCACCCCGTATACTTGAATTTTTAACTGAAATATCTTAACTAAAAAATGCCATATTTTAAAATAAATTAAAATCAAAAAATTATTGCAAGATGGTATAGTAATTTTAAGCCACACTTACAACTAATGTAAAATGTTAAAACTGGGAAATTATAATTATTTTTAAATAAAATAATAAAGTTCATACACTTTAGTTCGTTCACATTATTAGTTAAACTATAATTATTTCCTAATCACGAAAAAAATGAGACCCTTAATTGGATTTTTTAATTATTCATATAAAACTTTGAAGGGAATAAATCAATAGAATTTATAAAACATGATAATAATAACTTACAAATATAATGGGGAAAATTTGTAGTGCTAATATTATACAGAAAAATATTAACGATAATTACATATTTTTAACATAATAAAAATTTTTATGCGTTGTTCATAAAATATTTTTAGACAAAAATATCAATAAATGTTTATTTATTATTTGCTGTTTTTAAAAAAGTCAATGGCATATGAAAAAAACTTACCAACTCATACGCAAAATAACGGAATAAAACTTACCTGTAATAAAAAAAATAAATTAGTAAATGTTTATAAACGCCATTTGATTTATTAGATATCGTTAAAATTAATATTTAATATTAGTGACCAATTTCAAACTGAAAACTTGAGATGTCTGACCATTTTTTGAAGATTACACAATTGGAATAAATTGTCTTTGACCGGCCACTCACGTATTTTCTATTCCTTATTATCAACTTTTTTAGGTTGGGTTATCAGCATTTTATAAATATTTCTGAATGAAATAACTACGCCTAATAATAAAAATGAGACCTAAATTGTAGCTTATTATCTCTGTTATGTAAGTAATTGTTAACAATTTTTCGAAAAAGGTTATCCAAATCAGTAATTAAAATTTCAAACGTAATTTGTACCCGGCTTCTGTTTTCGTTGGAAATTATGTACAATCATATTATTAATTACATAAAAAATTTAGACAACACTTAAATGTTTTACGACTCAAACTACATAGTAGTAAAATATGAACTTGGTTCTCAGATTTGCTAACTGAATAGTAAAAATCTAAAAATAGTTTTTAAATTGTGTTTATGAAATTCGATTTCGATGAAAAGATTGTAAACAAAACAAATAAGTCGTCGTTACGATCAAGTATTGAAAGCATAAAAATGTTATAAAAATAGATACTCGGAAGCAAGTGCGACAAAGCTAACACTCAGTCTAATACAACCTAATAAACAAACGTGATTAGTCATTTCTTAGTAGAATTAATTAATATTTCGTGTAATTAGCTGTTTTCCAATTGAAGAACTCACGGGCATGAACCAATTGTGAGTCATTCAATTCAAATGTACCGCTACTTATTCCATCATGCACTTGATAATCGGTTGAATGTGGGGTTTGTCAGACACCAAAGCGATTTTATTTTGTTTGCTTTCCTGTCACACAAAGAAAGAAACCTAATAATTTTCTAAGGCAATTGTACCGTGTCACAAAACCCATTTAAATGATATAAAAAGCTAAAATTTGTTATAATATAATAACCACTAGAATTGTCACCTGTCGCATCATTATATAACATTATGTCCACACAGTTACTTGCTGGTAGGTTCGTCATATTGAATACACATTTTTCTGTGTTAATTTTGACATACTGTAAGTTGTCATAAACAAAAAAGATGCCAATTATGTGACCAACACGTTAGCAATTCTGTAATAGCAGTTATTTATTTATGGCAACCTGACAATGTACAAAACGCGGTAATATGAGTGAGTCTGAATCTGAAAGTCTTGCATCATTATTAATAAATCGCGAATAAAATACTAACAAGCTTATGGACGTTTTAGCAAAAGTTGTGAAGAAAAAGAAGTCAAAAATGAAACGAATGAGAAATGTTACCAGCTGATTTCGAGAATCTACCTAAAAGTTACAAATCATCAAGCATTTGGGCATAGTATTCAATGATATGAGCAAAGAGTTCCACAAAGAAAAATGTGGATATATGCAAATATATTCAATTGGTTGCGTTTCTCAAACGAAAATCCGAAGGGTATAGACCCAGGAAGTCAAGCATTTTAACGAAGCAGGATGTAACTAAGTTTTTACAAGAAGCTGAAGATGAGGAGTGGTTACTAACAAAGGTTTTTATATGGAGTAATACAAAAAATTATTAATTTACCAGAATAAACAAAATTTGCAAGTGGTATTGATTTTTTGATTTTGTTGAGCTTACAGGAAGGAGAAACTCACTAACATGTACGTGAAGGACAAGTGTTCTTTGTTATAATACTAAACAAAAAACCAAGGTGTCTTGTGAATTATCTTATAACTTGCGGAAGCATTGATGTAATTAATTTAGTAGAAATTTACGAAAATACATAATACCGCTTACAATAAGTTCTATGGATGGTTACAGGAATAGTAAATGCACAAAATTGCCAGTTGGTATTAACACAATTGATATATACCAAAAAAATAGCTGCTTTTTTGAGCTTACCAAATGTAACAGACTATACCGGCCACTATTTCATAAAATGATCAACTTAACTACTTGCAAACTTAGGAGCGAATCTATTAACAAAAAATAGGCATGGAAGCTGGAAAAGCAATATAGTAGCTGAGGAATACATTAAAACATTCGTAAAAAACGAAAAAACATCTGCAAGACAAATTTTTTGCAAATGGACCTATCAAATGGTCATCTAGTTGTAATTTGGAAATTATTGGCTCTTCAATAATCTTCGTCTAAAGTGTAATTGTTTAAATGCAAAAACGTTCTTATCAATATTCATAAATGATTGCTTTTATATTTTATTAATAAATTAAATTTTGATTCTGATTTCATTAACCAAACTTAGATAAGGGGATTTATTTTCTAATTCAATTAGATTATAGCGTTCTAACACGAATGAATTTTTATCCAGTAAATAAAGTAATTTTAAAGCCTCGTATGAAGAAACGTAAAGAACAAAAAAACTACCTTATTTTTCATCCAGTTTATAAGAGAATGAAGGATACCTACATAATACATATATCCACTATGGAATGTTGTCTGCACCTGTCAGAAAGTAGGTCTAATTTTTCAATCGTTTTTGCTCTTTACAATCATCCCATGGATAGTTGACATTCTATGAGAAAGGAAAGTAGTACTCAGATTGCGTGGGTGATGCAAGAATCGCCGCCGTCTTGGTTTGAACTAAACCGGTACTACGCCATTTGTGAAATCTCCAATCGATCGATTGAATTTGATGTCTAATTACTAATTACCGTTGCAGAAATCTCAACGTGAAATTAATTAGACCTGTATCGGCCGAAGATGGTAGAATGCTGTTGAAATATTTGCCAATTTGGTAAAATTCTCTCAGTAAATAGCCTCGGTATACAGTTACCAGAAAGTTTTCATTTATTTTTTATTCAAATTCTTCGTAATAATTATTTTTTCTATACTTTTTTTCAAGATTTTAAGTCTAACATTTAAGAAATATTAAAATGACTGTGATAGGTTTGTACAAGTTCATTGATATAATTTGATGATGCTTAATAATATCTTGATATTCTCATGTATTATATAGTTGTTGGGACTTTGAACTTAAAATTTATCTCTATTTGTTTTTATTGAGGAACTTTGATAACTCTGAATTAAAACAGGTGTCGTTTAGATTGCTTTATTTATAATAGTTATTTTTATATTTACAACTTTTCATTTATATTGGTTGATTGCGTAATAATTTTTAGTATTTTCAAACTATCCAAAAATTCTGTGTAACATTCCCTATCTTATAAGCAGATGATAGAAAAAAATGGGAACAATCCTACCGATGTTAAAATTTTTTTATTAGAGCATGGTTGGGCTTCTAGGGCATTTTTTAGCACTTTCTTTGCCTCTAGTTAAAGAGCATGTTCTGGTACCCAAATCATGTAACACTTTTACCATAAACAAAGTGTTGAAAAAATCGTTATAAATGTTAATAAGTTGTTAGTTGTTTAATTTGATCCCTCAAATAATTCTAAAGGATACATACAATATCTTTATTTTGATCTTTATAGTAAAAAAATTAATAGAATATTACATTAAAACGTAACAATTGAAAGATTACAATATTTTTAAAATAATGATTACTTAATCAAGTGTTCAAAATGTGCTCCATTTGTGAGTTGACAGTACCCTGATCGATAGTAGAATGCGTCTACCACATTTCTCCATGATTGTCTAGAAATTAATCGAGATTCATCTATAATTCGTTACCTTAGCTCCACAAGACATGCTGGTTTAGTTTTGTAAACTGAATTTTTCAGGTATCCCCAATAAAAATAATCTTTAGGATTGAAATCAGGTGAACGTGGAGGCCATTCAATACTACCTCGTCTACCAATCCATCGTCCGGGAAATATCTCATCTAAAAAAAGCCGAACATTTACACCAAAATGAGCTGGACGTTAAATTTCCTTCGATAAAGAACGGCCCAATTAACTGAGTACCCACTATACCTGACCATACATATAATTTTTGTGATCTTTGAGTATGGTGTTCACGCATCCTTAAACTAGGTCGATTCCACACAGTGTAAAGATTGCTTCGTCGGATAAACATATGTTGTCATTTTCAATTTTATCCATCATTTCCTCAGTAAACTCTAATCTACGGTCGAAGTCATTTTCACTTAATTCTTGCAATAAATGAATTTTGTATGGTTGAAATTTATTCTTATATAATACACGTAAGTCTGAAGAATGTATTTGTGCAACCCTGCTTGAGGATGTATGTGGATCTTCAACGAAACTCTGCATTATATCTAAAGTTTTGTTGTCATTCATAACTGTTTTTGGTCTACCTGATCGGTATCTATCTATTACTACTCAAGAGTCCTTAAGGCGCTTTACAGTTTTTTGTACCCTTGCCTTATGGATAGAAGATCGCTTTGGGAAAGTATCGTTGAACAAGTTGGCTACTTCACTATAAGATATTTTTCTGTCGCCGTACCCTCTCATCATTAGAATAGTAATTCGTTCTTTTTTCATTAACAACCATTTTAGAGAAGCAGAACTCTTCAAAACACTGTCAAACTACTGTCAGTTTTATTTAATAATGTAAATGGTGAACAAATGTCAAAATAACAGCATTCTAGATTTAAACAATTAAATTTCTTTAATTCTAAATATTTTGCACTGTTTTATTTATTTAAAATCTTCGAGACTACATAATATCATATGTGTTACATATGGTTGAACTCGTATTGAGGAGATTACAAAAATGACTGAATAAAAAAACAAAGTGACTAATACTATCAGAGAAACGATATCTAGCAACACTGCAAATGTCAAATCTGGAATCTCCGTATCCCAAAATAGGCTTATCTAGACTTTTGGTCCACTCTGTATATTATATGTGTCCGCTTCTTTATGCTCAATTCCCTGCTTGTATTCTTTCTTTAATCTCCATACTTCTATCGTTTTTCATTAATCATGACCTCTAGATATTTAAAGTCTAAAGAATACAATATCTTCATTTTTAATATGTCTAGTACAAAAATGGTAGATCAAATTGATTCTAGTGGGTATTGGGGAAAAACATTTGCGCAACAATGAGTCCGTCGGTCAAGAAAGCGGAAGTTCCTACAGTGATTTATCTCAAGTGAGATTTCTATAAAAGAACCTTATTTATCAACTATTGAAATTCATTTACTTACATTAACCAAATTGAATAAGTGGCAATAAAAAATTAATTAGAATTATGCTCGAATGCGTTCTGTCAATCATTTCCTCAACTTTCTTAGTCTTCACAAAAAATATTTAATAACACATTTCATTCTCAAACGTATACTAATGGAGAAAATAGTAACGGGAAAATGTATTTCAAATAGTTCATTATTACAATTATACAATTATTGTAATTATCATATAGATACAATTAGGTAAATGTTTACATTTCCTCTTTATGCATGTATGTTTTTATTAATTTTTAAGACATGTTTTAAGTTACACAGTCAGTTGAAAATGGAGATTATTACCACGAAAGGATTCGAGATAGTAAAACTAGAAATTTTTTGAAATTATTTGATGCGACATCCGTTTATAATTTTATATTTAAACGTACCTATGCACATTTTTCGTGTGCCTACTTAGCGTTAGTTTACACTATGACCTATTGCAAAACTACATATCGTGTTGTATAATTTTTGTCGATTATAAATAAAGGTATTTGTGTAAGAACTTTTCCAAAGTATTTGTCATTTTGTTATTGTTTAAAAAATGTTTTGCCTAACATTCTTTACTTTAATTAGCACAAGCAACTACCGTAAATAGCTCATATTTTAAATATTAAATAAATAAATAAATAAATTTGGTTAAATTTGTTTTAATAAAAATGTCTAATAATAATAATAATAATATATTGAATACTGAATCCTCTACTTTTTAAAAGTGATTTCGGATACTGTAGAAAATACTAAAAAAAGCATGGACATTTAATATACAGGGTGTTACTATATTCGACCGACAACGCTTTACCCCAGAGAGCTCTCCTTAATTGATGAATTTTGATATAGGAACATAAACCCTTAAAGGGCTTAGTTTCCGAGATACAGGGTGTTAAAAGTTTATAATTTGATTCTGAACAAAAGTCTGCAATACCGTTCATTTTAGCTCCATAAAAGATTATTACTTTTTTACCTAAAAATGAAGAGAAAATTTAAAAAAATTAAAAAAAAAATATTTGTTCCAGTGGCGTAAAAGATAGGGGGGATAAAAGTTGCCACAAACCCTGATAGCGCGCCACTGGTTAAATTTTTCAAAAGTCAGTTTATGTCAAAATATTACTTTCTTAAAGAGCATATTGGTCACCAAATTTGAAAAAAATATTTGGAGGCGTTTCTGATTTATGACAAATTTTTAATTTTGATTTCAAACTTTTAACACCCTGTATCTCGGAAACTAAGCCCTTTAAGGGTTTATGTTCCTATATCAAAATTCATCAATTAACGAGAGCTCTCTGGGGTAAAGCGTTGTCGGTCGAATATAGTAACACCCTGTATGAATCTATTATATTTACGTAAATTTATAGAAAAAAATAGAAATGAAAGATTACTTATTCATGTTTTTTTATTTGTTTAGTAAGGATTGATTACAGCTTGTGAGTTGGGATAATCAACATCTATCAGAAGCACTTGATATTGATTTCCTGTCGATAATAGATAGATATAAGATACGTAACAATTTTGTAATAAAAAAGGATTATGGCTTTGTGAAACATGCAACTCGTTCAGTCAATAATCAATAAACGTACATTTTCTTTTCCTGCGCATAAAAAATTTCTACTAAAAATACCATTAATTTAAAATGGTGAATATAAAAATTGGAATAATTATCGAAATACGAGGATGTATCAGAAAATAACGAGACTGGTGCTATAGTATAACAATGAAACATTTCTTTAAAAAACTTCAAAGTGCTCTCCATTCTGTTCAATACACTTATCCCATCGGTTTATCCACTTATCATAAACTTCCGAGAAACCATTTTTTGATAGTCTGTTTAGTATTCCCATCACAGCGTTGTTGAGCTCTAAATCTGATTCAAATCTTCGACCTCTCAATTCTTTTTTGACTTCAGGAAACAAATGGAAGTCACATTGAGCAAGGTCGGGAGAGTAGGTGGAGTGAACCATAATTTCTACCGTTTATTCTTCAATTGTTCGTTGATAAATCGCTGATTTGTAAGCCGGAGCATTGTCGTGATGCAGCGTCCAACCAAAGTCTTGATAAAGCGAATGCTTTTTCTTTAATTTTGCCTTTAAGGGTCCTCGAAGTACATTAGAATAGTACTCCCCAGTTACTTTATTTCCTCTAGGTATAATGTGATCGTAAATGAGTGCATCACGTTACCATCGCTTTTACCAATTTTGGCCTTCTGCGGTCTTGGGCTGCCTTTATGCTTCCAGTGCATACTTTGAGACTTTAATTCAGGATCGTAATGATAAAACCAACTTTCGTCACATGTAACCACATTATTTAAAAACTGTGGATTACGTTGCAGTTGCCTTTTCCACTGCTTACAAATTGTCACTCGATTCCCTTTTTGTTCATCGGTCATCACTTTTGGAATCCATTTTACTGCGACTTTCCGGTACCCTAAATCTTCATGAATATTTTTTTTAGTGGAACCGTAAGACAAATTAACAATGTGAGAAATTCGTTTTTTGCCAATCCGGTGATCATTTTGTATCAAGTCGTTAATTTCTGTAATTTTTGTGTCAGTTCGCACAGTTTGTGGTCGACCAGGACGAGGTTAATCTTCAACTGATTCACAACCGTCTTTAAACTTCTTATGCCACTCAAACACTCTAAAAGTTTCAGTTGGTGTTTTACTCAATAGAACACAAAATTTTATCGCATATCTTTGCTCCACTTTCATTTTTCATTTCGGTATGCAAAACACTCATAATTCAATAATTAATTTGTAATAAACGTCAAAAGCCTACTTGAGAAAAAGTACATTAAAGATAAAGGTTTCATGTCACATTTTTTTGTGTCATAAAATTCTACCTCTGAAGAAGTTACAGCACCAGTCTCGTTATTTTCTGATACATCCGCGTACATTTCACTTTCTGCATCGTTTGGCGTTGTTCATACTTGGATGGGTGATTACCTATAAAACCAAAGTATTTTGTCCTACAGTTACAGTGTCGCCAGAATATTTATCTAATATCGTAAGCGTTAGTTATATTTATGAAACTGCTATAATACCAATATGCTGTATTTTGCAGGAAATGAACTAAATACTTAATTGAAACACCCTATTTTCGGTTAAAACATAAAATTTTTGGGAAGATACATAGACAAATAGGTACAAGATGAATAAATTAAATTCCACGATATTGTCGTAGACGTAAGTCCTTACAGAGGGTTTTTCATTATAAATTTTATTATTAAAATTAAATTGATAATTGCTCCCATAAATAATAATAATCTAAGGGCGTTAGATCTGGTCTCTGAAATGGAGTAGGTAGGTTTAATTCATATTTTATTAAATAGAGATTCGTTTTTTTAAGGAGCCCAGGGGTGAACCATTCAGTAACTTACTCCAGAACTTTTGGTATAAAGGATAATTTTTTCATTTGACAACTTATTTTTGAGTTTCAAGTAAATTAAATGAAAAAATTGCTGCTTTCTGAGGAATTTTTATATAATAAAAATGTTCAATTAAAATTTGTTTCAGACAATCTCATTATTTCTAGTAAAAAAATGAACTTCTAACGATATATCAACACTCATTTATGTACTTTGTTCATTGTATCATGGTCTAAATGAAATGCAAAAAGTGGTTTACATTTTATTAACAAACACTCTCTTTATTTTATAAGTGCTGATTTAATTCCTTATTTATTTTTCTCAAAAACGAGGTATTTTCTGAGTACCTTTTTCTTTAATTTTAAAAGAAAATAAACACTTTTTTTATATAAAACTTTTGGGAATAAATACATATTGCGAAAAATTCGAAACTCATTTTTACATTTTACCAAAAATAGACACTCCCATTATTTTTTTCTTTGAAATATGGATAATTTTTTGAGAGAAAATAGAAGATGTCGATTCTTTAAGGGCAAATAACTGCAAAGAGGAATTTAGGTGATTTTTTTAGCTACTCTATGCCTCCCTCAAGTTAATCAAAAATACTTTTTGGATACTCATACATACATATATTGCAATAGGATTTATATTAGATTCGATGAAATTTGAGAAAATAAGTGCATATTTTCCAGTAAATCAACAAATATGACAAAGGATTCTAAATTACAAAACAAATATTATTAGAACTAATATGTATTTGAGTTATAACAAATTTAGAATCGTTTTCAAAAAGTTGAATGTTTTCTGAAGCCACTAAGTATTTAAATTTAGAATATATAAATTAAATATTACGTCATATGAAATTATTAATTTTCAAACTCTGTATTAATCTTAGTGTAAATATTATTTTGGAAACCCATATATATTAAAGAAGGGTAAGTTAATTGATCTATATAGTTCTAATACTAATTTAATGATAAAAAATATATAATTTATTCAAATTTAGCGGAAACTATAAAAAGAGTTATGGAATATATCTCCATAAATTTCAACAAAATTTCAATAATCTAAATTACGAATAAAATTAATACATTACCGATAAAAAAGAAAGTACCTTTTTACTGTATAATATTTTAATTAGGAAGCATATTTATAATAAAATCCAGGATTTTTGGAAATTAATTTTATATCAAAATTGACTATATAAAACGTCAAATTCTAAAATTTAGTTACAAATATGCTTTCATATTGAAAAGATGTCAGAAATTTGACATGCACTCTTTCATATTAGGTTTCTTAAAGTTCACTTCAACCGCTGGTAAAATGTCATGAACTACCATGATTTGGTAAAATAGTAAAATTTAAAATTTTTTCTTGAATTGTAACATAACCTCAAATTTTACTAGAAATGTGAAAGTGATTTAAACTTTATTCGAAAATTTCATTGATTAGTATAGCGCTTTCAAAAACTGTACAAATTCGCTTATGGATTTGGTTTTGTGAAATAATTCTTCGTCTTTAGTCTAGACAACAACTTTAAAGTGGCCAGAGAAGATGAGACTTTTCTGTCCAACTTTACCCAACAACAGAATCTTTTGCAAGTGAATTATTCCATTGCTAAAAATGATTTATCACTCATTTGATTAAAGTTTAATTAGAGAGAAGAACTCTTCACTAGTTTTTTGTGTTGCAAGTATTTATAATCAACCAAATAATCTATTAATCTTAAGCTCATTAAAGACACAACAGTTGTCAAAAACTCTTACTGATATTTCAATTACAATTACCTTAAAGTTAAGTGCAGTAAATTTAAATTTGGAATTCGTTTATTAATAATTATACATCACAGATATGTAAATAGGTGTAATTTAAAAATAATTTCCATGCATTTTTAATACCTGGTTAAACCCATCCTCATATATTTTTTTGTGTTTAAATTTAATTTGCTTAAGTTGTTCAATAAAATTTTTGTGGTACGATTTTCAGATTTTTTGGATTATTACACTTTACCACATTGGAGCAACATGGAGAACCTGTTGTATCTTATATTAATATATATTTAAATATTGTTTGAAATAAATAATAATAAACAGAAGAAATTGTATGTGTTGAGATAAGAGAAGTCGGTATCGAAGACTGCTTGAAAGCGAATTACACGGATATAACACACATCAGTAATTGACTATCTGGTGTCTGCGGCGATCTGAAAGTAAGCCATATATAGGTTTTTCATAATTATATTAAACGAGATGTAATTAGAAGATGAAACATGGGTACTAATCACTTTATTAAATTAATTTAAGTCGATGCCGGGAGCAATGAAATGAAAGACGATATATATACAATATGCCTGGTTTAAACGGTCTGCAGTTTGTCTGGAGGGACATGTTAATTGCCAGATAATACTTAGTTTAATTAATAGTTTAACTTTAAATTAGTTCGTTTTATGACGTGAATAAAATATGTATTAATTATAGTACATCTGTACAAGACACATCTCTGGTAGTAATTTAGCGGTTAATAATAATTACTAAAATGATAGTAGTGACGTATGTCATTTAATGACTCCCTTTAAGCTTTCGATCGTAGTAAACATAATTGTCGTCATAAATAACTTAGCTAATATACTACAAAAAATTCTAACTACTCATTTCTTCATACATATAAGTGTTTATAAGTATCTAAGGATACAGTAACAGTGATGCAAAATACTTGAATAAACAGTTGCTGTTGCAGCAAGTCACTAAATATATTGTTAGAAACTATGGGGAGCAGTCAAAATAAAACCGCTAAAAAGTGGCAATGTTTTTTATTCAAAAGTAATGACCAAAAGTGTAAATGCAATTATCTCACTGGGAGATGAGACGAGACAATCAATTCCAGTTTTGTAGAAAAATTTAGGATCTGACGTTTTAACAACTTGTACTTCCTTGTTCGAACGAAATAAGTCGGTTTCGCCTTTTTTCAGGTTGCCAAGGGGGAAAAATCTGGCCAAATCTCTGAATCCTATACCTGAGAACATTGGAAGTATGATTATGGCCATTATCATGCCAAAGGCTGATTCCGTCCAACAATATTTCACAACATTTTGACTTTATGGCACGTCTTAGTTTCTGTAATCTTCATAGCGCACGCTCGAGGAAGTCAACATGTGTTCTAATGTTTGATGAACACACTCTTCACTACGCTCACCTACAGAGAAATAAACAAACTGTGTTATCCAGAGATGATGGCAGTATCGATATTGAAAAATATGGCTGGCAAATTTTGCGAAAAATGCTTTTTATGGAGGGTGTTCCGTTTTTATTTGACTGCCTCTCACACAATATTATGTTAGGTTATTATGCATTGCAAAATACAAGACGTGGTAAAAGCTATTACGATAAGAGTAAGTACTAAACTATAATTACATTTTCACTTTTAATCGCAAGTATCTATTATGTTCAAATGGAGGTCCAGTTGACAAAAATTTCAATGTATCTATTTTTAATTTCCAGTGAAACCGGAATTCAATTACTCTTGATAATTCTGCAATAAAAATATTTTAAAAGATCTTAGTTTTCTTACTAAACTACTAATAGGTTATAGTAATAGTTCGTAATTTTTTCTGAACTTTGCCACATCCGAAGAAAGCTCTCGAAAGAACATTTTTGACTGATGTTCCATTGGGAAGCATTAAAAAAATTATTCAAAATTCGGTCAACCCGTAGAGATAGTGATTTTTTCTCGTAGTATCCCGATATATTTGCTAAAGACGCCTCGGTGGAGGTCTTTAGTTACAAATGATTTTAAATTTAAAATAATACTCTTATATTTACTTTTTCACATTTAATAAAATCAAGGTTCATCCTTCCATTAATCAATCGTTGCTTTTCTCTTCAACTGCTTCTACTTTTAGTTGTTTTTCTACGTTTGCAAAACAATCATAAAATATCTTTACCAATAATTTACTATTTTCTCAAATCTATTCTGATTTCAAAACTTCGTGGTTGTGATTGATTCATAGAAGCGACTTCAGGCCAACCAACAACCAAGGTAAACTATTCAATTCTATGAGATCCTCTGAAACCTAAAGAAAATTATCTTTACTATATCATAGCTTTTAGATCTCTCCTCTGAGGACACCATCTGATCTATGAAACTTATATTAGTCTGAGACGAATTTAACCTACTTACTCAAATTAATCACTCCCCTAACATCAGTCGGCAACCTGTTTTTGGTTCTCGGACTGAACCTTTTTCTTCATACCCCTAAGGAAAGCCATCTTATCGAGGCTTGAAAGTTGCTGTCATAGCTAAGTATACTTACAACTTAACATTTTAAAAATAATAGTTATCTGTGAAGTAAAATTAAATAACTCTTTTCCAATGCTAATTATGTTCCGCTGCATCTTCTAGAGACATGCTACTTGTAGTAACACAATTTTTCACTCTTTATAATTAGACCTTACCACAAAACTAAACGAAAAGCTTTTTAAAGATATCTTACAAATTCCAAGATTCCGGCATTCCTATTTTATTACTGTTTATATAATCACTTTCGACTAATTCTTTGACTACATTATATTTATCACTTTCCTCAGTAACTCTTAGAAAAGAAGATATACATTTTACTTGAACCTGAAACCAATTTCCGATTCTCTGGCCCCGAATCCCCTATAATATCAGTACTAGTGAAAGACGTTTTGCAGTGAGGAACTCTATATACTCGTATAATCCTTTACGGTTGTCGTATCTTTTCTAACGGATATAAAGTTTAAAATAACTTTTTTGCGAATACCGAGCGGCTGTCTATTATAAACTTTCCAGAAATTAACTGCCATAAAACCCAGATCGTTTGCGTTTCGCGCATAAAATTCTTATTCTATAAACTTGGATGGTCATCGACACCTAACGAAGTATTTTTAAAGGGGATAACTACTTTTATTACCAACTGTTATTATTTTAATCGACGGTCAAGATTTCTACATGAGATATTAAAATTCTTGAAATAATACGAAAAACGATAGGAATCCGAAGGAAATTTTATATTTGAATACAAGATTTTTACCTGTAGTCATAAAATTGTATAAAGTTATAAAATTAGTGGTTCAGACACGGTCAAAAAGTACTTTCGAATATTTAAATGACACAATTTTTTTTATTATCACAATTAAGTTTTGGCGTTTATACTAAAATAAAAAATAGATATTTATTTTATTATTGGGATAAGAGCATTATTAATATACACTTACGGAAGTTGTAAAACAAGGAAGTTAGCTCGAGTCGGTAACAGCATTAGTATGTTAATATTTCTTATCAAAGGAATTAAACTACCACATTTTATCAACAACTTCAAATATTAATAAACATTTAAATTTTAATTTAATTTTTTTGACAATTAGCGAAACATTCTGTCTAAAATCATAGCAGCGATTCTGTAATAGTAGTTATTTATTGATATGGCAACTTGACCGTTTGCTATAAACATCATCAAATATTTTAATTTCTCATAGTTTCAAGAAAATACGTTAATATGAGTGAATCTGAATCTGAAAGTCTTGTATCAGATATTGAAAATTGTGCAACGAAAGCAATTTCGTTACTAATTCCATCAAAATCACGAAATCACGAATAAAATAGCTTTTGGACGTTTTAGCAAATAGTGTGAGGTAAAGGATATCAAAAATGAAACGAATGAGACGGTATTACTTGCTTATTTGAAGAATCTATGAAAAAGTTATAAATCTTTAGGCCTTTGGGAATATGCTATTATGAGCACGATGATATTCACAAAGAAAAATGTGGATATTGTCAGATATATTCAATTGATTGCGTTTCTCAAACGAAAATCCGAAGGGTATAGACCCAGGAAGTAAAATATTTTAACTAAGCAGGATGTACTAAGCTTTTTACAAGATGACAATGAAGAGTAGTTACTAACAAAGGTTTCTATATAGAGTAATACCAAAAATTATTCATTTACATGCATAAATAACAATTTGTTGATATATAGTTTTGATTTTTGGATTTTGCCGAGCCTGCAGGAAGGAGAAACTCACTAATATACAAGTGAAAGAGGAAGGACAAGTGTTCTTCGTTATAATATCAAACAAAAAGCTAGAGTGTCTATAATTTCTGGAGGCATTGATGGAATTAATTTAGTAGAAATGGTACGAAAACACATAAATACTTAATACCGACCACAAAAGATTCTTTGCTGGTTACAGGAATAGTAAATACATAAAATTGATTGTTGGTAAGAACACAAATGGTAGCATGCCAAAAAAAATTGCTGCATTGTTGAGGTTACCAAATGTAAAAGACTATGCTGGCCACTCTTTCAGAAGGTCATCAACTTCACTACTTTACAAATTTAACAATGAAAAGACATGGAGGTTGGAAAACCAACAGTACTAGAGGGATACATTGAAACATCCGTAGAAAATAAAACACAAAATAGAATTTTGCAAACAGTAACCACAATTGTAATTCGGATATTATTGGTTCTTTAACCTTCTTTGTCTGGAGTGTATTTGTTTAAATGCAAAAATGTTCAATATTCATAAATAAATATTAAATTTTATAAATAAATGATTAAATTTTGATTCTGATTTCATTAACCATTTACCAGGCAGTCATAGACTAAGAATATTATATGCTACATTTTTAATAGCTTCTTCTAAAATTGTGTTTAAACATTTATGAAATTTTTTAGAAAAACATAATTTGTTATGTGAAGGTCGATAATATTTATAATCAATAAATATTATTAAAATTATTATTTCTAAGCGAAGTTTTAAACTAGTTTCTGAATTATCCAGTTAAAAAACAACAATTTGTGTATAAATAATAAGGGAATATTAATAAAGAAGGTTTAGGGACTATTAACCGAAACAAGGGTTGTACCTGATCTATATATATATAGTGAGAAAAAAATACCTTCTTTCTCTTTCTGCGTGCTTCTGTCTCTCTGGGAAAGATATAAAACTATTGTACAATACGCTAGAATTAAGTACTTAGGGCCATACTCAAATAGTAGAATAAAAACACTGACAAGTAGCCTTTTGGCCATAAGTATCTGTTCAATCAGTGGTGTAATGTCTGGAATTCTGGACCCTAGCGAACCGTAGAAACAAGATAGCTTGAGTTCTGGGGTATTTCTTGTATTGAAAACCTGATAAACATGCTCTAAGAAGATCAGCTACAGAATATGTTGGATCAGAAACAATCCCCTGGGTTACAAAGGCTACAGTTCGCAGATGCATATAAAAATGGAGACCGACCCAACATAGTAAATTTTGGAAACACGGTACATAGATGTTTATATAGCATAGTTTCAAAATAATTGACAATGGCTCAAGTATCAAATTTACAGTCCTGAAGTACTATTTATATTAATTGGAGTGAGCTACATACAATTACAAGTCTTCTCACTGATCTACTTAAATGTACTGAGGACTTTAGCTGTGGGGTATGTAGAAAAACTTGGGTACTCACCTTAATGACATATATCGCCTTTTAATATTGTAGTGAAATAATGTGGTGAGAATAATACAATAGGCATCAAACTAGTTTTTCCAACTGAACCTCAACTCTACACTACCTTTCCTAATGATATAGCAAAAAGTCCAAATTGACCATAATAGACATTTTTCAGTTAGATCTGCCAGTAAAAGTCCATGTTATTATGCTGAAAATCTCGAACACCATTTAAGACTTAAAACTCTTTTTAAAAAATGAACTGTTACTGATAAAAATTTTTAAAAATTCTCTAACATCATCATCAAGAACCATTAGCAAGGAGCAGCTTTGGAGAATAAAATAATCAAGGTCACAGGTCGTCTAGTTCTTTTACTACCATTACTTGTTATGTAACAAATTACTTCCCGGTGACCGCTCGTACGTTCACATTGTATAATGTGTAAGAATTCAATACCAGCGGTTAAAAATTCTTTAGCGTACTGATTTGAACAGCGGCATTCTATTATTAATTCATGGAAGTTTACAATTTAATTCCTAAATGGAGTAAGCTTGATGTCATACGTATTTATAAAGGAATTGGAGAATAATTGGTATAGTCTTAACATATCTCCGTTTAAATTTTGGTCATGAAAATGTAAAGAAAATACAAAAGACCAACAGTAAAAATGTATTAACGTCACCAAACTTTCCATAAATTTCAACAGCTATACATTGAAATTATATCATTTTTGTAGGTATTTGTATACATATGTATAAGCTAAAATTATTTCGAATAAACCTGTAACTTTTGACTCTCTCAACATTCACTTTTCGTACATACATGTCAATATACATATTTTATCGATGTAAATTAAATAATCAGTGAACAAGTCTTGTATCATTTGATTAATCGTAGCGATATCTGAGAGCAATAAAACTCACCCGCATATAAACGGTTTCTCTTTTATTATAATTGTGTAAAAGCTGAAGTTGTGCAAATACAATAGATCAACTAGTTGACAGTCTCAAGGAGATTGACGTGAAACCAGTGCCGGCCGGTCTAAATACCACATTAATTATTTGCGTACCATGTGTGTATAATGACAGGATATGATAGAAATACATTTAAAAAAATAATTTTGGGCGAAAAATAAGAAGAAAATTAACCTACATCCGATACTGTAATATCATAATAAATGGAAAGAGTATGGGAAAAGGATATAATTGCATATCTAGTATTAAGCTACTTCCTTGAATAAAGTTTAACAGAGCCGCCTCTGTAAAGCAAAATCAAATCTAGAAAGCTAGTAATTTTTATTTTCTTGGAATATTTCAATAAAAATACTTAAATTTATTTCCAAATGTACAAATTCAATAGTTAAAAAACATGCTGGCCTGAATATTATAAGTTTTTTAAATTTTAAGAGTTCTTTCGGGAAAAATATACAAAAAATTTCAAAATCAAGTAACCGATGTTAAATTTTATTTTCAAATGACATCCACAGATGAGTTTTACGATTGTAATGTCGAAATAATGGGCATAGTTCGAGAAGCCTGAAATTATAGCTTCGAGGTTTCTGGGTTTTTTAATTTCGTAAAGAAAGTTGTACTTCAGAATTGTTACCCAATAATTCTCCGAACTGAGGTACATGGTTAGTTCTGTTCCTTAATAAACCGAAAGTCGTGTGATAACCAAAAAGTAAAGTTCCGTTTATAAATCTAGACTAATTCAGCAGGCAGTTGTAGTCAGTTTTGTCATATCTTGTAAGTTTAAATTTACCGGAACTTTTCTTAATTAGTAATGGAGTCAAACGGTTTATTAAATTATTAAAGAATTCGGTGAGGTTTAGTAAATACTCAAAACATTAATTGAACTTCTTGATTGTATTATAAAGTCACTCATTGGTTATCGTCTAATTTTTATTTGTAATTTTCACCATTTCCTCGCCCAATAAATAAGTTTAGTTAGTTTCATTGTGATTGAGTGACCTATAAGTAAACCTATATACTGGGCGGCCCCCAGAATCGGAGCCCCCGGACTAAAGGCCTAAGAAACTGGTAAGTACCTATCGATTAATTAATCCAATCTGTTACATTAACGAATCTATTGTAAGAACCCGGTTTTTGCTTCGCTCGGCAATATCCCTTGTGGTGACGTACATACAGTATAAATAGCACTCACCCACGTCGATTACAAAAGTGAGTGAAACAAATGTGGTCTTAAACCCCCATTTTGGTGACGACACTGAGAAGTGGCCAATCTCACGGTAAACGATAGACCCACTATTTCGAAACTTCATTATATTTTATTCAACTTTCCCTTTTTGCCATACATTTAAAGTGCTCACAGGCCACCATCGTTAATTGTTCCAAAAGAGTCCTTTTTAGGTTTAATTGAATCCATAGAAATATTACCCTCATATTTTCATCTTCATCGTTACGGTCGTAACCGCGACGTTATACTACGGGTATAGGACGAATTAATGGATGTTGGTCTTCTATCTAGGAATCATTTATAAAAATTTATGTATGTATACAATGTCAATGACATGATAATATTAGAATTGTAATATTGTTTGTATAGTCTTATGCAAAAAGCAATTAATATCGTTCAAGTATGTTTTCAGAACCGGATGTATAGTTGCTTTTTTGAACACTTAAAATATTTCTGATTCAAACAGAATTTAATAATTGGGACTTCAATTTTAAAAAATTACAAATGACTACAAACTTTGTAAAAAATGAATGAATGTTGTATTTTTGAAAAAAATTGACAAATTTAAATTCTGATTCGAGAGATTTATTAAATCAAGAGTGTATTGAAAAATCTTAAAATAAATTTAGAATACAAAGATCATGTACGATTATTATAGTTTATACTGTAACTTCACATTTAGAAACCAATAAAATTTCAATTATTATCTGTAAAATGTATTAATTAATTTATTATTGTACATATGTTTGAGCAGTTTTTAATTATTATATCGACATTAATAATATACAATTAGAAAGGGTTTATAATAAGTTTTTAAGAATCAGTAGATTTAGATTTAAAATGGGTATTGATAAAGAAGAGTGTAATTACAATAGTGTTCTATCTTTATTAAATATGAATTCCTTGGGGTTAAAGTCAGATTTGCGTTTTATATTTAAACTTAATGGATGCATCCAAAGTCCAGAGATTCTTGTATTGGTCCAGCTCAACGTGAGGAGAAGAATGCTTATTCTCAATTTAGTTTCGTACAATCAAATATGGCAAGAATGAGGTCATTACAAGGATTTTACACATCACCTTAAAAATATTGCCTTATTCAACTTTTTTTTTAGCAATCAGAATAATACTTTCTATGGGCTTTTTGAAACAATTAATGTATTTTTCTTATTGTAAAAGGGCTAAGCCCGGTAATATATAAATAAATAATTATTCCTTTAGTATATTTTCAGAACCGATTTATACTTACTTTTAAGCATCTAAAATATTTCTAATTTAAACAGAATTTCAGAAATAGGTCTCAAATTTAAAAAATAACGAAGATAGCGAAAAATTCACAATTTCAAAATATACATATAAACAAGCTTTGCAAAAAATGATAAATTATGTGTAGAGTTTGATATGAATTTATATTTCCTTTCTTTTCTATTTAAACTTTTATTGTTTTTGGTTGTAAGAGTCCATAAATAAACATTACCAAAAAATGATTATTATTTGAACTACACCAACAAATTAATTGATATTCAAATTTAGCGAATAATCGAGATGGTACATAATGTGTTTTTTATAGCTGTTTCTAATTGTACGATGGCCATATAGAAATAAATAATAATTGAAGCCGTCCAAGGCTCAAGATGGTTATCGAACTCATTTAGAGAGGTCATTAATTCTTTTACAAATAACCATTGGTTAAATTAATCAGTTTTTTTTTGTTCAAAGCTAAAAAACCAATAAGTTTAAAGAAAAGAATACTATTATTACTAGTACTATTATTAGAGCGTTTGAGAAAATATTAAATTTCAGTTATAGAATGAATTATATATCTAAACAATTAGATTTAATATATACAAGGTGTTTCATATTTTATTACACAACCAATAAATAATAAATAAAATGTGATTCAAAGATTCCTACTATCAAAATATGAAAAAAAAAAGTTCCTTTGTACATCTATCCCGAAATACGGGATGTAAAAACATTCAGAAATAAGGGTTAAGATAAAAAATGCATTGCTCGATTTTAATCGATTTTTTGGTGCGCGCCCACTGTACAATTCGATTAATTTTTTGCAAAAAAAAAATTAACCCTATAAAGTTTTTTGCATTTTTTTATACTGTTCTAGGAGAAGTAACTAAAAATAGGTTTTTGAGATTTTTTTTGTAACTCGCTGCCTATTGGAGAAAAATTAAAACCTGATTATTTTTAGTCTGTTCTTTATTCTACTCTGTCGTAACAGCAAAGAGAACAAAATATTTATGGAATATGGAACAAACTTGATTGTTTCATCTAAAACAATTATAAAAATGAAAAAAGTGATACTTTTTTGTACAAAAATAATAAGCGAATTATTAGTGGGTTCCCCATGAAATTACTGTGCATTTGTTAAATTTGGATCGTTAAATAAAACAAAATTTAACGTTATATGTTTTTCATTATCGTTCATAGAGCCTTGAGCCGGCAGATTTTTCTCACTTACCTTCCCAACAATTCACAAATCATGTATGATTATTTTCAAGTATTTAATTCATTCATTTATAATGAACATGTAATATTATTGTTTTATTATTTCAACAATTACTGCATCAAATGTACTTCCAAAAGAGATCATTAAGATATCCACAAATTAGGAAAATAATTAAAAAAATTTTTTTTTAAACTTTAGGCCAATATATCTTGAAAATGAAACATTTTAGTATATATAGTTATAGAAACTTTTATCAAATTTTGACGCAAAAAATCCGGCTTAAAATTCTTGCAATAGTAATGAATTACTATGTTACATAAATATTGCTATTACTTACAGGATGATACCAAAATTCTTTTTTTATATGACACACCGCTAAATGAATACCAACAGAATTTCATTTTATACACAGGAGGATTGTAAGAATATACAGAATATAATTGCTTTTTAAAAGTTTTCTATTTTCTGCGATGATATTATTTAAAAAGAGATTAAGGTCTAATTGTATTGGTGAACTGGAGAATGTGGATATTTATCAAGGGAAATTTAACTTTTACTTTTTTGTAGAGCTTCTTGGAAAACTGACTAAATTTAACCACAAGCAAAGATACATTTACTTATTTACATTCAAATTAGCCTGATGAAACACATATTTTCTCGATTCGTGGTCCGTTAAAACAAGCACACAAAACTCCTAATTTTGTTTTCTTTTTTCTTAAAGCCGGCCTCGTCCACATTACTTCAAAGACAAATTTAGGTGGTACTCGGGCGACGGAGTACCGGCGACCACCCCAAAATCGATTCATCGACCAATTTTTCACGTTCCAACAGACAATCATTTTCGACCACATTCCTTGCTGAACCACTTCCCATAAACGTAATCGTTGCGGATGACGTCGCATTGTTGCCAATGGCGCTGATGATGAAAAGAAGGAAAGAGAGTAACAGTTATAAACAAAAATAAAATAAAACAATCAAAATTTTATACGTGAAATATCTTTTAATACGATCCTGTTCGTTGCATGCACTGGCCCGAAGTTAGAGTCAAGTCACTTCTTGTTAGGGATAAAAATACCAATTGTTCACTCTGGAACACATATATATAACACAAATTGACTTGGGGATGTTAGTACTTTGAGCCCTGAGGATGGCCAAATAAAGTGGCCGAAACGTTGGCATTTGAAGTAAAAATTCATCTTCTCACTTCACTGACCTATTCCCAAAATTAGTTCATTTTGTATATCTTTTAGAAGAATTCCATAATTTAATTATTAATAACTAAGGGTGTCTTGCTTTTTTAAGCTACGTCGACTATATTCACCCTTGGCAAGAAAAAATTCAAGTGATTACTTCCAATTTCTGACAGTTAATTTATATTTTCGGGATCACAGTCTACTAAAAAACTAATATTTTACAATTTATCAGACTTTTGAAAAATTTTACAAAATTACTTAATTTTAACTCATATCTTCAAATACATGATTCCTCGCAAAAGGACAATCACAGATATAGAAAGCTCCTTCTTTCTTCTTTCAAAAGCATGTAATATCATTAATTTAATTAATAATTTGTGGCAATTCTGTTATAAACTTAATCCCACAATAATAATGTGATTTATTTTGATTGTTTATTCAAAAATTATATAGCTTTATTCTGAAACTGGAAAATAGTGTAAATATACTTTTGATATGACTAGCTAAATAACATCACGTTAGAATTCATTACATAAAAATTTTAATTTCTGATTTCTAGTCAAACCATTGTTTCATACTTAAAGTTAAATGAATTATATAACATGTGTCTGATATACTTTTTTCTCTTTCATTGCAATATTTTTTAAAAATTGATCATTTTAATTATTTGTTCGATTAACCTTGAAAATTTCTAATTATGTTAATGTCATGTTATTTGTATTTTCTATTTAAAATTTATTCTTATTGTTGAATGTAATTTATTGTTAATTTCTTTCAGCCAATTCTATAAGAATTTTCATTTCAAATCAATTTTATTTTTAATTACTGCTACATACTACATATCCGATAACCATACAAAATATTGAATATTGTCATATTGAATTTCCAAACTATTTTGGGAGGGGATTTCAAATTTTGGACCAGTCTGCATAAAATATTTTTTAATGCAATAGCATAGAAATTGAAAAGTTAGGATAGGGACATATAAACCGTTTTTATTGATTTTCAACCGTTTGGCTGCTACAAACATCTAAATTCAAAAAAATGTGATTTTCAGGTGGCTGTAGATCCTTTAATAAACATAATAGACATAAAGTGTGGTACATCGTTGAAACTACCTCGGTAAGAGGTTTATAAAAATGTAAAAACATACGGGATATTCCATTAAAAACACATAACTTTGATACACATATTTTTTTGGGACAACCTGTATAAGTGGCATTTTTGAATATACATAAAAAAGTATTCTTACAAAATTTTCGTCAAATGCACCGTTCTGCAGTTATGGGCCTTCAGGTCTACGGTGACTCACCATGTATATGTAACAAATAATTTTTCTAGTTTTCGTTTATTCAAAAAATTTAAAATTCTTGAATTACCCAACTTTTTCGGCATAAAAATGTTATGTAAATTTGTTTCTTTGTAATTGAATCCAAAATTCCTATATTAGAAACGTCTTATACTCAGCGAATGATGTGTAAAAATCCTAAACACCGGAAATTCTTGGCGGTCTGGCAATGCCGACTTGTGGTATCCTAGTCAGTACTTTCGTGAGTGGTACTCGAATAACACGAAGGTCGTTTACACTGCGGTACTGTTAGGTGCGAAGGAAAAAATCTTGCGGCTTGAGCTCTTAAAGACATCTCGCTGCCTTGGTTTTCATTGACGTATAAGAATTGCTTCAGGGGATTGAGGGCCTCAATTCTTGGGGGTCCAAAAACAAGAATTAATAAATGCCTTTTTATTTCTAACCAACCGAAAAAATTCTAAAAATATTTAAAGAGACACTAGATAAACGATTTCTTTGAAGTTTATTAGTTATTTAAAAAACCATCAAATAAAGGTTTGGTGGCGTAGAGTAAGGCCGCTGGGTGTAACAACAAATTTGTTAATTTGAGAAAAAATATATTCAAAAGCACTTCGACCATAATATTTTTTTCAATCTTCTTTAACGGTTTGGTAGTTAATAAAGGAAGACAATACAACAAAAATATTGGGGGATAACAGCTAAGCTTGTACACCCATAAATGCTACCAAGAATGAATGGAAGGGCATCCTGGATTAACAAAAAAGAGGTTTGGTTTTGTAGCTTCATTTTACAGAAATTGTGCAATTTTATTATCACTTTGAATCTATCTTCATTAATATTAGTAAGCATTATATGTATGTCAGAAGGAATGGCAAGGTTAGTTTTTATTAATTCTATATCCAGATAAAAATCTGGAGTTGTGTTAATTGGACATTGTAACATGATATGATTTAATGAACCAACTTTTATATTTAGAGAGCCAATGAGTTGACTAATTAGTCTAAAGTTATCTTTTAATAAAATATAGAATTCTTCAGATACATTTAGGGATGTTTGCAAATTGATCAGCTTTATGATTGCCAAAAATATGAATGTTCCGAAATCCATACAAATATTAAGATTCTCTTCTTTAACTAATAAGATATCTCTTTTGTTAGGAAAGAGCAATGAATAGTAAAATCTGCCAATTCTATTTTAGAGCACATTATGGCATGATTAATAGTGATAATTTCTTCCGTACAAATTTGTGTTTGAAAGGGAAGTTTTTAGAAAAAGGAGTAAGAGAGATCAGACGGAAAAACACCAAAACTTGTAGATGCATAGATCCGACAGTAAAAAATTTTGTATAATTTATTTAAGCTATTTTGGTAACCAATGAGACTACAATATTCTTTTGCATTATTTAAGTTAACGATTTTTAGTTTCCAATTGAAGATCAAGTTTAAATTCTTGGCAGGGAAGTACATCACTAGAGAACTCATTAAAAAAGTTAGAATGAATAAATATTTTAAAGCATTTAGTCAGTTAATATAGTTAGTACTTGGGTTATTTTTATGTTTTTAAAAGAAGTTTTATTAAAAGGTACTCCCTTCTATATTTTAACAGTTTCTCAAATATTCCTGGAAGAGTATATAAATACGGAAAATTGTCACACACAAAGGGTCTAAGTGCAAATTTTATAAAATAGTAACTAAGTACCTAAATGTACACTTGAATAACGTATTTCTTTGGTACACAAAGAAAACAAGTGCAGACCTGGTTGGTGTCGAAATCTGTCGGGAAAAACAATAACTACAAACTACTATATTTGAAATTGAATATAGATTTTTTTAAATGTTAAACCCCTTGTGCCGGGACTCCCTCAATTAAGTTTAGAGAAGTTTTCTTGCAAATGAATGTTGTTAAATTCAAACACGTGTGGTACCATATTAAAATATCGTGAATTCCCAAAGAGTAATTACCAATTTCCAAAAATAAAATTCATATCAGCATTTTCGTTTATGTAGTTTAGATATTCAGAAAATGGTTCAAAGTTCAACAAAAACATTTATGAAACTCTTAACAGACGACAATATCAAAGCTAGTATGAGAAATCAATCGTGATATGTTGAAAAGACTGCATAGTCACAACACACAAGATCAAATTGATCCGATCCTGGGAAGGAAGATAATAAAACCCGAAGTAACTCAGTAAGGTCAATTCCAAAGGCAAGAAGATAAGTAAACATGCCCTTATTCGTACTGCTAAACCATTAAAATATTTATACAAAAAACATACTGCGTTCCGATAGAAAGTTACCCCAAAATATGTTTTTAATTAATTTAATATTCAGTAGGATTCATTTTGTTTCAATATGAGTCACTGTCTACTTAAGTGACAAGTGAATCTGTAATAAATATTGTTGTAAAATGACTTTTGGTCATAACTTTTGGACCCCAGTATTAAGTTCGCATATTTAAGTTGATTATTAAACAGCGATTTTTCCATTGAGAATTATTCACGTGCTATTAAATGGCCGGAAGTTTTTGTTTCTTTCAATTTATTCCTTCTACTTGATCAAAAATACCTCTATGAAGCACTCAAGTAGAAAGTACTATTCACAACTGGATCCTCCGTAAGGAAAAACAACATAATGACACAGGTATTTGTAATATGTATGACCTAGTCATTAAAATGAATCAGTCTGTATCGAAATGGTTTTAATAACCACATAGTAATGGATATAAACAAGTTCATGTCCAACATGACTTGTTCGGTTGTTTTAACGAGAAATACCTGGTTCCACTAATTATTATATACTTATCACGGAAAAAGAATGGTAATCAAGTTTAGTGATAAGCTTCATTTAAAATTGAAAGTAACATTATTAAAATTAGATTAGGCGACAATGTTATAAACTTTTTGGGCAATTCAAGGTAAAAACGATAAAATAAAATATGGACCTGTAATATTTTTTACTATTTTAATATGTTTATAAAAATTAATATTTTGGGATCTTTATTTTAGCCAAAAAAAAAATTAAAAAATTAACTAATATTACATACACACACAAGATTGTTCAGGTCGTTCTTAATTTATCCAAATCAGGTTGTGCCAGTATAATCTAGGCGTTTTTTATAATAAACATTAAACCGTAAACCTGTTCTAAAATCGTGCCACTGACAATTTTGTTAAATGGCACGAATTCAATTTTATGTCAAGACAATTCTAAAAGACAATAAAATTACTCAGCATTAGTGCTTTGTTCATTATTCTGATGAATATTAAACCATAACTTCTAAATATTAGTAAATCTTGGAACTCACAATAAGTCTTTTTGCAGAATTGTGAATGTTTGAACTTGATTTAACTCTTATCTATCCACAATAACAGAAATATTACTTAGTATAAGTGTTTTGCTCTTTATTCTGAATATTGTAAAACCATCAACATTAACAAAAAACAATAAGTCCTTTTGTTACGTTGAAGCGACCGTTTCAATTTATTTAACACTACTCAAGGCCATTATAACAGAAAAATTAAAATTATTTAGTATTAGTGTTAGTGAACATTAATCCATTATCCCCTAACTAAATATAAATCATGGAATAGACAATAAGTCTTTTTGCTAAATTATGAATGTTTCAACTTTATTTAATTCTACTTATACCCGTAATAATAGAAAACTATGTTAGTGTTTTGCTCTTTATTTTGATAATTAAAAAAACCGATAACATTAACGAATTATGCTGTAACTGACGATAAGTGTTTTTGTTGAGGCGTTTTCAACTTTATGTAATACTACACTACTCAAAACAATTATCGCATATTTTGAAAACCCTGTACAAAAGACTTTATTCATAAAACTGGTAAACTAAGATTTTTAGTACTAAAAACATAGATCTTTTTTATGCAATTTCCGGCAGATATGGGTTTTTATATTGTTCTTTATCATTTATTCTGATGTTTTTCTGTATAACTACAAAATGCTAAAATCTTTACTTATCAATGGCACGAGTATTCGATTAGTTGAACTTAGACTTTCGCACGAAATTATTAATTGGATGAAATTAGAGTTATGGACGATAACAACAGACGTCTTACTAGACATTTAACAGATGCTGAAGCACAAACGGCTGTTACTCTGTCAGCTGAGGGTTACAATCAAGTCCGAATAGCGCAAATTTTAAATGTTACCCAGTCGTCAGTAAGTAGAGTGTTAAGGCGGTATAGGGAGACTCAGGCATTTTCAAGACGTCCTGGCCAAGGCCGTAATAGGGTCACAACTGCAGCGCAGGATCGATTTTTGCTTTTGCAAACTTTAAGAAACCGTTCAACTACAGCTAGGAACTTACAAAATGCCCTAAGAAGAACTTACCAGGTTAGGATCAGTGATCAAACGGTTAGAAACAGATTGAGAGAATCTGACTTAAGGCCAAGACGACCAGCAACGGGACCACGACTCACGAGGCAACACCGCGTACGCAGATTAGCCTTCGCCAGAGAACACCTGAACTGGAGAGCAGCTGATTGGCACACGGTCTTGTTCACCGACGAGTCCAGATTTACACTCTCAACAAATGACCGTCGTGTAAGGGTGTATAGAAGGCCTGGAACCCGATTTGTACAGGGCAACATTCGTCAGTTGGATGCATACGGTGGAGGAGGCATTATGGTTTGGGGAGGAATAAACTTTCGTGGACGCACTGATCTCCATATTGTACAAAACGGTACTTTGAATGCTGAAAGGTACATTAATGATATCCTTCAAGAGTATGTGATTCCTTTTGCCCCATTTATAGGCGATAATTTCATATTAATGCATGATAATGCCCGTCCTCACACAGCACGCATTGTGACGAGGTTCTTGCAAGACACCGATATTAATATCATGGATTGGCCAGCAAGGTCACCTGACTTAAATCCAATTGAACATATGTGGGATGCACTTGGAAGAGCCGTTAGAGGAAGATTAAATCCACCTGAAACTTTGGAACAATTGTCTGAAGCTCTTATAGAGGAATGGGATAGAATTCCCGAAGCTTATGTTCAAAATTTAATTTTAAGTATGGGGAGGCGTTGCAGGGCAGTTGTAAGAGCTAGAGGGGGTAATACTGAATATTAATTAATGTTTTGTAGTGTAAAATTCATTATGGTCGGACAGTAATGTTAATTTTGTTCTTTGGTTTTAATGCAAATAAAACACTAAAAAATTAAAAGTTGCCTTATTTCGTTACATTTTATGTAAATTTTGCAACACTTCGTAAAATCCCTTAAAACATGTCCTTATTCGATAAAAAATATATAAATCAATGTTATTTTTATTTGATGATTAAATATAGACATTTGAGAAAATATGCGATAATTGTTTTGAGTAGTGTATTTAAGGCAATTATAATAAAAAAATAAAATTACTTAATACGATGTTCATTAGTACCATAAATATTAAATCATTATTCCTAACGAAATTTACATCTTGGAACTAGCAATAAGTCTTTTTGCCAAATTCGGAATGTTTGCAAATTGTGTTAATCGTTTACTCTTTATTCAGATAATTATTAAACGTTAACATTAACGAAAAATTCAACTGACAATATGTTCTTTTTTGAATCTGAGATCGTTTGTTTAACTCTATTGCGGTTACTAAAACAGAAAAATGACTCACTGTCTATCAGGAATATCTGAAACCGCGAGATGTGCAGTGACTTAAAAGAGGAGGGATACCACAAATTAGAAGCAGCAGAAGAATTTGTAGGACCACAGTGATTTGTTAATCTTTATTTCCGTATCTTGTAAAATGTTCAAATTTTAAGTAACCATATTGTGTATAAATTTAATTTGTTAAAGCAGCAACTCGCTCTTGTACTTTTTGTAAATCTATGGTCAATATTCCATTTTCTGCCTGCTTCTGGGAAAATTTCAAAACTGAATATATAATTTCTCGGACTTATGACCCTAAAGTTTTATTTTTCACTTGTGTGGTGATTGTCAATTCGGCAACACTGCACTACTTTTCGTCACTTTCAACCCTCGATATTAGAAAACAGCTCACATAATGTCACATGAATGACCAATATTACCATTTATTCTGTTTCGGTTACTGTGCACCTTGAATTTAAGATATTCTTGACGGATAGTATATTATACTAAAATTAAATTCAAGCGCCGAGCCTCAAAACAAATATACTTGGGTGCTCGACACGTGATTTAGAGGTTCTCTACTTCCTTATAACCCTGTAACAAAATTATCTAAATATTTAAAGCTTTTGAAGTCTCTTTGAAAAGACAAATATTTTGAATCGAATATCCACTATGTTGTATTTGCCTTGAAGCATGATTTTTTTCAAAAAGTTTGTATCGTAAATCAAAAAGAAAACTTAATTCCGTCATGTTTTTCTAAGCCCTTGAAGTGATTATCAGTTAATATATATGTACATATAATGCAATTTAAACTTAGCTTAATCTAAAGAACGGCTTATCAGACTTGCTCAATTTAGTAGCAAAATTATAAAATTCTACAAGTCGATTCCCATTTTGAACTACAACAATCCAAAAGTCCGACCGAAACCTTTCGCCCATTATTTACAATACATTTTTTCACAGCTTAACTGATTGAAAAAGAAATCCAAAAAATACTGACTTACTTACTAGCTAACGTTATAGGATACAGAAATTAAGAAATTCCTTAGATTTCTAAATAATTTTCAAGGTATTTACATTTTAAATCAAGATTTATTCTTCAATGTTTTGGATATTTTTCAGGATTGTATTTTCGGAAAATTTCTTCCTTCTTTTAAAATTCTCTTTTTGGAACGACTTTAGTCATTTCATAGATCATTTGGTTAGATGGATTATCTAAGGAATGATGGAAATGATGAATTTTTGTAATTGTGCGAATACAGTTTTTTCAGCAACTACTAAGTTTTTTAAAGTAGGATTTTTGCATCTTATTATGCTAAAATTTCAAATCCACTTTCATTCCCTATTTACACATGTATAGGAGTCGAGTGACAACTCATTTGAAAGAGATTATATTTACATATCTTGTTTCCAAATGCAATTAATTAAACCGTTATTCATAAAAAAGATGTGCCGGCTTTACGCTTTGTTCGCAATACTTTATCGTCCTAATTTTCTGTGCTGAACAACAACAAAAAATATGTTTGCAATATGCACGAGATGTTGTTATATGGAACGATCAAGATACGATACAATCTACCGACTAGTGACTAGTCTCCCACACCATCCTCCTCTGTTTATCGTAGATATGCGAACAGATAAGTCAGTAGTGCTTATATTACAGACATTTATTTCATTTGCCCTGATTTCACCACAGCCGATCGCACTGTCTCGATTAGAAATTTCAGAAATAATTACAAGAAGAGTATGATTATAGCTCGTTTTAAATATGGGAATTTGTATAGAATACAAAATGAGTAAAGGTTTTACCACTTACAGATGTGCAAATTTATAATGGCGGCACGCTGTGAAACTTTAAAAAAATAAAAAATGAGATCAAAACAACATTAGAAGTGGCAGCTCCTACACCAAATCTTACTACAGCAGACATTTTAGTGTTGGTTTGTGGCAATATTTACATTTATTCTTAACTCACCCTGTATAATTGCAATTATATTTATGAATGAGACTATTTACGTAAACCATGTACCTAATTCTGAGAGGAATGAAAAGGTTCCCATATACGCAAATCGTCATATTTTCGAATTTATAATCCCATATTCAATAAAATTGATAGTTAAGTAGTACATGGTGCACGAACCATGATAAGAGCTCGCTGATAACGTTAATATCGTGGGCCGTTTGAAAATGGATAGATTGATTATCTTCATGTTTAAATGTTCATGTTTCCGAAATATCAGAATTGTTCAAAGTACAATAAGTTAAGTTAGGTTGCCATAAATTACAATGACGTTTGA
This sequence comes from Hermaeophaga mercurialis, assembly GCA_951812935.1. Lineage (NCBI taxonomy): Eukaryota > Metazoa > Arthropoda > Insecta > Coleoptera > Chrysomelidae > Hermaeophaga > Hermaeophaga mercurialis. The sequence goes on along the minus strand of OX638359.1, from coordinate 32,782,613 downwards.
GTAAAAACACATATTTAGAATAGCAATTTATTTGAAAATTATAGAAAATAAAAAGCCTGCTAATTGTGAGTCGTGTCGACTTGTTCAATAATCAATCTGTGTATATTGAAATGGATATTATTGGATCCATTTCTATGCGCATGCAAATAAAATTTCTTCATAGAGAAATTATTTTTCAACGGTGCCTGGTAACATTAATAATATGGTAATGGTGCATGTTTTCTCACTCAAAAACGACTCTGAACAATCTTTCCGTTGTCTGTGTGCAATACGACCTCGATTATTTGATAGAAATGCATTTTTATAACGATCTTAGCAGACATTTCACTCAATATGCAACCAGCACTCGCCTAGATGTGACTGATCTATCTTTTTTTTTTTTAATAATACTAAGTTATGTGAGCCAAGGTAAAAGTTATTAAGCTGCCTTGGAAGGGCCGCTTCAAAATGGCTCCATTGTATTCCTAAGTAGATAGATACAAATAAATCGCTTCATTTTTAATATTAACGCAAATATTTTTATTGCTTTTCCGCTATCCGTACTACCTACTTGCTTATTAATGTGTATGTAGGTAGTAATAAAATAGGGAAAGTGCCGTGATGGGTTTAAAGACCTGAACTAATTTTAGAATAAATTTAGTGCAAAAAAATCTATGACAATAGATAGTTGAAACGTCTCTAAAAAAATTAAAAACCCGAATTTAAATATGTATTTATTTATACATCCATCCCACATGTAGTCCCGAGCTAGCACCTTGCCATTTCTTGTTTCCACACTTAAATTTAGATGTAGACGAGTTGCGGACTCTGGCGGAAATGTATGTATCCCATAACGGTACACTGACAAAATGGTAAAAACTGAAGGGTTAAGTTTACAAAAAAACTCTGATAAATACTTCAATAACTAAAATTTAACCAATGGCATCTTTAAGAACTTCTCGGTAAGTCCACTCCAAACTTACTTTGTAATTCTCTTAAAATCCTCTCCCTACTTAGAGTTCCGCTGTCAAGTTGGCTGATTAGCTCTTTAGAAATATTTTAGATCGTCTCTGAACCGGTGTTTCTTGGCACCAAAGTAACACATGGTTCTTTATCCATTGGTAAATCTGACCCTCGATGAGACATTTAGTAACCCTGCAGGAATGATCGGCTTTCGTTAAGACCTTTATCGCTTCCTGCTTGGTTAGCTCGTTATGGTTAAGTTTACAAAAGAACTCTGATAAATAAGAAAACGCTTCAATAACTAAAATTCAATCAATGCCTTCATTAAAAACTTCTTGTGTAAGATTTCAGATTTACGTTGTAGTGACTTTGCAATTGTGTTAAAGTCCTCTTTATTTAGAGTTCTGCTGTTATGTTGGCTGATTATCTCTTTTGTCCCCGAGTCGTAATCTGTTGGCATCACTGTAACACCTGGTTTTTTTATCTGCTGGTATAGTTGCTCCACGATGAGACATTTAGCAACCCTGCAGGAAGGTTCGGCTCTTATTAAAACCAGTATCGATTCCTGCTTGGTTGGCTTGTTAGGGTTAAGTTTACAAAGAACTCTGATAAACAAAAACACTTCAATAAATAAAATTTAACCAATGGCATTTTTAAGAACTTCTCGTGTAAGTCCACTCCAAACTTACTTTGTAATTCTCTTAACATTTAGCAACCCTGCAGGAATGTTCGGCTTTCGTTAATACCTTTATCGCTTCCTGCTTAGTTAGCTCGTTATGGTTAAGTCTACAAAAGAACTCTGATAAAAAAAAACACTTCAATAAATAAAATTTAACCAATGGCATCTTTACGAACTTCTCGTGTAATGATGAACTCCTTAAAAATATTTTAAATTGTGTCTGAACCGAGGTTTCTTTATTCACCGGTAAATCTTCTCTTCGATGAGGCATTTAGCAACCCTGCAGGAAGGTTCAGCTCTTATTAAGACCTGTATCGGTTCCTACATAGTTTACAAAAGAACCCTGATAAACAAGAATCACTCCAATAACTAAAATTTAACTAATGGCATCTTTTAGAACTTTTCGTATAAGTCCATTTCAGATTTATGCTTTTTGATTCTATTATAGTCCTTCCTACTTAGAGCTCTGCAGTCATGTTGCCTGATGATCTCTTTAGAAATATTTTAGCTTGTGTCTAAGCCGGGGTTTCTTGGCACGAAAGTAACACCTAGGTCTTTATCCACTGGTAAATCTGTATATGATTATATAAAGTAAATAAATTGGTTCAAGGAAACTTCTCTGTGGGGCTCCAGCTCTGATTTCTGTTAACTCTGACTCTTCTAATTCCAAAAAAAAAAGTATTTCTTTTTAGTTTCCTTATTAGACCTTCTTATCAAATTTTACTTAAGGTCCCATTTACTATCTATATTTTAATATTATAAAAATACCTAATAGCAGAATACATTAGGGTCTTCCTCAAAGCTCGTAATGCATCTTACGAGAACCATTGCCTGATTCAACTCCAAGAAAAATGTTATTTGTAATAAAACCCAAAATAATTTTTCATTTCTCTAAAGGTGCACTTATATATATATAGATAGATAGATAGATAAAACGTGCCTGTGTTACTTAAGAAAATCTTTTGTTTACTTAAATGCACAACATATTGCATATGTAGTAATTAGAAAAAGTAAGCAAGTCAAGAACCATCTGGACAGCCTGATCATTTAAAATTGTTTTTTAAATTAGGTCAGCTGGATTTACTACAATATTAGTGTTTTTAAAATGTTTTTACGCATCATTTAAAATGATATAAAAACCAGCATGCCCAGATAGGCCCCTTGTAATACTCTACAAATTATTGGAAGCAGAGAGGACTTTGACCTATTTATTATTAAATAATCTTCCATTGATTTAGAAAAATAACGTTAAGATTTCATTTATATGGTATAATCCTGGTATAAATTAAATAGAGTATGATTAGACCGCCGCGCCATAAGGATTGCGTTTGTCCATTAGTCGGAAGAATGGACCGAATAACTAAAAGATTCTTAGAATTCATTAGTGAGTTACGGATTCTGAAATTGCACGGCAGTTGGCCGGAGAAATCAAATTCACTCAAAATGACATTTGATGACTCGTTTTTATCCGCATTTTTTTAACAGTCGACAAAAATTCGAAGAACACAGTTTTGAAATCGCTCTGTCGTGTTTAGTTGTCTTGACGCGCTATCAGAACGATCTGACCTAATAGTTCTGTTCTGTTATTTATTTAATTGCAATTATTAGGCACACCCACCCGATCACACCTCACTATTTAATATTTTTTGTTATAGTAGCAATAAACGCTTAAAACAATCAATCAACAGTTTTCCTATAAAAATTTTCATGACTGCCTTGGACATTTTCATCAGATAGAGGCCAGTGAGAATAATGGATAATTCAACATTACCTACTATTAAAATTTAACAAAAGTAATTACATTAAAACTTATTTAATTCTAATACTGGTATTATCATTTTTTTTTTATTTCCTCATTTCAACTTAATATACGTTATTGAGGATACTTAATTTAATTAAGTAAGTTACATTGTTTAAAAATACGAGTACTTTATTGGTACGTCCAATTTCTAACTTTCAACTTTTACAAGGAAAAATTTTTTAATACTTGGTTCGCCAGGTGAAGCAGGAAAATTAAAAATATCTAATTTTTCCTAAAAGATTTTTGATAGATTTGAGTTGAATAAAGTAGGCCATTATTCTTTTTAAAAATAACACCATTCAAATGAGGGCCATTTCTTTGTAAATATTCTTGACCGAAATATTTCCATCATTCGATGAAAAAGGTTAAGTTTAATTTGTGTAAATTTTTATCCAAGATTGGTTCTTAATTCCGATATTGTTTGTAGTTTATCAATGTACACATTGGTCTTCGGAAATCTTCAAAGAAAAAAATCGTACGAGAACAAATCTAGGGATCTTGCAGTACCACGAAGTGACGACTTTTTATAATAACTTTCACTCTTTTTAGATTTTATAAATGATTTATCGAATTATAAATCTGAGATATCTATTTTCGATATTAATAAGAGTGCGGAAATTTCAAAGAAAAATTTTAGGAGGGGGATCCTTTAATTTTTATTGTTTGATTGACCCGAAACAGTAAAATTTGAATAAATTCATTAAGACACCAAACAATGATTTTATCTGAAAATAAAATTTGAGTTAGCTGAAAAACGCCTGTTTTGAGCTTGATTATTTTATGTAAATAAAGTTGGTAGTCGCGAGTTCTTATTAGAAACTGTTTTGTTTAGGCCCTGCTTTGCGACAAACTTTTAAATTTTTGGTCTTAGACGCATGTTGATTAGTGACATGACAAATTCTTAGCCAATTAGAAACCTTATTATTTTGGTCTACGGGAAAATAAACTATTTTGACGAATGCTTCTTAAGATCCCAGATATGGTGTCAAGATCCATTATATTTATTGTGGTTTTACTCTATACGCTCATCTAGGGATCCATAAATTATGTTTTTCAATATAATTTTGCATCAACAAACATTTGTATTATATATTTTAAAAATATATTCGCAAACTCACAGTTAGTGAATAGAAAATTGATATCCAAAATATTTTTTTTCGAAAATTAATAATTGGGTAATACACTGTTGGACCTATTTACTTGGATACAAAAACAAGATTTAAATATTAAACAATCAGTACAATCACAAATAAATAAACTCGTTTTAATTATGTTGTGAAGGTATTTACCATTTGATAACAAATTTACACCGTTAGCTATAAACACTACACAAACAACAAAACAAGATTGAAAATGACATTGTTTAATTCCGAATAATAGTTAGTTAAAAGACAAATTCAATTTTTGTATGAATGGTTTACTGAATTCAACAATTAAAAAGATTAATTTTATTTAAAAATTCTGGTGCACTAAGCATTAAATAAAATATAAAAGTTTTCGTAATAATGTTTATTTCACGGGAAGACACCAACCAGAAAAAAAAAATTCACCAAACGTTTATCAAAAAAGAAAATCTAAATTCTGATTAAATGTTTATCTGCATTAATTAAATAAACGCCTCATTATAAACCGAAAATTGACAATACATCGACATTCTCATTCTCCAAGATATTTATTATTGGTATAAGCCTCAGATAATGTATTAAGTTCTTTTAACAACCAAATATTTTATAGAAATGGGGTCAAGCAGGAAGTTGAACATCGACAATAATAGTGAAAATATCATAAAACAAAATAATACCAAGAATACGTTATAATAACGAATTAATTAATCAACTTTTGAAAGTATTCAATCTATTGTTGGTATAACACAAGAACATATTCTGCGCCCTTTAATATCATGTTTAGTACAAAAAATAATAAATTTGTACAATTGAAATAACAATTTTTTTTTCAATTATTTTGTGTAATCCTTTAATGAAATAATTCAGATTCATGGAATTTCCGATTTTTATCTCGCTTAATATACACACAGACAATTAAACGGAACCACCAAGCATGGTAATTAGGATACATTAAATGGAAACCTCAGATAGGTGATGATCATTAACCACAAGTATGTCTGCTTCCTTAATACTTTCGTCTGCTTGCTATTTAATTGTTTCCATTTTCTATTCTGGCGTTCAATGTCTATTTAGAATTTTGCGATGCTCGATGGAAGATTTATTGTTCAGAAATTCTAAATGCGTCTACCGTCATTAAAATTTAAACTTGTAGCCTTTTCGAGAATTTCAGGCAGCGATAAAAAGTTAATTTTAGACAAATTTTCTTATTCTTTCTGAGAATTAAATTAAACAAAAAATTTAGGATTAAGTCTAACCAGGTGAGTAAAAGAGTGAAGCAAAATGAAATCTTATCTATCAAATCCATATCCTTGGTCCTTTGAGCCAAATTCTAGTTCTTTAATTATTTAACTTGTAATTGTATTATTGTATATTTCAACAAAAATCTATAACCATTCAATCTCGTCTTTTTATTGTTCTTATAATAGTTATGATTAAAATTAAATTTAACCACTTTTCTACAAATTTGGACTTCGGCTTATTTGACCTTATTTGACATAAATAAAACGACTCATACTTATTTGTTATTTTGATAATCCACTCGCCACACACTTTCTATGCATGTTAGTTACATTTTCCAATAAAACACCTGATGCGATAAAATACAAATTATATTATACACCATTTCTTAAAATATCAAAGTTATCTTCAAGATAAAGACTTCCTTTTTATATCTTCGAATTTCGAAATGCCAAATTTCGGTAACATAATTAATATTATCAGAATTAGCGCTCAATTTTGGATCAGATAAAATGGATTGCATAATAAACAAGATAGATAACGTCTATTTAATTTAGAGCACACACTTAAGAATCATTTGTTTATCGTTATTCGAACCGAATTTAATGCTATTAACGATATTTTAGTATAGGGAAGAATTTAAAATTTTCAAAAACGTGAAGTTTCCTAAAAACATGTATTAGTTGATTGTGTCCAGATCATCAATTTAGATGATTTAGATGATTTTATAAAAATTTCTGTATATATTCATAACCATTTTTAAAGGTTGAGAATTGGCTCTAATTACACTCATGCATTTTAGAATTTTCATTAAATAATTTTAGGTCAACCTTAAACTACTTTTGTTTTATATTGTCTAGATTTTCAGCTCATACTTAAAACTCAGAATTGATAAAATAAAAAATAAACATGTTTTCAATTCCACCAGTGGAGGAGTTTAAAATACAATGAAAAATGTATTTATTTTTATTAATTAGGTAGTATTTGATAATTTATTTTTCTTTTGTTGTCAAAGTTTGATTACACCTAAAGGAATTATTTTAAAATTTGTTATAAAAATAGCACCAATTTACATTATTGATGTCATTTTACTGTAATAGATTTAGACATTGAACAAGCACAATTTTCATTAGATAGTCCAATAAATTGATGATTACAGTAAAAAATGCATAAATGAAATGTTAAATTTGAAACAATACAGGTAAATTTTCTATTGTATCTAATGCTAAGACAATAATAATTAATTAGGCAGATTTTGATCCAAACACACAGTGTTTTCCACAATTTTACTAAGTCTGGCCCTATCATTTTTTAAATTAAAACTGTCGTTATTTTCGTATTTAAATTCCCATAAGCAGGGATTATCGATCTATTACTAACAATTTGTAGTAATAAAAAGCTATTTATAAAGATAAAATAATATTCTATCACATAATTAGTTTAAAAAAAGTCTGTTTTTGTAGTAATTTCAACTCAAAACGCCCAAATCATAGGTACATTTCAAATGAAAACAAATAGGATGAGAGCTGTATGTAAAGGGTTTTTAATTGGTAATTAGGCATCATAACAACATAATTCTTTGATTAAAAGGCAAATGTTAAGTACTTTTAACGATGTTTTTACTATTGATAGAAAAATATGTTCAGATGTGAGTGAAGTATGGATAAAGTTGCAAAAATCCAGTTGTATGTATATGGAAGACACATCTTAATACTGATCATTTATAAATATTAAATACAACATTGCATCAAACCACTGTTTGTTTTTTCTTACAGCTGTGCCCCTCAATTAAACCAAGAAATTTGGCAGGTGCAGGTAGCAAACATACCAGCTTTCCGCTGCAAAATTCCGAAACAAGCTATAGAGTTTTGAATGATTATAATAATTTAGATTATGTCGGAGTTATATTTTAATTTTTTAAAACAACCAGTAAAAAGTTTCTGATAGCACTGTTACTAATAATCGCAATATATTTTTTTGTTATAAATGTAGTATATAATAAAATTTGTAAGAGAACTGGCATTTTTATTTAAAAAAAAGCCGCTTAAGCGCCATATGATAACCATGATAAAATTTCATTAATGGATTTACATAAACTGTAAAAAACAATGGATTAGCATATGCATAAGTACAATAATAATAATAATAAGAGAACTCTAACATTGCTGACTGAACACTCTAAAAAAACTTAACTGAATATTTGTATAAAAAATGTGAAATATTCCCGAGATGACCCAGTAAGGCAATTTACATAAAAAGTATGATTTATATTATGTGAGGGAATAGTGATTTTCATTTTATTTTTAAATTTAATTTATGAGTGCCACTTCGGAACAGACTCATATTTTATTACATGTACTTATAAGCCTTAATCCTCTATATTATTGAGTTGTCTTGCAATATGAGTAGGGTTAGTTTTGTTATAAAACTAGATCAGTTAAATAGAAAATTAAAGGAAAGTTTTTCCAATTTGAACTGGCAAAATATTTAAAAGTAACGCCATCAAAATAAATTTAAACTTAAGTAATTTAGGTATAATTTTGATATATTCAACATTTTCACTACTCCCATATTTCCTTAATTTTTTATTAACATTTGTTTTTCTCTACTCGTTAGTTGTTTTCACTTCAACCTTGCCTCAGTGATGGTGGGAACCCATTGAGGCTTTGAAGAGGAGTTGCGTGTTTACTATCGCTAACAGGTTGTTGTTATTTTATTAAATATATTTTATATTTCATGGTGATCCATTACAGTAAAATTAGTTACATTTTTTAAAAAGCCGGGTGGGCCGTTCCGACACTGTGCGGCGCAATTCTTATTTTTTAAACAACTTATCGGCTGTTTGAAATTTTCATTAAATGTTTAAACTATTTAAATGAGTAGTTTTGTGTGGCGCAGTATAAAACAGGATTTTTTATCGCAGCGTTGAAAAAATTTAAAAACAAGTTTGCTTATGAATAATTTTTAAATGCCTTACCGGATCTAAATCAGCTTCCCATAACTCCTTTAACTCCTCTGCAGTTCCAAAATCGTAAAAGGATTTATCCACAACGAAACTTTCCATTGTTGTTAAATTAACAGTTGAAATTTCCAGGAACAAAATAAAATTAAAACAGTTCACTGCACAAATCAAAATTCACTGATTGATGACAATTTCGCCATAAGGGAAATCACTGATTAGAAAACCATTGAAATTCGCGTAAATATAAACACGCCCCTTAAGCAGCTTTTCGCCGGCACTTCCTTTTTCTTTGACAAGTTGTGTCTGAAGCCGTAAATTCGAATTTCCAGGACGTGAATATGCCGGCAACCTGTTGAAAATGATCGATTTATTTGTGTGCCGCTACTCGATCCGGTAAATTCGGAATACACGCTGTGTGACAAGAGCGTCGGCTTACAACTTAATTCCTCACACTACCACTGTAGTAATTCAAATGAATCGAATGAACGAACGGTGAATATGGTTGCAAGAATGCAGCGGCGTTTTCCCAACCAACCGTGTTTTGAATCGTGCTAAACGCGCGAGAAACGTGCGCACTCGTCTTCTCTCCATGGTGCGCCGCATGGTTCATAATGTAGACTCTTGCTTTTTTACACTGGAAAAGGTTTTGTGTATACGGGTGCAGCCCATGTTTCCATTAAATCTGCACGTATGAAATTGGTAAACCCTTTCTTAGACTCCTTTGACACTATCAGGCTCCGAATCGAATAAAAACCGAAGCTATGAGAATTAATACAGTGTACATCGGGTTCGGTTTTGTACTCTCGAGTTGTACCCGGTTCATTTTCAACCATGGTCGTACGGCTGTATGTGGTATTGGTACAAACAATATAAAAAGCGACGTAATCATAGATTGTACTGGATACATCCACTTGTTCAAAAATATGGTGTTACAACGACTCTTTTCAAGAGCTTAACAGAGATGAAAATAATTTTTTTAATTACTTTAGAATGTCCGTTGGAGCATTAACGAACTTTGTTTTAAATTACAACCAGTGCTTAACCGATAGAATACAAAAAAGAGGAATTACATTAGTCCACAGGAAATGGTAATGGTAACTATTAGGTAAGAAAAAAATAATGGGCTTGAATCGTTGATATCGTATTTTATTCAACTTAATAACATACATTAAGTAATATTATTTATGTTTATTAAAGAAACGCAATTTCTACCTGTGAGGCGGCTGATGTGTGAGAAAATTGGGAATCTACGGATTCTTGGGATACCGTAGAAATAGGTGCAAGGGTTTGTGAGGTTGTTTGTTGCGGAAAGGGAAAGTGGCATTGGTATGATGGCGCCACGTAAAGGTTGTGTGATAGTGCAGGTTGAGATGATACAGTAGTGTGTGTGGAGACGTTTGGCCCGTACAAGGAATGTATATTCGGAATAAGCCGTTTTTGCTTAATATTTCGTATAAGTCCCATCTGGAAATCAATTATTTCGTCCTCATAAAAATCTTGAAGGCTTAGTATCATTCATCAATGAAATATGTGTGCTTTCCTTTTGCTCTAAAGCGTCAAGCAGTTTTTTTCTACTTCATCCAATTTTTTTGGCTGGTGCAAATGCTGTTCTTATGGCGACAAAACTAGTGGATGGAGTGGTTGGAGTAAGAGATCACCTTGTGTATCAATACTCAACGGGGGGGAGGGTGTGTTCGACTGGTCTTTGTTCAAACACTTTTTGTAAAAACCGCTGCTGCTCGTAATATATATATTTTTTTATCTTGGAGGCACCATCTCCTGAGCCCTTCGCATTTATTTGTTTAACGTATTTTCGGAATGAATCCCTTACATTAGTCCAACATTTAAGAACTGCGTTTTCTGGAAAATAAAATGATTGGTCATATAAAACAAATCGTAATGCGCAATCCACTGCAACCGTATATTTTTTGACATGTGGTTGTACGTGCATGTTTACAGATCTACATTACACATATCGAATGGGAACATCTACCATTAATTATGTTTTAAGAGTAGTTTGCAAGGCTATAATAACAGTTTTGGAATAAGACTACAACAAATAGAAAAATGTGGGAATAAATTGCAGACGGGTTTGCAAATAGAGCAAATATTCCTCATTATGTCGAGGCGGTACATGGAAAAAATAAGACTAAATAAGCCAGCTAGTTCTATTTTAACTATATAAGTTTCTTTTCTGTGGTTCCGATGGCGGATACTGACTATAAATTTGATTATGTTATATGATTTGATTATGTTATGTATACAGAAAAGATCTTGATTCAAGTATATTTGGCAGCTGCAACTTATGAAAGACGTAGTAAATAATACTTTAGATATTCCACTTGAAAACATTTTGTCCGATACAAATAACCAACCCCTTCCATATTTTGAGGTTAACTTTAACGAATAACGAAGACATGTACTATTTTACTATTTATTACTACTTATTAATACTATTTACTAGCAGATTATTTTTAACACCACAGGGTTCTGTTCCTTGGCAAATGGATAAAATATAACAACTAAAGCATATACTTATTTCTGTTCTTGCTGATACCACACTTTGACGGTGTAACACATCAATACATTTCATTATCGTTTAAAGCATCAAAACTAACATTTAAACTAAAGCATACCTCTTTCCCCTTTTTATTTGTTATTTCTATCTTTATATTCCTCTAAAGATTTGTCCCAGAGGTATGGTCACTTCTCAACAGCAGATATTAGCAATTCCGTATCAATTGTTTCTGCCGACATTATTAACACAACAACAGTCACAAAACTGAAAGAAACCGAAGAAAATAAACCAGATCGTCAGAATTTCTGCTATACTGGTTATGTTTCACTACCGACTTATTCGGCTAACAGCTACCGTACCACCCAGTGGAAAACTACGGTTGTAATCAGGTAAGAAACCGAAACCGTACAATGTGAAAAAGTACATTTATACGAGTGTCTAACTACTCATTCGGTTTTCATTCAATTCGGAACCTGATAGGTGCAACCCGATAGTGTGAAAGGAGTTTAATGACACCTATTCACATTTCGGTTACTAAGACATAAAATATAGGGCGATTCCTATAAGAACCGACACAGAGCAGAGACATATAGGAGAACCTAAAATATGGTATTTAACGCAACTTAATTCTATACAAGTTGCACCCCTGACAAGTTATAGGTCTTGACAGTGGAATTTCAAATTTCGAAAATAATCAACATCTGCTATACTTGAACATAGAAAAAACAAATTTGGTACACGTTATGAGTCTACCAAGAACATTGATCGTAAATAGAGTTCGATTGCAGCATTCTAAAGGGTTTATAAGGGATGAAGTACCATTAAAATAACTAAAAACACGTGTTACAACTATGTTATTTAAAATCATCGAAAACTCAAAAGTTGGCTATGAAATTAAAAATCAAACTTCACAATCAAGAAAAAAAGTCATTTAATTATAGCAATTCGCTACTATCGATGCTGGAAGTTTGGCCACTTTAAGGACAAATGTCAAGCTGTACAGCGACAGTGAAGAATGTAAATGTGATACGAAATTTCATTGTTATAATTGTATATATGCAAGAGACGTAATGAAACTGAAAAATATAGAAGTAAATCATCATGTATTCGACTTGAATTGCCCTTCTTATCAAAGACAGATTATAATGAATGAAAAAAAAATATTGCATAAAATCTTATGCAAGAAGTAAGTTTGTACGACAAAAGAATGACCAGACCGATGCGGAAATTATTGCTGATTACTGCCAAAGACAGGAACCAACTCGTTGGACACCACCTTCTTCTGGGTTAAAAAAATTAAAACATCTTTATAGTTGTTGGGCTGCGTTAAAAGATGAGTTAACATTAGTAAATAACCACTTAAAAATTGTATTCGTATTACATCATCTCCTTCTACTATCTTTAATGCTCCATCTAAATTTTGAAATTCTGGATTACTCAGGAATTTTGTAGGAATCACAATGAGAAAAAATGACACCTATGATACAGCTAAGACAAGTTCCCATAAAACCGATTAATAGACCACAAGCACAAAATATGCGCATAATGCTTCTACTTTTGCACCAAATGTACGCTTAATTGCAATTTCGAAGCCAAGAAGAAGATTAGTCAAATCATAAAGTCATGGAGAATAAACAGGCAAACATACTGATGGACAAGTTGATCCAAGTGAGGCACTGGAGCAAGGCTAAAGGTTACATTAAAGGTTTTATACCAAAAAAGATGTTGGGTTAAATGTAGATGACGTGGAACCATTTAAAACTGAAGTAAAACCTATTAATATTAACGTGTTGGAGAATGATGAAATACGTGAATCTATAAAAAAGTTTTCTGATTGGCCAACAATTCCACTAAGACCAATAAATCTGGCCAATCAAAGCAGAAGAGTATGAAAAATACATATTAACTTTCTACTATCAGAATGTTAGGTATTTAAAGGACTTTCAGTGTTATGTTCTGATTATGATGTAATAATCTTGGTGGAGTCTTTTGGTTACATTCTAGAATTGAAGATAAAGAGTTGGGTATGTACAATTATATTTTCAGAATTGACAGAGATTCTGTAACACACTAAGATGAGAGAAGCGGTGTTTTATTGACTGGAAGGATTTGGATGAGAAATTGATTATGGCACCTCAGAAGAAAGTAGAGCAACTTTTTGTTTCTTTGGTATATTGTGATAAACTTTTCATTATTGGTGGTGCTTATATCTCTCCCTCTTCAAGGCACCAAGTATATATTAATTACTGTGAAACTTTGGAATTTATAAATGGACATTATGAAGATTGTTCTATAGTAATTTATGGCGATTACAATTTACCTGATGTTGAATGGGTTAGTGATAATTTAGGTTCAATAGTTCAATGCATTTCTAATTCTCCTGCTATTGATTTATGTTATACGAGTACCTTCAGTATTTTATATTTATTTCACATTAATACTGTTCCTAATGATATTCTAGATTTAATTTTTTGTAGTTTTAAAGACATTATTGTTTCTGAATCCTATGATCCCTTGTTTCATAAAAATATACATTCTCCTGTTAGTTTTAACCTGGTCTATGATGGTCTCGAGGAGACACTGAACTATGTTGAATAATATAGGGATTTTAACGAAGCGGATTATTCACCCGTTAATTGGAATTTGGCTGATGTTGACTGGAAATTGATTTTTCATGGCAAAAATATTAATAATGCTGTTCAAATTTTTCATGAAAAATCGTATTATTTAATAAAATCGTTTGTACCTTTGAATAGATATCGAACATCCAATTATCCCTGCTGGTTCAATTCAGAATTAATACACTTTCGATGTTTTTCGCAATCTGAAAAGTCGCTGTAAAGAATTAAGTAGTTATCTCCATAAATGCTAAATGAGTAAAACTGAAAATCCACGTTCATTTTGGAAATTTATTAATAAAAAACGTAAAAATCACAATTTGTTACTGGCAATAACTCCCTTGCAATTGCTGATCTTTTCGCAGATTTTTTTCAACAGTTTATTCGGACACAAAGGTTAATCAAGTTCCTGTTTTTAATTTCAATAATTCCATTGTTGTTAATTACTACATAGACGTGAAAGAAATTATTGACAGGGTTCAGTGTATTCCTTGGAAACTTTTTTCTGGTCCAATCATTTTAGATTTAGTTAAACGAGTGAATTTAGGTGAGTTTATTCTGCATCAAGATTAAATCTCTTTACTGATTAGTTTTATTTCACTCGCAGAGTTATGACAAATTTATATAACTATCATTAGTATTTCGACGTAAAACCTCATTAAGTACCTCCACTGTCATTTCCAATGCGAGTTTAAAATAAATGTTTGGATCGGTGGTGTTATTGATCGGTGTATAATTGGTTCAGTTATTTTACCGAATCGACTAAATGGAGAAACTTATTTAGAATTTCTCCAAAACATTCTCCCGGAACTACTTGACGAGGCGCCACTACAACTAAGACTGGAACATTGGTTTATACATCCTGGAGGATCGCCGCATTTTAGTATTATCGTTAGAGACTTTTTAAACCACCAGTATCCAAATAAATGCATTGAAAGAGGAAATAATTGTCAACAAGTTTGGCCTTCACGATCACCAGATCTCACCAAATGAGTGTATTACATAATATTACACATTAATTAGAAACAATCAGCAGTTATTTGATAGTGTATACATCAATTTTCGACGAAGAATAAATTTATGACTGAGAGAAAACGGTGAACGATTGCAAATTGTATTTTATTTTTGTTGTTTAAGTTGTTTGTTTTTCGATTAAATTATTACTATTTCAACTTTTTTCCTGATCGTTAAGTTTGACATTTAATTTCATAGCCAACTTTAGAATTTTCGATGATTTTAAACAACACAGTTGCAATACGTGTTTTTAGTTATTCGGGTTTTGGTTGAAAACGACAGTTTATTGAAAAATAACAACAGTAAAAAATGTTTTGGAAACAAATAAGTTCTCCATGAAATAAACTATTAACTTTTTAGGTCCACCAACGTGTAAAAAAATGGTGCATCACGTGTCCCAAATTTGGTTTATTTAAGTTCAAGTACAACTGAGATATTGATTTTTCTCAAAATTTGAATTCTCACTTTCCCTGCTTATAACTTCTCAGGAGTACAACTTAATATAGAGGTAAGTTGCGTTAAATTATTATATTTTATGTTCCCCTACATGCCTCTGCTCTGTGTCTTTTCTTATTAAAATCACCCTGTATATGTATGATTTTACATCGAATAACACGTATTAAAATATTACCTATAAGACATTTAGTATTATATTTGTAAGAGAGAGGTTCGACAATCGTAAATTAAAAAGCAATCAATTCTTAGTTACTACCATTTAAATTTACTATAATCCATTACAACGAAACTTGTTTCGCGTAGTGTACACTAGCTGTGTCCTTTACTTTCATGTGGTCTCTGTCTGCGCCAGTTCAGATCGTCGTTTGTCATTACAAAATCTGTCCACTGTATTTATGTTATAATCATATTCCTAATTTAATCTCTTCTATGAAGCTTTGCATTATGATGAAAAAATGTACATAGTTTTACCCTAGATGGGATAAAGACCGTTCCTGGACGTTTAAAATCTTGTACTTACTATTGATTTATGATATTATGATTTACGATACCCAAATAACGTAAGTATTGTTTCTGATATCTTAATTTTCAACCAGTCTCACCGAATATAAACTCAACTATAAAACAATACGAACGCGCAACGTGTACCTTTTTAAAAATTTGGTGAAAGTACTATTATCTAGTCTAGACGTTCTCTAGCCAAGTCTGTAGCTTCCGCCAAAATTGAAATCAATCAAATCTAGTAATTGATTGGAACCACGATTTACTTTTACTGACACATTTGAAAATATACTAGTTGTGAAATATTAAACTTCCTGCGTTTCTGTTTTATAACTAATAAAAAATTTAGATCATTGCGACAATTTTCAGTTTCATTTTTCGTTTGTGTCTCACATCTACCAAAATATGAATGAATCGAATCTCTTAATATCTAAATTGGAAATACCACTAAAGTGTTATTAACCGATTTCAACATTTTTTTTGAAATATTGTACTTTATTTGAAGACAAAGTTTCAAAGAGTTGTTCCTATTTTTAAGGAACACTTTTAAAAAAAAAAAAAAAACGAGTTGGCCTCTGTATTTAGATTGCACCCAAATAGATGAGACCCAACTTTATTTAAACTATGTTTATTATCAAAAAAGTTACGGATAGTTAAATTTTCAGAATACATCAGGTAAAATTTAAACGAAATTACATGAAATTACAAAATACCAATTTAAAAAAATGGCTGGTTGACATTTTGTATACTTTTACCTGGTATTTTTTTGAAATTTACCATCCCATAATTTTTTTTATTAATAAGGATATTTTAATAAAAGTTGGGTAACATCTAGTTGGGAACCATCTAAAACCAGTGACGTACTCATTTTTTTTTTTATAAAAAAATCCCTAATAAGATTTCCGAATTTTTGACTATGAAAAAATACCGTAGTGTTGCTTAAAAATAGGAATGACTCTTTGAAACTTTGTCTACAAATAAAGTTTTTGATGCACAACATTTCAAAAAAAAGTTGTTTGAATCGGTTAGTAACTTCAAATACTATTTTGGTGTTTCCAATTTAGATAGGTCACACTGTATAACTTTTTTTTTCTCAAACTCGTAATTTTATTTAATTCCAATTTGATGGAGATTCTTTTTAAATTGTATCGTTTTCGAATATATAGGGAATTTAAAAGAAAATTTCAGCACTGTGTATGTTTTGTGAATCTCATTTGAAACCAGGAAAGCAATAATTTCAAAAATATTATTTTAATAAATACAAATAAATTACAATTACAGTCAATGTAAAAGATGTATGAAATGTTCCCCTTGCACGTCATGGCAACACCCTAATCTTAAATAAAACTGGTGTCTGACATTGCTTAGTAACGTGATAAATCTAAGGGTGTTGGTAATGCGTCATTTAAATCGTCTTGTTTAGATTTGTAAAAAAGACTGGTCTTAAGATATCTCCGAAAGAAAAATCTATGGGATTAAGACCTGTGAACCGTGGTGGCCATTCTAGCTGTCCTCGTCTTCCAACCCCACGATTTGGAAAGACACACTCTTCCTGAATGTTTATTTATTTATTTTGATAGTTTAATTATATATATTTAATATATATTTTTTTTAATTTTAATGAATGAGAATCTATATTAGAAGCATGTTATATATATATTCAAATTAAATTATGAAACAATGGTTTGATTAGAGATCAGAAATTAAAATTACTATATAATGAATTCTAACATGATGTTATTTGGCCAGGTCATATCAAAATAATATTACCATATTTTTTTATTTTCAGAATAAAGCTAGGTAATTTTTAAATAAAAAATAAAAATAAATCATGTTAACATTGTTGGATTAAGTTTACAAGGGAATTGCAACAAATTATGAATTAAACTAAAAATATTTGAGTTTTTTAAACACAAAAATATGACAAATAATGAATGTACTATACAAAAGTATTTTACATGCATTTGAAAGAAGAAGCTTTCTTAATCTGTAATTATTCTTTTGCAAGCAATCATGTATTTAAAGATATAATGAGTTAAAATTTAGATTTTGTAAAATTTGTCAAAAATCTGACAAATAGTAAGTTTTTTTGTGGGCTGTGAGCCCCAAAACAAATGAAATAACTGTCAGAAATTAACAGTTACGAATTGAATTTTAGCTTCCCAAGGGTGAATATCGTCGATGTAGCTTAAAAAAACAAAGTACCTTTAATTAATAATAATTATGGAATTCTTCTGAAAAATATTATATATAGCCTACAAAAAAATTCCATAAAGACTAATTTACGTGTAAGTTTCATTATAAAACATGAATAATGAATTACCTGTATTCCTGGTGTTCTCTGGAATTTTTATTTGATATGATATGAATGAAATTATTTTAATATTTAACAAGTACCTAAACTAGAATTTGGAAATTTTTTTAAAAATTAATGCAGATAATACTTACATGCTACAGTATGTACCAGGCGAACTTTTTATAAGAAGAAAAAGATGTTACTGCTCAATTATTGTGTATAATTTGTATTTTCATCCCAAACAAGAAGTGACTGAGTTCCACGTGACTTTTAATAATTTGGCTCTATCTTCGGACCAGTGCCTACAAGGGACAGGATAGGATTTAAGGAGATTTTACGCATAAAATTTTTATTTTTTATTTTATTTTACAGACACTGAAAATTTTAAAAGGGTTAATTTTTATGTTTATAAAATATCTGAACAATATCTTCATTTGATATTATTTTGTTCATTATTATTATATAAAATGTATATTTAGCTAGAAGCGTTAATTGATCGTAATTTGTTGCAACCAATAATAATTCTTCTTGAATGAACTCACCTTGAGAAAGAGTCAATAGTTGATTTAAAATTATTTTATTTTTATTTTTTTTTTCATTTTGGGCGCTCAACTATTTAATATACCAATTTATTTAAAAAAATTAAACAAATTTTTATATTGTCCCGTTCTTTAAAAAATATATTGAGGTAATTTCTATAATTTCAGAAAAATACCCTTAAAAACAGTAGACTGTTGTAGAGGATCAAGTACCTTTCCATCTGGATAACCAGACAGTTGAAGTATTTAACTGAATTTCCTAAAGTTATATGCCCTCCAGGGACAAAAACTGAAAAATTCAAAGGTCACTTTTTCGAAGAACACCGTGAATTCAGGGTATCCTAATAAACCGTAGGATTTCCTGATTAACTATGGAAGTAATAACTTTCTAAAAACTTGGTGATACATGTCAACCTTATTTCCAATGGAGACACATTTTTACATAATACGTAATTGTATCCCTACTATATACAGCTACCCTTCAAAAAATTTAAATTAAAGGTCTTTGAATTATGTATACAACTGTACATTTTTTTTAATTTTCAATATTTTGAATTCGTTAAATAAAAATAATAAAGAAACAATTTAAATTATCTTATTATTTAAAATAACCCCCATAGAATCTTTGATACAAATTACTTCGTTCCTGAGTATTATAATTTTATTCTTTACGATTTCCCAAAACTATTGGAATTACCTAAATATGCGACACCAGATAGTAATTTGTGTTAAAACAAACTACATTTTTATCATTCCTAAAGTAACAAAAAAACACTTTTATTACCAGTTTAGTTTAAAACAATAAAACAATAAGTATTTGACATCACTTCAGTAACAATACATATTCAATAAAAATCACCCAAACTTATGGAAAGAGATCCTCTGTGAAACAAACAGTATGAAAACCTTACGACCGATCAAGAATGAAGCGTTCGAGATGGCAGTTCTGGGACATTTGTAATCTCCAATCGATAAGGAAATTAGCTCAGGAATCTGGTGTTACACAAAAAGCAGAGTCCATCGAATTGTAAAGGCCCATAAATAATATCCCATTAAACTTCGATTAGTACAGGGATTAAGAGAGGAAACTCCGAACGATCGGGTTCAATTCTGTGAGATTTTACCGAGCAAAAACGCCAATTTACTGTATACAATAACCATTATTTATCTCTATCAATTTAAGTGCTGAAAAAAAAAACGACAATTCTTTTGGACATAAAGTGCTTTTTAGGCAGATTAATTTATTAATTAAAGTTGAATGTGAGAGAATCCTTTCTCTTTTTTACATTACTCTCTAGCTCTAATTAATTCCCACTGATCCTTTACATACTTATAAAATATTTGTTATGTATTTTTTAAGATACATCTGACGACAATTACAGTTTTTTTCAAATTTTTAAAAAATATGTGCATAGTAACTAAGTATAAAAACAAAAACATCAATGCGTGATCGTAGGATTTAAAGATTTTCATTGTTCAAAAAAATAATAAATAAATGTTAGTTAATTCTCTAGTCTAGAATCATGTTTAAATTGGATTTTTATTCAGATTAAATTTGGTGTTTTTGATTGTTTTGAATGCATAAACAATTTTTTTTTATTGTTGGCTTTAATTTTATCTCAGATCTGTAGACACCTTTATTTGCCCTGCAAATATCATAATTTTTATGAAATTTTATTTTCAGTTTTATAAAGTTAAATTTTAAGCTTTATCAGGCTCACGAGATTTGAATGTCATAATCACAATAATCATTCTTTCTAGTAATTCTCTTTGACATTTGGGAAATATTTGTACATGTTGATAAAAAAGTACACATTTTGCACCAGCCCAAACACGAATTTTGAAGATTTATAAAATGTCCTTCATTACCTTCAATGGTTTTCTAGCAGCATCCAAAATAGACAATTTTTAATTGAAAGCGGACACAGATCTATTCGTTTTAGACTCTACAACTGTCGTAACAAGATACAATGTGTTCTATTTAAAAGGTAGTACCTTTAAAATATTATAGTCCAGTCTAGTCCCGAGTGGGTCATTTATATTTTATTTCTTTTTATGTTCAGATTTGTATCTGTCACATCACGTTTACAGCAAAAATAATAAAGTAGTTTGAAAAAGTATTTTGTTAAAGTAAGGTATACTGAATGACATGGAAAATGCAACACCTTGTAATAATTGATATATTGGACTAATTTTTTTACATAGGATTTGTCTATAATTAAATGTTATGTGATTAAAATTTCATGACCGGATAACAAAAAATAAGGCCAAAAAAATTAATAATGTGTGGAATCTCCTCTATCTCTAATCCACTCATCTATGCGTCTAGGCATAGATCTAATTAAATGATTATTTTTATCTTGAGGTATCTCTTCCCAAGCATGTTGAATTTCGTTCTGAAAGGCTCCGTAAGGTCTGCAAAGGATTGGCTAAATTATTCAGCCGTCTTCCTATGATATCCCACACATGTTCAATAGGCGATAGGTCAGGAGATCGAGCTGGCCAAGGAAGAAGATTTACACCGGCGCGTTCATAGTAATTTAAGGAAAAACGTACTACATGTAGGCGGGCATTATCTTGCTGAAAAAGTGCGTTAGGTAAAATTCTTAAGTAGGGTAAAACATATGGCTGTACAATTTTTTCGATATAACGGCGAGCTGTTATATTACCTCTAACGAAGACTAGAAGTGACTTACTACCATGTACAATAGCGCCCCATACCATAACGCCCATAGTTTGGTGCACGTGCTTCTCCACAGTATATTGCAGATCTCGTCTTTCCCCGCCCCTTCTTTTTAGCCTTCCTCGACCGTCGTGTACGCCCAGGGTGAATCGCGATTCATCACTGAATACGATGGTGTTCCATGCGACATCCCAGTTTGCTCTTTCTCTACACCATTGAAGACGTTGTTGACGTTGGTTTAAAGTCAAAGGGGCACAAAATGAGGACGATATGACAACAGTCCAAATGAACGTATTCGACGATATACAGTTCTTATGGAGATGGGCCTACCAACTCCACCAAACCATTCATCTCCAACCGACCTAGTGGAAGTGAAACTGTTCCTAATTGCCATTAGTTTTAGTCGTTTTAGCCTTGTACCTCTTGGTCTTCTTTCCCTACCTTTAGTAAGAAAGGCTCGAACACATCTCATCACTGTACTTGGGCTACGATCCATGCGACGAGCTATTTCTCTATATGACACTCATGCTTCAATCTGACCGACAATTCGACTCCTATCAAACTCACTAAGCTGAGAGAAATTTTGCCTTCTACGCACAACAGGCATTGTACTCGATGTTTATCTTTCGGAATAAACATAAACTGCCTAGATGAAATGATAGAACGTACTAAATATTGCTTTAAATTTAAGGCCTGTTTCAAGAAAAGAAAAAATTCAGCAAAAAAACTGCTGGTCGAAATGGGCTTGTTTTTTATAGGTTGTCTTTTTTAGAGGTGGGAACGATGTATACAGAGTGAGAACAATTTTTTTTAAGAATTACTATGTGTTGCATATTCCATGTCATTCAGTATATTTGTCAACAAAATCTTTGATGAAACACCGGACTGCTCAGGTGATCAAGCCAAGTTTGTATCTTCTAACTACCGATTTTTTTTAGTTTAGGTTGGCTACTAAGATTAATTTCCAATTAACAGATGTAATAATCCAAGATGGTCGACTTCGGGTTTCCCTAAAAAAGCTACAAAAATTAGATTTTAAACAGAATATCCTGTATAATTTTGCTTATTTGGTGCGAAAATACATGCGCCAAATATTGTTCTGGTAAACAACGGAATTTTCGAAATACAACTATAGCAATAAGACCGGAAAAATGTTTATTAATTTTTACAAATCTGGGACTTGCACACCTATGCATGATAATTTTAGTTAATTTCAGATATTATACTGAGCAACGTACGATTCTAAAGATAGATCCGAGACTTGAACTTCGATTCAGAAGGGATTTTCATATTTAGTGAGTAACAAAATAATGCCGAATCGTGCATCTAACTACTTAGTAGTTGAATCCTATGCATGGAATAAAATTACACACTCTGTACGTTGAGTCTTAAGTTACTTTAGGGAGCTTAAATCAGGCTTAATATTTGTTTTTGTCCGTTAAGGTTAGTCAATATTTTGTAATACAAATCTACATATCTACAAAACAAAGTTGATTTCGGCTTATAGGGACAGAAAATTTTGGTATAGATGCAGTTACGGAACGCGATGAAACATCAATCTTTTAAAATAATTATTTATTTTTTCTAAAAAGTACGGCCTATAGCAAGGATTTTGACTTTTCATGTAATTTGGAAAAAAATTCAATATATTTGGATATAAACGAAGAAGATGAAGAAAAAATATATAATATAGCCTCTACCTATATGTCATATTATCTTACTTTGGGCACTAGTGCAATTTATGTCTAAGGTGCTCTTTTCCTTTGATTCTTGCACTCAAATGCGTTAAAATTACCAATAACTATTTTTTTCAAAATATACTTTGTAATCTAGAGGGTTATTGTATATACAAAAAATATTTTATATAAAAGTTGCAAGGCTTTGTTGAAAAAAATAAAACACCCCCTATTATTAAATTTTTGTAAAGATTATTTTTCAAATCAAGATATGCGAAACATCTACCTTAAATGGTTTTCGAGTTATTCAACATCGAATATCGTATTAAAACTGCTATTTACTCGAATTAATTAAAAGCTAACATATTACACATAAAATAACAAAGATTTAATTGAGAATCTTTAATATGAATAAATATTGAAATGAAAGAAGTTGGATATGTCTCTTTAATTCAATCCATAATTAATAATAATGAATACCGGCTTCTTTAACTTTGAATTATATCTAAAATAGTTTCATAAATAACATTTAGATTATTTATTTCAAGCCTTTAATGACTTGAATATTGTAGTTATTATTGTTATTGTAAATGTAAAAAACTAAGTATATTTTATCTTTTACATTTATAACGGATCGATTCCAGAAATTAAGGGTACAAATAATCATTATGATTATTGTTATTAACATTGTCTTTTAAAAATCTGCAAAAAATTAATTAATCAAGGTCAAGCGATCCAAACATAATTTAAAAAAATCAGTAGTTGGTATTTAGATATAAATTTGTCTTAACTCTTTGATCCACTCGGTACATAAGAATGTACATTCAACATAATGCCTGATCCATCTTAAATTAAAATAAACAGAAGGTTTTGTATCAAACGGTACAAAAACGTTATTTCTAAAAATATAAAAAGTGGAAGATGAAAAGTTTGTTTGATAAACTTTTTAAAGTAGAACGAATCAGAGAAAATGTATTCAAAATAAAAGGAAGGTTGAAAATAAAACAAAAAATCATGAAATAAAAAAGTACGTCTAACTACGTCTACTTTGAGAAAAACAATAAAAGTTCAGAGAAAATACACTACAGGACAGTGATTAAAAAAAAAAATTATTCTGCTGCTGTGTTTTTCTAGAGATGGAATGTCGCAAAAACTAGTAAAGACCATATTTAATAAAATTATTGGGACGATAGTCCTGAAGACACAAAACATATCGACGATTAATGGTATTTTGTTAAAACGAATTGTGTTTCCTCTTTCATTATACAGTGTGTACATAAAGTATGGAATAAATTCATTTTAAGCTAAACAAACAATTTTGAAGAAAAATCCTAAGACATGTCGGTTTTTGATTTTAATTTAAAGTATTTTTACATCACAATTAAATATAGAGAGTAAACCATTTGTGAGTAACGATGTCATCGACAATTTTTTTAAACAGCACACCCTGTATATTTTATTTTTTATAGATTGCAAATTTCATGACGATTCCAAAAATATATCATATTTGTGTTCGGTAATTAATAGTTATGAAGATACGATAATTTAAAATCTGTATTTTTGAAGACCTTTAATTAAATTAAAATAACAAAATAATACAATAGTAACAATAAATTGCCACACAATAATTAAGAGTAAGTGATCGAATTGTCTTCCTTCTTGTGCTTGACACAATCAATATATTCCTGCTGAACTTTATTAAGGATTTTTCCTCAAAATTGTTTGTTTAGCTTAAAATGAATTTATTCCATAATATATGTACACACTGTATGTATATATTAATGGATTTATATTTAGAATAATTTGTTTCAAAATTTGATTACTACTTCACTATTATTTATCTACAACCTCTTTCTTTTGTGGCAAATTTTGTATTTAACACACAAATGCGTAGTTACCATGTCAACAAACAAATAAATCACAGAAAATATTAAACATAAGCCTATTTTTCATTTTTCATTATTTCAAGTTTATAAATTTAAAAGATAATTTTCAAAACGTAGATATAATTTTACCTATTTCAAAGTTTTATAGTGGTATTTACAGTTGCATAATTTAAAGATAACGCCAATGTACGAATTTGTGCAATTTAAAGTAAAAATTATATAATTTACAAATTTTCTTAATAAAACAAATCTTATTCTTTTCTATGCATTATCATTACTTATATAAGAAAAATATCACGCAGTTATGTGATATTTCATCTCGTTTTTATTTTGGTATCGCTTATATATATTTCTTTTTTGAAATGTCAATAAAATTTTCAAAGGATGTTATAGAAAAACTACATTTTTGTTTTAGTGTCTTTTTAATCAATGAATTTAATAACTCTAAAAAATGTATAAACTATAATTGTACGTTTCAGTAATTCAATTTTTATCTTGCATTATTTACATCAACAAATAATATTCCATTAATGGGAAAACTATCTTACAAAAAAACAGTAATAAAGCATAAAAAATTAAAAATTATAAACAGATCAAAATAATAGATCTTAAAGTAACACAGCAAAATACAAGATTATCGCAAAAAGGTAAAACGAAAAACGGACTGGGAAGTAGTGTAATTGCAAATATGTATAAATATCTCATAAACTTTAAGTAAAGAAAAACACTTACGTAGAAAGAGGAGCCACAGTGTCTGCTCTCTGCAGTCATTTTTTTTATATATTTTATTAACTTATTAAATAAAAACAGTCAACTGAAATTAGTTTAACTGTTAAACTAAATAATTATTTAATCAATGTTAGCAGACACATATATAAAGTTAAATATTAGCTTTGGAGAAAAATAACGATTATGGCACAGGTACTTAAAAAAACAAAAAGTTGCTTAAAATAAAGTTAGAAATATCGAATTAAAGTAGCAGCCAAATTAGGACTAGATTTCAATTTGTAAATTTTTACAAAAATCAACAAACAGTAATACTTTTGAAACATTTTTTCAAAGTACTACTGCATATACAAAATATGATTCAATGAATAACAGTTTACAAACGTTATTTTTAGATATACAAAAAGCTAGTAATTTTACCATTCTTTATATTTTCCTGAGATTATTTAATTCATTCCTCTCATATAACTTTCCCATTTCGATATCCTTTCTGGCCACATTAAAATACATGCTTTCCAATACATATATTTTTTTTTAGTTTTTAATTTTTTTGTAAGCTTAACCACTAGGCGCAGTCATCGAAGTTTTGTCACTTTCTAGAATGATTTGTTCTTAATATAATTAAAGTTAAATTAGAAGATATGGATGTCCAGTTTTATAATTTTGTTATTGAATTCAAGTATTATTTACTGGATTACTACTTCTATAAAAAAAATAACACCCAGATTTTGTATATACATGTAACTCTATACACAAAATATAGGCCTTGGAAGTCCATACCTCCGAATTATGAAAATAAATAAAAAATGATTTTATATAAAATATCCTGAAGATTTCAAATTTCACGATGTATTGTACAACAAAATATTGATCATTTTATTTTAGTAAATTAATCTTAATTGCTCAGTGATCTGTATAGTTTTTCCTATTTTTACAATTTTAAAATTACTATGAGGTTAGTCATTTCTGCAATTGGGTTCAATATAAGTTTACTTTATAATATACAGGGCTCATTAAAATCCCAACTGTAGAATCTCCATACCATATTAAATAAATGAGGGCTAAAAAAGATTAAACCAAAAAATAAATGCTGTAGAAATAAAGCGCTTAAGAAAAACCCTCAGTAGAAACAGTATACATTCAATAATAAAAACATATGGAATTCGAGATTTGTAGAATAGCCGCCAATTCATCAGTTTGCATAAAGGGCAGGAATAAATTCAGGAAGAATACAAAAAAGTAACGAATGTAAGAAAAAAGAAAGAAAAACAAGATGAACCAAAAAGACACAAGAGAGATAAAATAGATAACAAGGAAATCTTCAGACAACTGGTAAAAACTGGCTAAATGAGAATGCAGGACTTCCAATCAACGCCTAAAACAGATGCAAATTAAGACCGAATATCGTAAACCATGGATTAAACTAATCAATGAAATATTGTACAAAAATAAACTATTTAAGATACTGTGGAAAATTTAAAAAGATATCTAAAATTTAACACTTTTTAAATCGAAAAACATTAATGTAAAATAATGGAAATAAGGATAAACTACAAGTACGGATGACACAATTTTTTAAGGAAAGGTGGAGGTAAGAAAGGACCCTCATTCATAGTAAGAGAAACAATTTAAAAAAGTGGATATGGAAGACTAAAAAATGCGCGTATCCTTTGTTTACCTCCAACAATATTTCGATAAAGTAAGAGGATATATATGGACAAAATGAATAGTTTTGTATGCCAGAAGCAGTTGAGCGGAAGTCAATTTTTTCGTGGAACTTTGTTTTAAATGAATCAAATTCAAATACTATTTTCCCTTAAACTATTTAAAAAATTTAAAAAAAGAACTACACGAGAATATTCCCTAAAAAATTTGACGCTATAATTAAGCAATATTTTTAGATACAGCTTAATACATTATATTAAAGCTATCAGTTTTTGGTTCCTTTAAACTTTCGAAAATTCGACACAGAGTTAGAGCAGTAACAAATGTAATATACAAAAACACAATAAAAACATATAAGGAAAAATCCAAGGAGTTTTAAAACTAAAGAGGGTTTATAACAAGGATATATAATCCGTTCTCTGTTTTTTCAGCACTGGAGCAATGAATGAAACGGTAAAATAGGTCTAGAAAAATGAAGATATTGAAAAATATTTACAATACTATACAAAATTTAAGGAAAATTAAGGGTTTGACAAATAAATTTTGTTACACCCTGCAGTACATATCATAATAGAAAATTTTGCGATTTTAAAAACAGAATGAGCTACTAAAAAAAATAGTATTTATTAAGATCATCTAAATTATTAATTTTGATAGTAAAAATAGATGTATAAAAAATATAAATAGCAGTCTATAATCGGCTTCTTTTAGGCAATAATCATCGATGAATCGCATATTAAGATTCAAATAAAAATAAAAATTTTATCAAACTAAATCAATATTTTTAAACACAATTATATAAAGAATAAATTATTACAAAGTAATCAATCGCTATCATCTTCACAATATTAGGAATTAAACAAACATAACAATTACATTTTTAGTATTTTAGTTTGGCTCAAAAATGCCAAACGTGTTATGTTTGTTTTTTTTTTGGTCTTTTTAGAACTTCGATGATATCTACTTTTTAAAAAATTACAAACTTCTTAAATTCTACATATTATAACTTGTGATATACAAGATACTTCTTAACTCTTTACCTTACTTTTTTCCGTTTTTTAATTTCCTTTTAGCTTGGAAGATACGCATTGAAGACGTTTTGGTCAATCCTAAATTTGCGTACTTAATCTTGGACGCGGAAGTTCTCCAAAGACAGCGTCGCCGTGGACGCTTTTAGCGAGAGCCTTGATACTTGCTGCAATGTCTAAATTATCATCTTGAGGCTAGAATCATAAGAAATAATATTAATAATTAAATATTCAAAGTATATGTGGTTTTAGTTCAATATTAATATCTAGATCATGTAAGACTAAGCGCAGCTGTTTTGTAGTCGTATTTACTTTTATTCTTACATCAATTTAAAAGATATAATTTAATTATTGTGAAAAGCGCGGCATTGTTTTTACGTCTTTGGTATAACCGTTAGTTTCAAACTTGGACATAGAACACAATAGAGTTATTTCTAAGTTCTAAAAATATACTGTATGTAAACCCTATTATCAAGGATAGATTGGCGACAAGGAAAAATAGTACTATTTTCAAATACGGTAAAACGGTATCTGTAAACAAATAAGATTAGAACTAAATAAAAGTACCCTTTCTTTATCATACGTGACTACCTAAGGTCTTAATAGGTCACATTTAAAGACGTTATTTACTTGCTGTAGTAGATTTTAAAGTACATATTGATTATATTTATGTCAATTTATAAATATAATTAGAAATTATGACTTTAATAATAATGTGAGTGTTATATTGAAGTTTAAAATAAGTTTTGTGGACATAATTTTAAAATAGTACAAGAAATAATATTACCATATTTTTGCATTGTGATTTGAAATAACTCTTTTATATCTATGTACACATACACGCAAACAGTTCTATCATTTCAAAATGTACCCAATCAACACGACCTTTTTCTGAATGAGTCATTAAAGCCCAGATTTGAAAAAGAAAAAGTTTTTATTCCAATGAAAACATCAGTGGTCATATTTATATAAGGTGGTTTGACCATTTTTTGCTT
Organism: Hermaeophaga mercurialis; assembly: GCA_951812935.1. Lineage (NCBI taxonomy): Eukaryota > Metazoa > Arthropoda > Insecta > Coleoptera > Chrysomelidae > Hermaeophaga > Hermaeophaga mercurialis. The sequence goes on along the minus strand of OX638359.1, from coordinate 32,753,265 downwards.
TGTCCCCTTTGAACTTAAATGAGTCTAAATTAGTTGTTCACAATTATTTTAAAATCTTATTTGGGGTTAAACGCTAAGTAGAAACAAACACACGAAATACCTTTACAATTATTACCACTGCAAAACAGTTTCAATAACTTACGATATCGTCCAGATCTTCTGTTGAAGTATTTCTCGCTTGAGATAAAAATGTCGGAATATTCATAGGTAAAGATTTTGCTATGTTTCCTTTTGAAGGTCTAGATCTTGGCACATTCACTCTGTCATCTTTATCTAAAAAAAATAAATTATAAAAACCTTTCAATTAAAATTAAAAATTATTAAGAACTATTTCCTTAATACATCTTGTTAATTTTATAAATATGTCATGTTTTAATTTTTATTGTAGAGTAAATTTGCTTCCAAAGATGAAGGTATTTTATATGAAAATTTTCACCTACCATCTTTATCACTTTCTCCAACGTCACTTTCTGAAAGTGAATTTATTCCATCACTTCCTTCGAAGTCAAAAAGTCCTTCGGCGTCAAAAGATGATACTGGTGCAACAGGAGTACTTTTTTGCCGCTTGGGTGTATGCCTAGTCTATTTCAACAAAAAAACTTTATTTATCGGATATATGATGTCAAGTCATTTTTATGACACAGATCAACTAGTGACCATATTTTCACCATAAATATATCTTGTCTATTATTCAAAATTGTGGAGATACCTGAATCATGAAAAAAATAAAAAGTAACTTTAAAATATAAACTTTGGAAAGCTGAACATCACTTTCATCCAATTCTAAAGTCAAGAGAATTAATTGCATGATTGACATCAAATGTATACATAATGAATTTAGAAAAAGGTATGAAACTAAAAGTAGATACATGACGAATGAAATTATTTAAAAAAAAATATCCAGATCTGTCAGACACGAGCTTCATAGAGAAGTTGTTAAGATGAGAAATATATAAACTAAGAATCATCTACTCCGCTAGATAAGTTACACTGAAAGTAATAAATTCATACCAAATGGCATCAAGATTGGTAAGGGAGTGTCGTAATGACATAACAGACTAACTCATCAGAATAAACTGACCCAAGCCTTGGTTGTAAAGCATCAATAAATAAATAAAAAGAAGTAAATAAACAACCAGCCAAATTCAGAAAACGATGACGGTCATGGTGCGGCATTATAGACTAAGAAAACACAAAAAACAGTTTGATCTTGTAAACAAGAGCTTTTTGTAGATTCTGTCAAGAAAACGAAACAGCGGTTCATGTTCTTTGCGTTTTTGAAGGTCTACCAAAGAAGTTTCATCTATTTGGAGGGGAAAAAAACTGAAGACAGAGAGTTACTTAGAGAAGCCACTATTAAGGCTCAGAAGTCTGAATAGAAAGGTCTTAGTGGGTTAGGACAAAAAGGCTTTCCAACTTAAAATTTGATTCTGAAGAATATAACTTACAGAGAACAATTTGTGAATTAATGGATTATTCCAAAAACAAAAACAGGATCCTCTTCTGTGACTCTGAACTGTTCAATTGCGTTTTTCTTGAAAACGGGTAAAATTATCGTGTTTAAACAAAAGTACCAATATTACGTAGAAATGATCATATTTTCTAATCAAAATCACTAAAAAGTTTCGTAAAAAAAGCTACCACTTAATTTCATCATCAGGAATCATTCACGTTGCTCCCCCTTTAACAAAATTTGAAATAATACATAAAATAATATCACTTGTCCAAAGCTATGTCTCTGTGCTGATTTCGATAACAATTGATAAATTTACTGTGTCATTATCAGAAAAAAAACGAAAAGAAAAAGTCAACTTTAACGCCCTATCTTATTCCACAGCAATATTTCATTAAGGTATTTTTGGTCCTATCGCCATATTTTGGTCCAAATAACCTGCCCTTAGCCTATATTCCAATATTTATGAATTACGCTGTATAAGTATATAATTAAGGCAAAGTTATAAGTGGTAGTAAAGTAATTATAAACATTGAAATATTAAATTATTGAGATGCAGTAACTAATAAATATTTAACTAATTAAAATTGAAAAACATTTTTAAATGAACATCTAACTATTGGTCCAAACCATGTGTGATTACACAACCAAACCATTTATGGTAAAGAATAAAATTGTACCTTTCTCTTAACTTTTTTGGCTGAATGTGAAAGCTTACATAATCTATATTTGTAAAAAATAAAGATCCATTTATCAAAATAAAAGTACAAAGGTCATTTTCTAGAATTAAATGATTGTTTTTAGTTACCAAGATAATTTGTTGGAATAAAAAAATAAAAATAAAAACAACGTTATCTAAATGACCACAATCATGAATGAGGAAATATAATCTACTATTTTTTTAATGCAACTATTTTAATTTGATTAATTATTCAGTACATATTCTCGGCAGAAAAAAATTGTATATTTTTTGAGTTATAGCACACAAATAATATTTTCCTATTCTTTTATGCCAAATATTATTTTTAAAAGTCATTAATTTAAGATAAGCGTAAATTTATTATTTAATACGATATTTAAAATCTGCAATATACATATCATTTAATCAAATAAAGTTCTTAAGACGAACCTGCTTTGGTTTTTCAGCGGATCGCAACATAATTTTTTCACTCAGTTTGAAAGACTTTGGGAAAGTTTCTTCAACTTGTGTGGAGTCGATCGGATTATTTGTACTTTCAGGTTTAATTTGGTCTGATAAACTCTGGACTAACCTATAAACAATAAATGTTTAAATAAAATTTAAAGCATCTGATAAGAAAAACATTTCCTTCATTACGCATGTGATAAGGAGAGTTGTTTAGCCTTGTTATTATTGTTGATATGATTTAAAATTTTAATGTCTGTATACTTGTAACAAAACCGAAAAATTGATCATTTTAAATGTATTAACATCGCATTGCGATAGCCTTAAATGACATGTGAATTGTTCAAAAAAATATTATATAAAAATAAAAATACCAAAACACCAAAATAATAAGATATTACTTTTTATGGATGTATATCACATTTAATAAAACTTATTCATTTCATTTTTAATTTCTTGTTCGGTTTTTTTATATAAAAAACATATGAACACTAAATTTTAGATTTGGGAAATATGTGTATAATATGTATAAGATTTTAGCATATAATGTAACCTAATAGTTTTAATAATACCATTCAATGTATTATAAGTTTCGAAATTGTTCATTTTATATGTATACTTTCAAGTAGAGTAAAAACTGTTAAAACAGGATATTTTCAATTTTCCATAATATACCCGATTTTCCAAGAGCAACGCATCTAAATTATAAATCTAGACACACTATTGATACTTTTTATAAAAGTTTTTGAATTATAAAGCACAAAGGTACTCCCCTACAGTGTTTTGCAGAAACACGTGTTTATATTGACCCAAAATAAAATTAGCCTCATGTCTTGTTTGAGTATTATATATCACATTCTTATAAAAGGCTATTAACATTTTAAATTCGCACTCTAAATTTGATTAATTCATGTAATATCCATATCTCAACCATATCCACAAACCACCGCCTAATAAATATTCATATAATTTTAAGAAAAACATTAAGTTGTTAACAACTTAGTACATATTCAAATGAATTATTCCAAATATTCAAAAATAATCGTTTAAAATAGATTAGAACCTAATTTTTGCAAAATCAAATACGTAATTTAATAAAAGTTTAGAGAAGGTTGTTTCAATAATTAAACCTTTATAATTATTTGTGAATGTAATTGAAAATTAAAAAAATGTTATATTAAGACAAAAAAACACATTACCAGCTATCGAAGATTCTTAATACTGCTATTCAACTAATATTACTTAAAACAGAATAATCCATACGATATTTTAATATAATAAAACAATAGTCTATATTTATCACACTGAGATAACACCAAACGTAGGTCTTTCTCTTGTAAACATTTCCCATTATGTGAAAATTGTAAAAACCAAAACAATAGTTTGTTATATGTTCACAATCAATTGTTTATAGAAATGAATGGATGTATATCTACCAGAGAGGCAATGAAAAGATAACTATCATAAAATGATTAATTATATTGAATTTGAAACCGCTAAATTAAAGTAATGAAGACAATTTTAATTCAAGTTTCATCGATAAAAATTTAGCGCTATCTGAATCGCACAAAATTATATCTACTAGTTTTCCAGTTGATCAGTTGTTATTTTTCTTATGTAAGTTAATGTCCCGAGTTAATCAATTTAAGAGTGCAGTGAAGGTAGTGTGGCAGCCAAAAAAAGCAAACCTTACAGAAGAAAAAATTATATATTTTATTTTTTTCATATTTAAGACATGGACACTAAAGTGTGCTTTAATGTAAAAATTCTCATTTTTTAGAATTACACAACACTCTTAACAAAGTGTGTATCTCTTGCTGTTCAACTCTATGAGAAACGAATAATCATCAACATTTAAGTAGCGTTTTATTGAATTTACAATTTTATTTCAAAATTATTCGTTTTATGTTATTTTAAAAGAAAATCTATTAAATATTTCCGACTTCATAGGCTTCTATAAGTACGACAATTTAACAACATCTTTAATTACACTTTGTTTAAATAAAGTAAGTAAATAAATTATACAAACAATAAAATTACTTTCAAGGTTGAAAATACAAATTGGTTTTTACTTCTGATAAAATATTCAACCACATATTTCAATTAAGTCCCTTCATTTTGCAGATTCGGTAATAAAATTGAGTAGGTTCATTATTTTTCAAAACAATTTTTGATTTCTTTAATGTTTTTAGTATTTTAACCTTTAAACTTAAAAAATTTCCTAAACGTTTCTGTAAATATCCAAACAAAAAACAATGTAATGTGATCTGTCCTGTTCAAGCGGGGTATATAAATGATTTTAATCTTGAATTATGAGCTATATTTTTATACATTTAGTTGACACTTACTTAACTAACAAATCATGTTCTTCATAAGCAGTATCTTTGAGATTGTTCAAAATGTCATATTGTTCTTCTTGGTATTTTTTTATCCTTTCCTCCACAGCTATTGTTTCTTTTCTTAAATATTCAGATGTACTTTCCCTAATAGATTTTATAATGGCCTCTGTGTCATAATTTTTATCTAAATAAAAATAAAATAAAAACAATATAGTTAATTAATAGGTATTCATCATGGTAATTTTATGAAATGAAGAACAGCTCTATTTTGCAATATTTATCTAAATATATTCCAATAATTTAAATATTTATGTATACTAAATGCAAATGTATTATTCAATGAAATTCAAATAAAGCAGAAATACTCAGACCTTGAAATAAAGAAAAATACATTTGGTAAAAAAAATATCAAATTTTATGTTTTGGAAAATAAATGCACAACATACTAATTATTTTATTTATTATTGCAATTTTAAACTAAAAGAGTTGAGATATTTGTAAATTGTACTTACATAAATTTAAAATTTTGTTGTTTTCTTTAGTATCATTTGAATTTATAAGAATGTTGAACACTTTAGACAGTTGACATTTTTCAGTCCTAATTTTCTCTACTGACTTAGAATCCTAAAGCACAACTATATTAGTAAGGCATAAATTCAGACTTATATAGTAGTTGTTTTGTGTAAATATTTTTAAAAGTAAAACTTACCAATATTTTGGAAGAAATGACAACACAAGATGCACCCTTGTCTTTATGAACAGCATAAGTTTCTTTTATACAATTAATACAACAGTTTATATTCCAATTTCCCACATTCCTAGAATGTACTAAATTAGGCTGCAGTTTGGTAATATTTTTTAACTTTACAACTTGAAGAAGTTCCTAAAAACCAATTTGATTAAAGAAAGGCACATCAAAACTAAAATTATACAAAACCAATAAAACGGGGATTTGAATATGTAACATCTAATTGTATATGAATTTGATCGTTTTTAGGACATAATGAGGCAAAGGGAGGCTTCATTAATGTACATGGGGACATTAAATGTATAATTTGTTAAATTAATTTCATTTATTAAGTCTGTCGCTAAAGTTACTTGATATTTTCAGAAAGTAGATTTAAACATCAAAGAGGGAATAAATAGGTTACTTTATTTCTTTAAACAAATTTTTATATTATTAAATGATTTTCTTATGTACACAGCATACATAAATTTTATGAATTTAATATTTGTAAAAATTGTCTTACTTGTTGGAAAAAAATATCCTTCTTCTCAATTTCAGTTAAATTCAAAGATTCTGGTGTAACCTTTTCACACTCAGTAGCAGTTTCAATAAGAATGTTAAGGCAAAGGCAGCTAAACATTTTAAAAGATGAAATTTGTTGTAATACCAACAAAACAATAAATGAGAATGACAAAAACTAGATAGCTGGAATTTTAATAAAAATATGAATTAATGAATTACAGCTGATTGTTGTATAAATGAGTGACAGTGTATGGATGCTTAACTATATTTTGAATAATTTTATTATTTTAACTGTTGAAAATCACTTGGACACTTCTTACTATCACTGAACAGCTTTTTGTTATGATTTAAAATTTATTTGTTTTTACAAAATATAGTAAAAAACTTTAATTTTCGAACAAAGAAACATGAATTTATAATCACAAATCGTTTGAGTCCGTAAAATTACGGAAACGAAAACCTGAAAATTCAAGATGCCGAAACGCAATTCCTAAGGTGTTTTCAATTGATTAACCTGGCTTGTCGACCTAACCAATGAATTAGATAATCATAACCATTAAATTTTCCTTTATACGACATAAAATATTTTCATTATTTTAAAATATTTGTTAATGTAATTTGTACATATTAAAAATAAGATAAAAATGCTCAACGAAAGCCAAATATCAAATAACTGGTGACGCATTGATATTAAAGACCACGATTTAAAAACTAGAAGATGATGATATTGATAGATGATCAATGACATTTTCTTTCTATTGTAGCCGTGTGGCTGCTTAGGTTAATTTTTTAATTCCATATTTGAACTTTTTCAAATACAAGTAAACATGCAAGTGCCTCCAGTATTTATTGACATGTCCCTTGAGGATCAGGTAAACATTCTTAACTCATATTATTAAGTATTAACTAGATTATTTAAATTATTGCCATTCAAAGATAATCTTTTTCACAGGCCCAAGAACTTCGTGTTTATTTAAAGAGTCTTGGGGCAGAAATTTCAGAAGATAAATCACCGAAAGGTATAGAGGATGATCTACACAAGATTATCGGAGTTTGCGATTCATGTTTTAAAGAGGGTCAAGAAAATGACGTTGAGATGGTATTGAATGATATTGTATCTATTATGGTTTTGGTAAGTAAACATTTTTTTAAATATTCAGGCATATATAGCTGTTTATTTATCTTTTAGATTCCATTAGATAGATCGGAAAATATTATTTTAGCCTTTTGTGAGAAACTAACAAAAGCGCAAGGACAAAAATTGGGTTTAGTTTGTCTCAGGGCGTAAGTTTTTGGACTACCTGTAATATATTTGTTTCAATTTTTTTTTTCAGTTTATGGCTGCTCTTTCAGAGCTTAGATGACCGCTCTCCTATGCGCTATCCAGTATATTACCATCTTATTCAAATTGCCAAGCAAACTGATTCTGTAAAATTAGTTTTTCAAAATATTGATCACTTAAAACAGCAGTTTTCTAACTGTCCTCCTTCTAATGAACAACTTCAGAAACTCTATAGGCTTTTACATGAGGTTTTAGTTAAATCTAATAACAGGTAAATGTTTTTAAATAAATTTATATTCAATGTCTGATTCAAAACAAACAATATTTTACAATTTTACTAATTTATAATAATCTTGTAGTGAGCAGGCTGCTTTGGTTATGATTGAACTTCTTGGGACATACACTGATAAAAATGCTTCTCTGGCACGTGAAGATGCAATTCGTTGTATTGCAACAGCTCTGGCAGATCCAAATACTTTTCTTCTGGATCCATTATTGTCTTTGAAACCTGTTAGGTCATTAGAGGGAGAATTGATTCATGACTTATTGAACATATTTGTCAGTGAAAACTTAACAGCATATTTGAAATTTTATAAGGAACACCAAGAGTTTGTAAAAGCACAGGGTAAGTTTATACTAATCATTTTAATTGATCAGCAAAAAACTGTGTGGTTGTTTCTAAGTAATAGTAATATATTTCTTTCAGGATTAAATCATGAACAGAATTTACAAAAAATGAGATTACTGTCATTTATGCAGCTTGCTGAAAGTAATCCAGAAATTTCCTTTGAAGTTATGGAGAAAGAACTGCAAATCAAGCCTGATGAAGTTGAAAGTTTTATTATTGAAGGTAAGTTAAAAGTTTTTTGTCTTAAATTAATACATAAGTATTGCTTTACATTTTAAAATAAAAATATAAAAAATAAATGTATGAAGCAGTTGTTCATTAAATATATTGTTTTAGTGTTAAAGACAAAATTGGTCCGTGCAAGGATGGATCAATCTGCAAAGAAAGTCTTTGTGTCCAGCACTATGCATAGAACTTTTGGGAGAGCACAGTGGCAACAACTCCGTGATTTACTTCATTCTTGGAGAGGTAATTTGAGCAGTGTACAGGAAGGTATGAAAAGTATAGCTGCTGCCCAGTTAGAACTAATGAACCAACAGTAATGTCTCCTTAACATTTCATAAATTGTAATAATAAAAGTTTAAAACGTTAATCAGCATTTATGTCTATAATATAGCACCTGATTTGAAGATAATTGTTAATAGAAAACTTAAAACATTTATAGAGAAAATATTTTTTTACTTTTGCAGAAATTGTACGAGGAAGTACCCTTCCTTTCTCTTATATTTTATAACATTAGCTTGAAAGTGTTAATAACATATCAAAATTATAGTCCTACCAACAAGTAACTGATTAGTATACACTTTAAACTTATTGTTAACTAAGGGAAACAGATATATTTGATATAACAAATATACAGTTATCACAAATAGCTAATAGTTTTAATAAAATACTTTAAATAAAAATTAAATTCTGCCGAATCTGAATATGAAAAACATATTGGCTATTAAATACCTTATAGCAGAAGTATTCGTGTTTTTCTGTATGAAGTTGTGTTAACTAAATAAACAAATACAATAAAATGTAGTAACGCAAGTTATGAACAGTATTTTACAAGTTTTACATTTAGAATTTTGTACTATGCTTTTAATTGACCAATATCTGCCATTTGTATTTATAATTTAATTTTCATAATTTTAATCCCTTTAATTTATAGATAGAGACCTTGTTAACCACGTTAAAAATTATGTTTTTATCCACTTAAAAAAAAGTAATTTTTATTATGATATAATATTTTAATTGACTTATGTGAAGTAATTAATAAAAAATACCAATTTAATTTTAAAATTATATCAAATGTAAAATATTTTTTAAACAATTTTTGTGTATTGAAATAATTTTGTCTGTACATTTTGCTTGGCTTCATTCTTTTCATTATTTCTTCTTTCTTTACTTATCCTTCCAATGTAAAAAGTTACTAAAAAATCGTTTCTTTTTGGGTTGCATTTGAGAAGATCTTCGTTACCTTACCTCCAATACACACTTGTATTTTATTTTATAGGTACATACAAGATTTATAAAAGTTTTGAAAAAAAAATTGTTCATAAAGATTCTTATTGACCTAATATATATACTTAAATCTTCTCTGATAGAGAACAAGATGATCGTCATAATGGCGTCATGGCCTCGAACTGCAAATCCTCAGAACTGGCGAGCTTGGGGTCAATGGGGCCATACCAATTTTTTATGTGTAGTGGTATAGCGCTACATATGCTTAAGAAAATATGTTTTTATAAATCTAAAAATATTTTTGTTTGTTAAATGTCTTATTATTGTTTGTTGAAAACTAGTAAGATGTAGTTTATTTACCCTATGGTATTTTTGATAAAAGATAAAGATTTTATTAAAAAAGTAGCAACTGATCCTTACAGCAAACAGCAAAAAAATTAACTTAGAATTCGGTCATTTAAAGCTAATTTGTCGTTTTAATTGTATCTATTCTGCTTTCAATTATATAACTTGGTACTTTTTAACCACATTGACAGGTTCGCCTTACACCTATTATTAACAATGTTGACAATTTATATTTTAATTTAGGCACTTATGAATACTGTAACACTGGAAGTCAGAAACATTATTTTTCAATACCCATACAACCAACATTATCAAAAGCATTGATATGCTAGAAAAATACCCTTACATACAAGTTACATGTTATTTCGTCTTAAAATTCACTAAGCGATGCACATCATATATCGAATGAGATATATATAACCTAGTGGTTCTCTTTTAATCATGCATACAGAAATTTAAATTAATCCTACAAACAAATAAGGAAAAAAAATGAAAATGTTAAACAAAAAAAATTTCCACTTATAACATCCTATTCTTCTTATTTTTCCTCATGGTCATTCTATATATTTTAATTCTTCTTTTTCTCTTTTACCAGAGCCCATAATATGTTGTAAAGAGCCAACACATTTTTACTTTTATAACAAGTATAAATGAACAGGCATCTTTCCAAAAAAAAAAAGGAGAAAAATATTTAAGGTTAAGTCTTTTGACTTGAAACGTCGTGTTATGCATGTGGCACTTAAAAGTTGGTGTGAATATTACATTTAATTATTTTCAATGCAGTAAAAACTATTAAAGTACCTAGAATTATCTTATCTAATGTATTTGATATAAGTAAGAACTAACGCAAAAATTTTGTTTCTTTTATCATTTCATTTTTTTTTCATTAGTTTTAAGAAAATGTACCTTATCAACCATTGTAAAGTTTATAGTTATGAATGAAAAATTGTTACATTTTCATAAATTTCATTTCAAACGAAAATTGAATTGTTAAGTATTTTTAGTATATCTGTGCACTTGGATAAAATAATTTTGTATTCCATTTAAAAATGTCGAAGCGGGTTCAGCCACCATGGAGTTCTCCAAAAGTAGAAAACCAACCTGTTTTAAAAGTATACAACAGCTTAACTCGACAAAAAGAAGTTTTTGTGCCTCTTTCTGGAAAAAAAATTAATTGGTACAGTTGTGGACCAACTGTATATGATGCTTCCCATATGGGACATGCTAGGTAAGACCTCCTTATTTCATAAATTCGGCAGCTAAATTTTGGATTTTAGATCTTATATAACTTTTGACATATTGAGAAGAGTGATGAGTGATTATTTTGGCTATGATGTGTTTTATGTACTGAATATAACAGATATTGATGATAAAATTATAAAAAGAGCTAGACAAAATTATTTGTTTGAAAAATATGTATCTGAAAATCATTCATTGGAAACTGTGATTGCGGACGCCAAACAAATATTAAACAACGTTTCAGAAATGGTTAAAACAACTATTGATCCTGATAAAAAGCAAATGTGCGACAAAATCTTAACAAAGTAAGAAATAACCAAAACATAGTTGGTTTAAAAATTATAAATATGATTTTAGATTAATAGCATCAATAGAAGAACTTGAACAAGCTGTTAAAAGTGGAGACTCAACTCAATTAAAAAACTGCAAAAATAAATTTGTACAAGACAGCAAAGATCCTTTATCTGATTGGTTAGACAAGAAATTGGGATCAACTGTAAAAGACAATGCTATTTTTACTTCATTGCCAAGACATTGGGAGGAAGAATTTTATAAAGATATGGATGCATTAAATGTGAGTATATTAAACTCAATCGGGATATTTTATAGTAATATGAGTCTTTCTAATGTTTTGAAGTTGATAAGTCATGCTTTACAGCTTTATTTTTAAGGTACTTAGACCTAATGTTGTAACCAGAGTTAGTGAATACATCCCAGAGATAATTAATTACATTAAAAGAATTATTCAAAATGGCTTTGCTTATGAAGCAAATGGCTCTGTATACTTTGATGTGGGATCATTTGATAAAAATGAAAAACACTATTATGCTAAATTGGTCCCTGAAGCTTATGGCGACACAAATATCTTACAGGAAGGAGAAGGTGAGATCCTAAAAAACCTGATTCATACAACAATGTAAATCCTATCATAGAAAGTTAATAAATTAATTAATTTTTGAAGGTGATTTAACAACTGCTGAACAAAGAGGTGAAAAGCATTCACCTAATGACTTTGCTTTATGGAAGAAAAGCAAGCATGGTGAACCTTTTTGGGAATCAGAATGGGGTTATGGAAGACCAGGTTGGCATATAGAATGCTCAGCTATGGCGTCGGATATTTTTGGCGAAACTTTAGATATACATACTGGTGGTGTTGATTTAAAATTTCCCCATCATGACAATGAAATAGCACAAAGTGAGGTGAATAAATGATATAAAAATTATTGCTGGAATTTATCTTAAAATTTCGATCATTTTTTAATCTTTGATTCATTTTGAAGGCTTATTTTGGAAACCCAGAATGGGTCAAGTACTTTCTTCATTCTGGTCATTTGACAATTGCTGGCTGCAAAATGTCCAAGTCCTTAAAAAATTTCGTATCAATTCAAGATGCTCTGTCAAAATACACTAATAGACAACTTAGGTTTGCTTTCTTAATTCATTCATGGAGGGATACACTTGATTACAGTCAAAATACTATGGAAGTTGCTTTGAGTTACGAGAAGTTGTTTAATGTAAGTTTTAGAAAACATATATGTGTTTTCTATTTAAGGATCATGTGTGAATATTATGTTTTCAGGAATTCTTTTTGAATATAAAAGACGCTACTCGGTCAATATCTGGAAATATGACAACGGTAACAACATTTTCAAAGTGGAGTCAGCATGAGAAATTTCTTAATGATAAATTAATCAACACAAAAACCAATGTTCATGCAGCATTATGTGGTTAGTTGTCTTTTTTTCCTGCATTTATATGTTTTAAAATATTTATATATTTATATTTATGTTCTATTTCAGATAATATTGATACCAGAACAGCACTTGATGCTTTAAGGGATTTAGTAACAACTGGTAATATTTATTTAAGGGAAAGAAAACCACCAAATGCTTTACTTTTACTTGATATAGGAGTGTACATAACAAAAATTTTGAAAATTTTTGGCACTATTAATGAATTGGAAAGTATAGGATTCCCTATGTCTACCAGAAGCTCTGAAAATGTAAGTTTATTTTGCTACAAAAATTAAATTGATGAAAAAAATTATTTATTTTTTAGTCTGAATGTGTGATACTTCCATACTTAAGCATTTTAGCAGAATTTAGAGACAAAATTAGAACAATGGCCAGAACACTAAACGCTACTGGTATATTAAAAGAATGTGATGAATTAAGAGATAATATATTGCCTAATGTTGGAGTAAGGTTGGAAGACAGAGAAGGTAAGTGCAAATTATCAAAAGGTAATTATTTATGCAAGAAAAGCTTCTAATAACTTCCTTTTCATTAAAGACCTCGTTTTTTGTATATTTCTATCACTAAAAGAATATAATTATTGAAAATGGTAAAAGATTTTTTGATCCTTAAAAATTTGATTTTTTTCAAATTCTCATTTTGATAGAACAATTTTTTTTATCAAAATTTTAATACAAGAAGAACAATACAACGATGAATTTATTAAAAGTTGTAAAATTTTTATTACTGTTACTGATTTTAAATTAAAATAATTATTTTCGTGGGCAATAAAATTTCAATATTGATTTACTGTTACATTTTGCAACTGACATGGTTAAAGTAAATGTAAATATACATAATGCCGTTTTTGGTGGCCATAGGTGAAGCGACTGCATTAAAATTAGTGGATAGGGAGACTCTTTTAAGAGAAAAAGAAGCCAGAAAAAAAGCGGAAGAAGAAAAATTGGCTGAAAAGGAAAGAAAAAAAACAGAATTAGCAGCAGCCGCGGCCGCTAAAGAAGAAATGAAGAAAATTCCTCCCAGTGAATTATTCAGAAAAGAAATTGATAAATATTCAAAATTTAACGAAAATGTAAGTATATTCTCATAAAATGAGAATAAGTAATAAACAATAAAAAATATTCTTTATACTTACTTAGCGATAAAAAATGTTTTACTTTCTTTTAGGGTTTCCCGACACATGATGTTGAAGGTAAAGAAATTAGCAAAGGACAGATAAAAAAATTGCAGAAACTGTATCAAGCGCAAGAAAAAAGATACCAGGAATATCTAGCTTTGCAATCATCTTAAAAACCATTACTAAAATTGGAAGTAAAACAAAAAAGAATATCGCCGCAAACACTTCTAAAAGCAAATGTATGACTGATTGTTGTCCCTGTCAGTATTGTATTTAGTATATATCATAAAGGCGACTCAAAGTTATTAATAGTAATATTTATTCGTAATTTATAGGTAATCGTTTTTACATTATAAAGAAATAAATTATTTATTTCTATTACATATTTTTATTAATATTTGAGAAGGAAAATTTTGTATTATTGCATAAATATGATAACATATAGGCAAATCTAACTTGATATGGGGGTGCTTGTAGTAATTTAAATTGTGGTCGAACTCTGTTAGAAATTAAAACAAGTTACAAATTTACCATTTTTTACTATTTAGACTGCATCTTATTGATTGAAGATTTAATATTTTTTTAAATGTTACCAATAAAACAATTTGATAAAAACTTGTTTTAATTTAACCTGTATTTAGTTACAAAAAGGTCCAATGTATAATTTAAACCTACTTTAAATAATATTAGTTAAGAACACTGATATTCCAACGGTAAATATCATTGTAGCTGTTGACTTAATTTATGATGACAGAACAATCCCAATTCCGAAGCTTTTGAATAACTTAATATTTGAAGAGGTAGGGTAAGATATTTTAAAAATTCTATAATTTACTGAAAATCACTTTTAGGCTATTAAAAAAATTAAATCTGAAATAAGCAATTTTAAGTACATGTTAATTCTAAAGCTTTGGTATAATTTGAATTTGTAGAGTAACATCCGCTTTCGGTACAGTATTATGATTAGCCCCATCCTAAAATTTTAATTTATTTTAAAAAATAGAAAATTATTAACACTGGCCATGTAGCAAAGTAGTAAAATTGGTGTATTACCTTGGTTTCAACAGTTACGTTAGCGTACATATCAACTGCTGCAAATTTAACTTTGTTGACTATAACAATTTCAACTGACTGTGCCATGTCGTCTATCTTATCTGGCAATAAGAATTCAAATTTATCTTTATTTTCTCCCTAAAACACAACCTAATTAAACATACTAAAAAAATACAGTAAATATTTTATATTATAAGTTCACTTATGAAGTAAATTAAATGATAAATTTACTTTTAGGTGGAAAGTAGTAAGATTTAGAAAGCCGTCTGGATCTTCGACAATACATTTTAAGGGAGAAGTAGCTGGTTTGTAGATGAAATCTTCCTAAAAAAATTATTATTTTTTACTTGCTGCAAGATGAAAAAAACAAATGAAATGAATGTACATTTACATTTCTAAATTTCCTTTAATACTATTACTACTTCTAATTTGATTAGTAAATTAATTATGTCTAAAATAATATTGGATCTATTACTGGTATTAAAAGGTTGTCAGGACATGTTATTCTAGGTGGTTCGTCATCTATGTTATCGATTAGCAAAGTTAATGTCTTATATTCATGGGCTCCAACGCCTAAATTGATTACGTGGTACCTCAAATTAGTTTCATAGTCAAAACTAGAGTTACTGTACATGACATAACTGTTAAAGTATTTTTCTATGCTGTAACTGAATCCAGGATCGTCCTTGAGGTATGGGGGAGCAGCTTCTAAAAATACATTTTTTAGCCCATTAAAATAAAGTAGATATTTAAGAACAAAAGCGTGTAAAGTGGTGCCGGATGTGTGTTTTTTTGCCACTTCGTTATTATTTAGACATACAAGATACAAGATATTAGGTAAACATAACCATAACAACTAGATCATAATGAGAGTGCGTTTTAGATTCATTATGCTCCAAAAGTGTTTTTTACCCTTTGAAGCAAATCTATGCAATGAAATAAATCATTTTAATAACCAGAAAGGTTAAAAGTTAATACCCACAATGTGCATCGATAATTTCTCAGAATGTTTGATATTTTCATTATTTTACGTTAGTGTTGAATGAGTGATTAAAAATGTACAATTACGACGATTTGTTATTAGTCTTATTTGGTTAATTAAATTTTACGTTTTTGTATTCCAGTTAAATTTTAAGAATAGCTTTGCCTAACATACTCTAAAGAAAAAAGCAACAGTTTCTCAAATACGAATATTTTTGTCACAAAAAAGAATTTAGTATACTGGTCCTAAGTTTACTAAAAATTGGAATTTTTAATGGACATAACTGCTAATATTTTCATGGAAACTATTGAATAAATGGCGCTTGAGCCCTTTCACCTCGAACTTAAAGTTTGGCTCCGTTACGTAGGCTATAGTTTTATCATTTGACCTAATGGTCAACACATACTCTCAGTTTTCCTTGTTCAATTAAATACCAACACTCCAACATAAAATTTACCATGGAAATAAAATCAAATGGCACTCTTCCTTTTCTATATATATATGGATCACAAACAAACCCAACGGCATTTCAGCTTGCTTTGTATACAGAAAACCTACCCATATGTATAGATATATCCACTACACCTCACACCACCTTCCCAATCAAAGGAATTCAGTAATCAGCCTTTTAGTTGCACGTATAATATCTCTGAACCAGAAATCTTTTACAACAACTAAATCATATCAAACCACTAGATACTACAGAATGTCAACTCCAAGCTCCAACAATGTCTTTACAATGAATTCGCTCCATCACAGATGGTATCGGTAAGATCATTTGGAAAGAAGAAATCCGCGCTATCATATGATAATCATGTTTGGTCAAACATTAACCGATATTTAACTTTTGATAAACCTTTTCAACAATCTTGTCAGTCTAATATATTTGGTGCAATAAAGTTTGATAGAATTATTAGTCTTGTTTTTTATGACAACAATTTCAATGGCGAAAGATATTTAAATACAGTCAGAAAAGAAATGCAGTTCTTCCAGCATTAAATGCTTTTTTCGTTAATATGAGGGAATCGGTTTAATACCTACAAGATTGAACTGGACGTCATAATTATGTTTCAGTAAATTTTACATATTCAAATATTTGAGGATAGATGGATTGCCAATAAAGATCCATTTTGCCGGCTTGCCAATGTTTCTGACTTAAGTCCTTTGGATTTTTCTATTTGGGGTTATATTATAGTTTATGCTGATCCTTTACGCAGAGAAATATCAACTTTACTGGACCAAGATTATTAAATATTTTACCTATAAACCTTAAAAATAAAAACATATCTAAAAAAAATAAAACTAAAATAAAAGTCTGGGTGAGACAAAGTTTTGATCAGATTGTTGACAAACTGGTCTGGTTTGCTTTAAAGTGAGCAATAAAAAGACATATTTATATAATTTAGAATTTAGTATTTAGGTATTTAAAATGTCAGGTGGAAGCACACACAAATTTATAAAATTCATCGTGCTCTCCATACTGGCTATGCAGTATTATGTTATTGTTTTGTTGTAATAAATAAATAAATCAATAATAAATAAAAAATAAGAATGAAAGAAAATATCCAAAATCGGGTGAGATAAGCTTTGGATCAGAAACAATCTCTAGAATCACACAGTAAACTACGAGTTTAATAGATATAAAAAAAATTATATATGAGGTTTGGAAGGGTTTGATGGTAAAGTTGACAGAATAAAGTTATTTCATTTTGTAACTCTTGAAGTAGTTGAATAATTTCAAACTGCCAAAATAGAATTTTCAAACTGCCAAAATAGTTTTTCAAGTTATTTTGAATACTTATTTCAATGTAATACAGTTATCTAAATCAAGTCTTTCATGAATTTATTTTTTAAAAAGAAATACTAAAAAAATTCAAAATTTTACCATTACTTATTAATTTAGAACATAAGTATTATATGTCGTTGAAATCAAATTATCGAAAACCTTTAAAAAATATATAACGTTACAGGGTGTTCAATTGAAGAAACAACAGCTATGCTGGACTTACATAAATAAAATAATTCATTCTATGAAGTGATTCCTTTATTGTATATATTTTGCGCACAGTAGTAAAAAAAGCTTTCTTTTATTAAAAAATTACCTTGATCATAATCATAGATAGTAAACAGTGCCCTTCTAAAATCAGCCTCATGGTTATTTTCTGGCATATACAAATTATATCCTGCTGCTCTTCTTGTTATTTTTACTCTGGGGTCCATAATGCCAAAAGAGTAAGCATTCACTAGAGAATATTAGCATAAGTATCATTTTGTGTAGCTATAAGCCAAAATTGAAACGTTTATTTAATTTTATCCTGGTTTGTTATGTCCAATCATTTGAATTAAAATTAATAAATATCAATAGATATAAAACCTCTTGAAATGAAATGGGTAGATTGAATAAATAAAGACTGCTCTGGGTAGAAGTATCACCCTGTACGTAGGCTTTTCCTTATAATATAGTAAGAATTCAAATCCAATAAAATTTGAAAATCAATCCACATAACATTCTTTATTAAAACTAACAACTAATTTCTACCTTAGTTTGTCATCATCAGGTCTAAAATTGAGAAAAACAAATCACAAAAAGTTAGAATAAGCAAGAACCTACACTTACTAAGTAGAATGAGGAATAACAACAATACTAAATAAGATCCTTAAGAATACTCTAGTAAACTCTGATACAAAATAAAAATTAAATGATGACTCTTTAGTTACGTCAAAATTTGATTAAATGTGGCAATTAAATAAATGAAAGTCAAAAACTTGTAGGAAAAATTAATGATAAACTTAAAATAGTGAAATAACACCCTGAAAGTGCAAGTTCCAGGTAGATAACCCAAACTTACGGGTTTGCAAAAGTACTTTAGACATCAGACTAACATACCTATGAAATTCAGACTGTGATAAGGAAAAATAATGATGACCCACTGAGGTTGAAACTAGTTGTCGGTTTTAGTAAAGAATTTTATGTGGCTTGATTTTGGATTTTTATTGGATTTCAACCTTTGTACCATATTTGAGTTTATTGAATAACATTTAGTTTCATAGTAACAATTATTGAAAAAAAAATAGATGAAAAACAGAATAAGTATCAGATGATAAATTATGTAATATTTGTGATCTCATTTACAACTACAAAATTTGAAAAAACATATTAAGTTCAATAAATATATTTTCAATCGATTTAATCGTTTTATCAATAGTTTTTGTGACACTGAGTTTATAATGGAATTTAAAGACTTTTTTCTATTTATTTAATATTTCAAATGTATGTATGTAATTAATTAAATAAAACGTACCGTTATAAACGTAACTGTAAAAACTTAAAATCAAAATAAGAGTAACTGGTTTTCTTCTCATAATTTTAAATACTTCTTCGAAAATGTGTTTAAATAAACTAAGTGTATACTGATTGTTCTGAATATTTCGAATGTGTACTTAATTTGTAAAATCATATAATTATTATTTAATAAATATTTACCTATTGATTAAACTGTATCAGATTATTCAAGATAAATAAGAAAGATAATAATTAATGAGAGATGAAAAATTTTAAAAATATGTAATGTAAGTACATATTGTATCATATGTATATAAAATACAAAACAATTTAATAAAAATGTTTCTGTCATCGTTAGAGGAAGCAAGCAGAGATACAGACAAAAATAAAATCCATTTCGTGTTAATTCGTGACTAATTTATTACTCTAATTTAATTCTTTTTTGTTAAAAAACCGCAGCTAGTTTTATGTACACTTTTTGTTCACGCTATATTAATTATATCGAATACTTTATTAACACGTTACATTTTTAATTTTTTATATCTTTATATCACTCTTTCTTAGACTATCACGGCTTTCATGTCTATATTTTATTCATGTCTACATTTATATATAAATCGTGAAAACTTGTAATAAATAAGCATCTGAGGTACGTAGTTTTTTGAAAGATTTTGATGTTTTACCGTCTTAAACGCGAAAACGAACTTTTCCTTTGTGTAGAAACTGCAGTTGCAGTTATGTTCATCCCTGGAAGTTACTGAGTTCTTCAGAGTCGAAAAAAGGAAATCTACATCTTCTACGAAACTGTAAGAATAATTTTTTTTATACCAAATTTCCCTTTTTGCCTTTTTCTCCTTCTGTTGTTAGAAACAGTAGGAATAAGAATTGTTACAATTTGGAATATTAAGTCCTAACTTTAGAGAACGAAGCCATTAAAAATTTTATAGAAATATTTAATAATATTTTATTAGAAGATAATAATTTGAATATAAATATGGCGTGAGTCTTTATATCCAAGATAAATATATCAAACAATATGACGGGGATAGTAATACCCTTAATAAATGTATTTCTCAATGTGAGAATTTTATGCAAAGATACGCAGTTTTAAATAATGTTAAATTAACATATTTTTGAATGTATTCAAGAAACAATAGTAGATAGGGCAGAATTATTGGTTAATTATATCAAATGCTTCAGCTTCCTTGTTTAATCGTACTTTGGTTTTAAATTATTTGACTATAAGAACTAAGCCAATCGCCAATCTACCAAATTACATTAAATATTGATTATTTTTATTATAAATGTGTTTTGTATAAGCTTTGTTATTGTTTCCCGGCACCACTTTAGAAGCAAAAACAAATTTGTCAGAAACCGTAAAATATAGTGTTAAGATTAATGTCTTATTTAACAAACAAGAATTTACTTATTAATTTTTATATTTAAAATATTGTAATATACAATATTTAATATAAATTAAGTAGATATTAGAAAAATTAGTCGAAGAAAAAACGACACACATGTGAGAATTATAGTTTAATTCATTTTTTTTGTTTCATCCAATTTCTTATACTCCAGTGCCAAGGACTAATAGAGGGTGTGATCGAAATTACTAGTCAATGACAATAAATTTATAATCAATAAATTGGTTTGGCGTGGTAAGACTAAGTTTTTCCCTTAATTAAAAAAACTGTGAGTACCATCCATGGATAGTTTTTAGATATTACTTTAGCGGAATTTTTATATCACAATATCTTGTGTTTTGAAGTGGTGTTCAAATAATTCATTATAATACTGGAAATTATAACTCGTACATCAGCTTTATATCTGGCAGATTGTAGTTTGCTAATTCAGTCACTTAATTCTATTTCCTATGTCCAGAAGGATTTTAATCTGGTCTTGTAAATGAAAACATTATTTTCTAGTGGTTAGCGCGATCTTCTTTTTAATAGCGATTCAAGATAATCTTGTTAATTCTTCAATGCAGCTAATGTCTCCTTAGATTTTTTAAATACTCCGTTCGGTGTATATAGCTATAATTACAATCTGGTCAATGTTGACAAATAAGCAATTTGGTTTTAACTTAAACTCACTAGGTTGGTTTTCAACTTAATCTAAGGTAAACTCATTAGTGCTCCTCAGGTTGTTCTGATACTTAAATACACTAATCTTGGATTGTACACTTCACGAGCTCCGCTATTAAATTGTCACTAATATAATTTAAAAGGCTTTGTCCTTTTGAACCTTTTTTCTAATCCAGTGTTGTCAAGTCCCGATGGAGGTCTGTTTCTGATGTACAAGGGAGCATCTACGATATTCCTCAGCAGTTTGTTCTGGAGTCTCTGGATGATGTCTTTTGTTTGGTACATCTCCAAAGTTGAATGTCATATGATTCATACAGGGTTAGTATATGGTCATTGAATATAACGTTTATTATGCAGTGATAGAGTGGAATTGCTTCCAATAAGTCAATACATTTTTCTGCGTTAGAGTCCGTGTTCTTCCTTTTTGGCAGATTTTGACTCATTGAGTTTGATCTTTCATCTGTTTGTAGATTATTGGCAACTTTTTCATTGTTTCTCCCTACTGCTAAGAGAGCACTATCTTCTGCGAAGGTGGCAATAGTATTATTATCTAATTGAGGAATATCGAATGTGTACAGTAGGTATAGGACTGGTCCTAGGATACTTCCTTGTAGTACTCCAACTTTAATCTCTCTCATATCAGAACAAGACCCTTCTTGTTTGATCCGAAAGTATCTGTTTGAAATATATGATTGAATGATATGTGTATATTGTTTGGGGAGAAATAGCTTCATCTTGTGATTTATGCTTTCGTGCCAGACCTTATCGAAGATGTGTGTAACATCTAGGAAAATGGTAGCACATATGTTCTTTCTTCTAGTGATTTTTTAATTAGATTGGTGGTTCTATGCACTTCATCTATGGTTGAATGTTTATTTCTGAATCCAAATTGATGATGTGGGATTAACTCTTTCTTCTATTATTGGTTTTATTCTTTTGAATAAAAGTCTCTCAAAAAGATTGATAGGCAATAAGGAGATCGGTCTGTATGAGGAGGCTACATAGGGAGATTTATCTGGTTTTGGGTATCCCGTCAAAATAGCCCAAGACAAAATAGCCTCGACAAAATAGCCCCGGACAAAAAAAGCCCCCGACAAAATAGCCCGGGACAAAAAAGCCCCGTTAAAATAGTCCCCACAAAATAATAATTAACTTTAAAGTCTATCAAAAAACTAATTTTTCAAATATTAAACAATTTATTTTTTATTGTTGTTACTTTTTTTCGAAATAATTAAAATTTAAATAACAAAGTGATCCGGGAATTTTAGGATTATAAAAATTTTGTAATAACTATATAAACGGATTTTTATGGTAAAAAATACTAAAAGCTTTTAAAAATTGTTATACCAGATAGCCCTAATGGCTAAATAAATAATTGGGAATTTTAGGATTCAGGATATGATAATTTTGTAATGGCTATATAAAAGAAAAGGATTTTTATGGTATGAAACACTAAATGGTTTTAAAAATTGTGTGAGTTTTAAGTATGAAACGCCTCAATTATCTGGGAAACGGCTTGGACGATTATTTTGAAATATATAAGTTGTTTATTTCTATTTGTACCTATTCGCATACAGCCATCATATTTAAGACTAGTTTTATTCGTTGCGATATTCATTATAAACAACTGTCCCGTGTACCCTGTACTTCATAAAATTATTATATTCTTAATCCTAAAATAACTCTTAACCAATTTTGCCAGGGGCTATTTTGTTCGGGGTTATTTTGTTCGGGGTTATTTTGTTCGGGGTTATTTTGTTCGGGGCTATTTTGTTCGGGGCTATTTTGTCCGAGGCTATTTTGACGGGTCACGCTGGTTTTGGTATCATTATGACTTCTGCAACATTCCATGGTATAGAACCTGAATGCTGCTTTTATTAGTTTAGTTAATTTAACTAAAGATTTTTTAGCTAATTGTTTTAAAATTTCTGAAGTGATTAAGTCAAAGCCTGGATCTTTCTTCCGATTAATATGTTCTTTTGTTTCAGAACCAGCTTCTTTGAGAAAGGTAAGTTCTATTTTCTGATTATGTTGAGGAGGATTATCCAGATGCAGTTCTTCAATTAGTTCCCCAAGTGGCCGGTGGTTTGCAAATCTAATCGCTTTTTTCATTACTCCTTGCTCATTTATCATTTTCCAATCTAATTAGCGAAATGTTCATTATAGGTCTTTAACATTCTTGGTAGCTTTTCATAGAGAGTAATCGGTATTGTTGTCGTCTGTTAGCTCTCTTAGATTGTTACAAATTGACTCCTTTTTAATTTGTTGAATTTCTTTGTTATTTATTAAATATTATTTAAACAGTTGCACCTCGTCATCTAACTGCTGTTTATTTCTCAGAGGAGCAGAAAGATTGATTTTTTGATCAAGTTTTTTTAAAACTTTCCCAATCCGTTTGTTTGTTGGTAAGTGTAGAGTTAGTTGCTTTTCTAATATCTTCACTAATTGTTAATATGGTAGGAGAATTATCATATTTTATACTCTATCCTTCTTCTATTTGCAGCAAATTGGCACAAATAGTTTTGGTTATGAAGAAATTTATGAGATCCGGAATCTTGTTGAAAGTATCTGTAGGTTTTCCAGTGGATATAATTTCGCATTTTAATTCTATAATAGCTTCAAAGACCTCTTTGCCTTTATTGGTTGTTAGTCTGGATCCTCAATCAATTGATTTAGATGGGTCCAAGAACTTAATTTTAACCCTTAACGTGCTTATTTGAGTTCGTGGTAAATATCATTTAAGAGGATTTTTCAACTACAATTTTCCATTTCCTCAATCAAGATGATGATGATTTTCCGTAACTTGGAGGAATCTAATTATTTGTTTCTATAATCATATTTATGGTACCTACGAGTACTCCCAATATTAAGATAACCCAACAATTTATTTGCAAATTTAACTTGAATGTATCGTTGGTTTTAAAATTAGTTAGTTAATACCAAAGTAACTTGTTCCAAACCTTAATAATTGTTTATTAAATAGGAAACAAACAATTGATAAACATTCTTTTCCTCTTTTAGGAAGTCTTCGACGGTAATAATAGTTAAACATTTTCATTGATAATGTATAAATCTACATTTCAATAAGAGTTAGGGAAGTTCTGGTTTGTTTTTTTGGCTAAACAAAATAATATATATGAAACGATGAAACAACAACGATATAATCTATGATAAACTGATGGATTGCAACATTTTAATTACCTAGTTTTTTACAAACATTGTCAAACCAATAATTATCAAACAATTATATTTAAATAAGATCTAGTTATATTTCTGTCACGTGTAATACTTTCTAAAGAATACAGAACAGTCCTAACTTAATTAGACAGTTTCTTTGGACAAAAAGTCACTAACAACTTGAATATGAGCTTGATGATAGGTACGTTGGAATGTCAACGTTACTTTTTGTTTTTTTTATACAATAAGAAAGAATATGAGGGGTCGGATGTCAGCTCTAATACTGCTCTATTCTTTGATATGTTACACTCTACCTAATTTACAAAATAGGCTTGTTAGGATTAATAAAAATGTAACGTTCCGCCGGCTTTTTGTCAAATTTATGTTTTTTTCTTTTTGAAGGTGACAGTAACTAGATATCTTTTATTAAGGAATAATGCCCACGGAAAATTTTAGTCTATATTGTTAAAAATCGGAAAGGTTTATCTCTATAAAAGGAGTGTTCATTTGAAAATTTGGAAAAAAATAGGAGATTCTATTTGTAGAAATTATATACTATAAAAAAATGTGTTTCTCAACCGTATCCTAGATCCAAACGGTCGAATTTTGTTATAGATGTTTCCAATTAAAGTTAGAAGGGAAGTATTCTAAGGGGTCAGTTATTTTATTTGGATAAAATCTCTTTATTTAAAAAACATCTTTACTGGACATCTTTATCTTTTAAGCCATCTCAAATTTCGCAAATCTATATAAAATAGTTTCGGATAACCACAAATAATAACATTTCTGCGATAAAATCAGCGGAAACAACAAAGAGACTTCTTCCGGTAGGTTAAACAGCCAAGAGTCATTCAAATTATTTGAATGAAATCCAAATTTCGAGGTTTTCAGCTGCTGACACGTCATTGAGCACATCGACATATTCATATTGTGACGTTTCAGTCAAAATAGGAAATCGTCGGGAGTGGGCATTACGATAATTCACTTTTAACGGTTTTCGCATGAATTTCTATTCTTTGCATATTGAGAGGTCCTTAAGAGGAAGTCAAAACGGCGTGAAAGATTGACATTTCGACCTCATTATTTCTAAAGAGTCTATTTTTAAATGTTATTTGAATACAGTTGATTATATGGTTCGTTTTTTTCGTCAAAGTTTTTAGAATAATGGTCTACGGTTTTTTATTTCATGCAGATTAGGGTAATTTTTTTCAATAGCTGGGCGGTTATTTATTTCAACTGCCGATTTTTTATAATGTTTCTAGACAACTGTATTATTTGAGAAAGCCAAATGTTTGGTAGCAAAATGTACTGTTTTTTTTATATCAGAATAGGTCTGATAAGAATCAAGAAGACGTTAAGATTAAAAATATCGGTCTCATAATTTTCATAAATATGTTTAGCCAGGGATTGGCATTTTTTGCCATAAAAAATATATAAATTTAGTGTAATTTTTTTCCATCGTGTGCATCAAACTAAATGTAGAGCATCTATCTACTCGATTTAAGATATCTTAATCTAATATATGATTTTAATGGGTTCTTTATTTTTTAAAATTAAAAGAAGTTAAACAGAAATTCTACCAGTCTCTTATGGCCATCAAGTCGTGTTATTTCTAAAGGACTTTTCGGAATCCTATAAACTCTCAACTCTTTAGCGTTTAGTTTAATTTGAATATAATTAAAATTAATTGTTCCAGAACATCTATCTTCTTACTTCTCTAGGAAGATATTGTAACGAAATTTACTCACATTTGATGAAATTTGAGAAAATATATAAATATATTACAGTATTAAATAAACAAATATGATAAGGATTCTAAATTATAAAAGAAATGGAATTAATTGTTTTAAATTTGAAAAGATAAATTGTACTTATCTGAATTTTCACCGTATTACAAGACTTTTTTTTAAATTATTTGTCTGACTGCAGTTTCGTCACTCACTATGACATTTTCGAAGACAGGCAAGATTGACAGATTTTGTCAAATATAAACAACCTCACACCACAAATATTTTAACTAACTACTATTAAGGAATATACGAGTAGACAATAGACAAAAAATAATATAGGTTCATTTTTATTAAATGTAAAACCAAAAATTAATTAATTTTTAAAAACGGATATTTACAAATTAAATTGTCCGAATTGTAACACTCCATCTATCTTGGCCAGACATTAAGAAATTTTAACATACTCGTACGCTACTGTGAGCACTTAAGAGCTTATAGTTTAAAACAACCAGATAAGTCGCATTACGCAAAACACCTCATTGACACCAAACACAAACCTGCACTTAACAAAACAATTGAAACAACAGTGGAAGTTCTTCATGTAAGTGACAAAAAAGAAGAACTTGATTTTTTGGAATAATATGAAATAAAGAAATACCTTAATATATTGTATGAAATGAACAAATAAACATGGGAAGTTCAATAATTTTAGATTACCTTGTAGACTGAATGATTGTTTTTTGCAAACGAACCATTTTGTAATTTTGAAAGTTTAACATTTTTGCAAGTGCAGTTTTTTTAAATTTGGAGAAAGTTTAGAGTCAAAATTACT
Organism: Hermaeophaga mercurialis; assembly: GCA_951812935.1. Classification (NCBI taxonomy): domain Eukaryota; kingdom Metazoa; phylum Arthropoda; class Insecta; order Coleoptera; family Chrysomelidae; genus Hermaeophaga; species Hermaeophaga mercurialis. The sequence continues at coordinate 32,726,125 of OX638359.1, read as the reverse complement.
TACTTCATTCTCATCTTAACAAATGCTCAAAATGCGCACCCCCAACTTCCATATAATGGTAAAGGTTCTGTTGGAAATATTCCCGAACATTATGTAGCATTTCTGGAGTGATTTGGCTACATTCGTTCGTGATTCGTTATCGTAAATCTTCGAATGAAGCAGGTGGAGTAGAATAAATTCTGCTTTTCAAATAACCCCTCACAAAGAAATCTAAAGGAGTAAAGTCTGGTGATCGTGGGGGCGCCATCATGATGAAATACCAATTGATCGGCCAGATAATTTTCTTCATTTTCAATCAAAAGTCTTCCAAAAGTTCCAGATACATTTCTCTTGTTAGATTGCCTTCTAAGAACAAAGGGCCAACAACACGGTTGCCAAAAATGCCAGCCCATACGTTTATTTTTTGGGGTTGTTGAGTATGAACATCATGAAATAGGTGGGGGTTAGAATCAGCCCAATATCTACAATTGTGGCGATTAACTGTGCCATTTACAAAAAACGAGCATTCATCAATGAAGAATAATAAAAATAAAACGTGGATTTTTCCATCGCTAGCTCACTTACTACCTTGGAGAATTGTAAACGCCGATCGAAGTCATCTTTATTAGCTCTTACGTTAATTTAATTTTATAAGGATACATTTTATGCATTTTTAAAATACACTGAATGCTGGTTTATGAGACACCGGAAACAGTTGACAACTCTCTTGTACTCAATGTATGGTCAAGCTCAACATGTCCCAAAATTGCCACTGCGGTCTCTTCATTATTCACGGGCGGTTCGTTTTGCCCTTTTTTTATTTGCTACAGATCCAGTTTCCCGGAATTTGGCAACTAAATCTAAAACATACTGTCGCGACACATTCTTCCCATGTTGTTGATTGAACAATTCAGTGGCCCTATGAGCACATCGTTTGTTTTCATAATAAAATTCAATCAACTCAATCCTCTCTGCTACTGATCAAACCATTATTTCCTTTTAGTCTAAAATTAAGTTCACTACCAAACACTTATCAAATTCACAATCAACTGAGTAATAAAAATTGCATTTTTTTAGGTTTTATATTATTGTAATAGTCTCCTTATCAGCAAAGAGGAAAAAATGAACAAAATAATTTAAAGTATCGTAGCAAATAAATTGCGAAAAAAAAATTTTAGTGGCGTACAAAAATTTGTAAATATCAAAGTTACAAAAAGGTTCATTTGCGGAAAAAAATCATTTTTTTGTAAATAATTTCAATTTAAAAAAATACATATCGTTGTTCAGAGAATTCAACGGACTTTCAAACGATATGCGACTCTACCCCTATTCCCTATTTAAATTCTAGGGGTTGTTCACTCCACTGGTCAAGGGTTGAAGTGACGATACTGCGAGTAGCGTAAAAAAATGTCCCGCACCCCGGAACAAAAATCGACCTGTCCGAGCGTTTTTCTCTTCCTATGATAATATTGTCCAATATCTCATCTCAAGTTTTCGTTGGGCCACCCTGTATAACCCTAAACGTGAGTAGCACTATCAAAATGTTGATGATGAAATATTAGAAACGAAACAAAAAAACTTGAAAACTTTTGGTATGCCAGTTCTTCAAAAAGTAAGGATAATGAGTAATAATCTAGTTCAAGAAGATCAAATTTGGACGACCTTGGTGGTCGAGTGTGAGCAGAACCGACATTTGGTCCCCGAATTCCCGGGTTTGAATCCTGGCGTGGGCGTGGATGTAGTTTGAATGCGTGCGTATGTCCCGTATGAATATAGTATGAGTTTTGAAAAACTAGTAACATAGTACCTGGTTGTATGGATGAACACCCAATGCCACTAAAAAATAGAACACATTTGAAGTTTGTTTCAATATCGAAACCAAACAGACAAAACACAAACAGGAAACAAAACAAAACAACTTTTTAGAAACTTTCAAAGCAATAAAAGAGAAATACTTTGATATTTACCGACAAGAGAGGGCACTCGCGATTCTTGCAAAAACCGGTTACAAAACAGAGCCGAGAAGTCGTTGAAATGTTTCACCTTTGTTGCAGAATTGTTAAAACACTTAAAGTTTCTGTTTTGTCTGTTTGGTCTTGACCCAGCATTAGTTAGCAATTTTTTGGCAATGGAATTATAACCACCGATAGGCAGCAGGGATTTATCAATATTCTATTTTTACAAACATGTTCAACATCAGAAGGCATATATTGATAAAAAAACCTTTTTTCTATCAAATCTTACGGAACATTTCTTAGCAATATTTAACCTTAACTAGAATTCACTTCATACCTTTGCGCCCCTCTCGTAAATTAAAGCTAAATGATACAAATGGAAGTCTAAATTTTAAGAAAAATGGAAGAATGGAAGTGTACTTACTTCACCTTTGAAAACATTTATGGAATTCTCCGCCCACCCCGGCCTCCTTTCCCCACTGTTCTAAATCCTCTTTCTGGCGCTTTTTATTGAATTTTTAAGCTAAAATCGAAATATAATTAAAACGGTCGTCCTCGTGCCGCGGGCAAGGCTTCCGAAAAAAGGAAAAAGGATAAATAAAAAGGATAATGGTTCTCTTTTATAAAAAGGAAGTAAAAAGGGCTGGCAGGCATAGCACGCGCAATTTAGCATTTTTAATTAGTAGCAGAGAGGGCGGCGAAGATTTATTTGCCGCAGTTCGCCAAGATGCGACCTTAAAAAACAATGAGATACGGTACATATAAATTGTATTTTTGATTAAGAAAAAGTGGGTTTTGGTTTTACTTTTTTTTTCTTATAATTAAGTAAAGAGCAAATCTTGTAATACATTTTCTCAAGAAACAAAACAAATGATCGTTTTATTTTTATTTATGAATTACAATTTTACATGTCCGGCTCTCAGAAGATATTTCTTTTTTCGATTGAAAGTATTTTTAAAATTGCCAAATAAGACTCACTTAATCTATGGTTCGTTCCAGAAAACCCACATTTATTCCCAAGCAACACATTTGGTATCAGGAACAGATATTATAGAAACCGGAACTTTATAAAAGTAAATGCTTCAAACCTATTTTTTAACTTAAAAAGATTAATAACTTTATGGTGCTGAAAAAGTGTAGCAGTTACCTATTTGCTACTTAAATTGACTACGAAAAAGTCCGTCACATTGAAGTTATTTTCAAATTTATTGGAACTACCCGGCTACTATTAAAATAGCTTTTCAAAAGATTACTACTTTGAAACGGCAAAGCTTTGAGGCAGTTACTAGTTTGTGGAACTAAATTGAGACTTACAAGATCTGGTACTTTATAGTTCCAGATAGCGGTTCTAGCAACGTACCTGGAATAAGTAAGGGAACTTAAAAGTATAGAAACTTTAAGTAACATACATAGAACCCGGGTACCCCCCAGTAGAAGACTGTGTTCTCTTGAAAGTAGCCGCTTCTTTCACATGCCACCATATAGTGAATTATACTTAAAATCGCTACCCTATAGTATCATTATACTATTTAGTAACATCAAGTTTAACAAAATGGCTTCCAAATTAATTCGTCTGATAGATTTTCATCTACTTTTTATAGAAAACTGAAAAAACCAGCAAACAACCGAGCGAAACTTAATTTATCTGTTAATTACATACAACAATAAGCCATCTAACAATTATAATTTAAGCTACACCTACATGTCAATTGTCAATAAATAAAATCGACTTTTCAAATATACTTTGATTAGGTATCGGACAAAAATATTGGTTGCTGGAGAATCCCTAATTTTTCAGAAGTCATTGTTAAGTTGCATGATTATATTTTCTTTCATAATAGTTTGCATTTTTACATAAGTAATAGAACAAACTGAATAACACTGACAATATAATATCGACCACTATGTAGTGACATATTTAGTCGCTACCACGTAGCAGGTACTAAATGTGTTGCTTGGATTAACAAACTAGAATTTTTTTAAAATGAAATTTGAATTTTGTCGACATTTTATTTTGCTTTATTTGTGCTTAAGGAAAAATTATGTTCAGATTTATCTTTATATATCAAACCAACTTTTTTAGCGAATATGTAGTTCTTAACTATCAATAATTTTGTAAAATAGACCTACAGTGAATGCCTCATGTAACGGACATTTTCTAACAATAAACATTTTAAATTATATTATTTTCTGCCCATTTCGAGATTCACAATACGTTTCATTAGCACAGTATCACATCTCAAATTGACATCTTTTATTGTAAGTAGTGACAGGTCATATAAAGCAATTTAAAAGGCATTCAATTCACTTTTCCAGTTATATTTTTATATTTTTTTTGCATAACATGAACTGTAAACAACATTTTAGTGTGGAAATATTGAGAACGAGTTGTGTAGAAGTAAATAATATTTTAAATGTTTAGAGCACAAGTTAGAATAAATGGAAAAAACTAACTTAACCAAAAAATTTTTACCGCCTTCTTCGTCGTTTACAAGGTGCGTCAAAAAATATAAAATTTTTTTTAACACTTCGATTGTGTCAAAAATAAACGTACTTTATTCTTGAACAAAATTTATATTTTTTGACGCACCTCGTATCCGACTGCAAAAAATTGATATATGATTATCTCATTTTTGGTTTTAGGCTATGCAGAAGATTTTATAAAGAAACATTTTTTTTCAAAAAACCAATAATAAAAAGGTTTTTCATATGGTTCCAACTTAAGTAGACACACTGTATATACTATTTTGGTGAAAGGACTAAATACTGGGTAACAAACATTAATGTTTTTTATAAGTTATATAATCCAAATCGTCACGGTCAATACAACCTGAACTGTCTTAAAATATCTACAACTTTTTTAAGGAATTTCTAGTTTCATTACATATAAAACTCTCATAATAAATGACATTACTACCGTGTCCTGTACTGAGTGGAAAATCCCAATATTTGGCGAAAATCCCAAAGACGTGAGAAGTAGGTGAAAAATGGCGAACCAACAAGCAAAGGATAATCAAAATAAAGAAAAGAAAGTGAAGGGACAATAAGAAAGAATCCCAACGGATGGAACAATAATCTATTACGATAAGGAAGAAGGAAGTCAAATACAAGTAGAAAGGAAAACAACAACAAAACCATCAACTTCAAAGGAAGAAGAGCGTTTAGAGAAGATTAACGTTGAACTATGGAGCAAAGATGTCGCTAAGCCATGGAGATAAAATATACCTACTAGTGTAGAGGAGTTAACTAGGACCAAGTAAAATAGCTAAGAAACCTAAGATCCAAAAACTGTTTGAAGTTAATACCAGCAATAAATTTGAATCATTGGATGAATTTGACGAAATAGCGGAAGAACTGGCCGAAAAAATTGAACAAAAGAAAGAGAAGAAGAAAATTTGGACACCAGCAGTAGTCGTAGAGATGCACGCAAGCCAGGTGAGATAAACTGTGAAATAATTTATTCTCAATTCAATTTAACAAAAACAATACATACATTTTCACTAATAGTAGAGACGATTAAATTACAATAATGAACCAACTAAGATCTGAAGATATTATTTATTATACTTATACTGATAAAAGTGACAAAGTTAAAAGGATAGTAATGAAGGTTGTTCCTGAAATGGATGCAGAGGAAATTGTAAGAGAAATTGAGCAAATGGCTGGGATTAAATTAAAAAAAGTAATACCTTTTAAATCAAATAACATAAAAATTAAAAGAGGAGTTAGTTAGTTAGTTAGTTAAAAAATATATCGATTAAAAACAATTATATAAGATTACGGGAATTATGAATGTCAAAATCAAATGGGAACCATGTAGCAGAAAGGATAGGTTAACCCAATGTTATAAATGCCAAAAGTATGGCCATTCGCAGCTATATTGTAACGTGAAACCTAAATGTGTGAAGTGTGCAAAAGAACACACCACTAGAGAATGTACAATGGTCAAAACTGAATGAAGCGTGGCAAAGTGTACAAATTGTGGAGGACAGCACACTGCAAATTACAAGCAGTATTCTGTATATGTAAAATTTTAAGAACAAGTTGAAATGAATAAATTAAAGTTTAAACGTAATCAGCAGAAAATACAACAAAATTATAATAGTAATATCCAAGTAAATAGTAATTTAATTTGACAAGGTGCGTCATTCAGCGAGGTAACCAAAAATCAAACGCAAAATTCTAGTCAAAATTTTACACAAAATAATGGAATTAACGAAATCTTGGAAATTAAAAATCTTTTGGATGATATAAATAAAATATTTCTAAAATTAAAAACATTACAAAATATGAAAAATGATCTTATTAAAGCAAAGAACTTCACGGAGAGAGCGACGGTTTTCATGAAATATGAAGAGCTCTACAATGAGCCGTAAATTAATACAAAATCAAAAGTAATTGTGCAGTAAAAATAAAGATGATTCAGTTGGAAAAATTATAGTTTTTTTTGGTTAATTTAATTATAAAGACCGACATATGCTGGAAAAAATGCGGGTGTAGAAATGAAATAATACATTTTTTTTACCTTATTAAATAATCATAAAGTAAAATAGACTGGTGTTTTAACGGAACAGTCAGAAATATAACATAAACAAGAAAATAAATTTCAAGAAAGTAAGAATATTAAATGGTACAACCTTATTATTATTATTATTATTATTATTATTATTATTATTATTATTATTATTATTATTATTATTATTATTATTATTATTATTGTTATAGTGTCCTGTTTGAAGTTTTACCTTAAAAAAATTATTGATTCTGTCAAAATTTTTCATGTGGCCATGATCGTGATGAAATGTAAATATTTCTTTCGTAAAAAATTTTTACACAAACTTTTATTAAAATGAACGAATAACAAAAATATGATAAAATTAGATATTGTGTCGTAGTGGATTTATGGAAGGTATGTACAAAACGGATTTTAATTCTGCAAATATACAGGGTGATTTCAAAAATTATATCATTTATGAAAAGTGTGCTTTGGACTGTCAGATAATTGTTTCTGGTAAATGTCATTTCTTGTCAGTGAATTATTTTTGTTGTGAGATTATAGTTTTATGTTGCATTTTTTAAAGATTTTTCATGCCTCTGTGCCGATTTCGATAACAATTGATAAATACTGTTTAACTATCAGAAAAAAACGAAAAAAAAATCCAACGCGATATTCCACAGCAATATTTTATTAAGGTATATTTGGTCGTATAGCCATATTTTGGTTCAAATGACCTGCCCAATAGTTATGAATCACTCTGTATAAGATCAAAGCTTAAAATTAATAATTTACATTCATTGCATTAAAATCATTTTTATTTTGAATTTGGTGTAAATGTATTTTATAATTTTTAAATTGGCTACACTGTTTAACAATATCAATTCAGGTTGATCCACGCACAATTCGTCTCAAATGTAATTCTCACAAATGATGATTTGTTTAATATTTATTTTTTTATTATTGGAATAAGGGTATTATTAATGCGGAAAGTGACGAATATTTTATTTCAAATCAAAGCAGCGATTCTGTAATAGCCGAGGTAATCGCAGCTATTTATTGATATGGCAACCTCACACTTTGTTACAAATAATGTCAAATATTTTTAATTTAAATTAATTGTTTCAATTCTTACTTTGTGGAAATTATTCGTAATAAATATGAAAGGATAAATTATAAAAGACTGTGGAAATTAAGATAAGTGTAATTTATCTTTTCATATTTATATTTAATTTATTTTAATTTCAAGAAAATGCGAAAGTATGAGTGTGAGTCTGAATCTGAAAGTCGGATATTGAAGTTTGTGCAATGAAAGCAATAAATTGCGTGATGGAAGATAGGCAAAAATGAATGAGAAGGTGCTACTAGTTATTTCGAGATTCTATCTAAAAGTTATAAATCTTCAAGCTTTATTCAATGATTCGCGGGATGATATCCACAAAGAAAAATGTGGATATTGGCAAATACATTCATTTAATAGAATTCCTCGAGCCAAAATGGGACGCATATAAACCTAAAAAGCCAAACATTTTAACAAAGCAAAATATAACTTAAGTTTTTATCAGAAACTGGCAATGAAGAGTGGTTACTAACAAAGGCTTGTATATAGAGGAATACTAAAAATTATTAATTTTCATACATAAATAACAATTTGCTGGTAGTTTTGATTTTTGAACTTTGAGGAGCCTGAAGAAAAGAGGGTCTCACTAACATGCAAGTGAAAGACTTGGAGGATGAAGAACAAGTGTTCTTTGTGATAATACGAAAAGACCACGGTGTTCCATAAATAAAGAGGCTCTTTGTTGATTAAAGGAATATCAAAATCATAAAATTACTAAAATTGACAAAAAATTGCTTATTTACCAAATGTAAAAGGTCACTACTTCAGAAGGTTCTCAACTTTACTACTTGCAAACTCAAGAGCAGTGAAAACAGTGAAAAGACACAGAGGTTCAAAAAGCAATACGGTAGTTGAGGAATATTTTGTAGAAAATAAAAAACGAATAGCTACAAAAATTCTGGGACACTAACCACAATTTGAAAGAAATTATTGGCTCTTCAACAGAACAGTTTTTGTATGGAGTGAACTTGCTTAAATGCAAAAATATTATTAATATTCGTAAATGATTCTTTTCAAATTTTATTAATAAATAATAATAAAATAATTACATTTTAGTTCTGATTTCATTAACCAACTAGATAATAGCGTTCAATTCTATACTCAAATGAATTTGATAATAGATTTTTATCCAGACAGTCGTAGATAAGAGTGTTTAAATGTGTGTAATTGGCCCGTAAAATTGTTTTTGAACCAGGTATCATTTAACTCGTGCAACACTTTGTTGACCCGCGTGTTTACATATACAAAGTGAAGGTAATTTCTGATTGAGCCAAACACCTCTTGAAAAACACAAGAAGTTTATTTTACTTTTCACTTATTATTATTATTATTATTATTATTGAAATATCACGTTTATTCATACATTTAACAATTGAACATTTACGTGGACAAAATGTTTATTACTAAACGATTTGGAGAGTCCATGAAGTCTTAAATGTAACAACCATTTGTTAAAAATTTCTTTTAGGATTTTAACAGTCTTCATTTGAAATTTCGTTGGTTAGGAAATAGCAGCTGTTGGCACTTTTGGAAACCCAAGAAGATTGCAAGTTTTTCGTAAGTGGTAATTTAATTTTGAGGATTATTTACCATCAATAGAACTCAATCTTCGATTTTATATTAAAATAATTTTAATTTGCAAAAATAAACAATTGTTTTAATTTACCTCTAAATTGCCACAATAAGTGCTAGTGAACTGAATGAATTTGTAGGATGACACTATTGTCCCTATTACAACTTTAAACACAAATTATAATAAGCTTCCGAATTAATTATCTTTTTAAGTATTATTTATTGTATTGGTAAGTACATTTATTGGAAAACATATATATATATATATATATATACTGTTTTTTTAATTATTAAAAAAATGTTTTTTCTTTTATTTTGAATTAACATAGTTTATGTTTAATGACTATCATGTAGTGATAGAAAAACTTACTCGGATTTTATAAGAATTTTTTTTCGCATAGGTATTCGAGAGTATAAATAAAATATGTATATAATCTATCTTAATATAAAATTATATAAATTAATAAATATAAATCTTTATCGTATTTTTTCTTTCTAAATATTTTTCTGTAAAACGTCAAATAATGGAATGTCAAAGTTATTATAGGACAGATAAATTAAATAAATATTGACCACCTGCAAATTTATGTACATTACAACATGCGTTATTTTTATTTTATAATATGCGGAAATATGTAAATACTCATTTAAAGTCAATTTGTAGATTCACATGACTATTCATTTGCAAATGTGGGCGTAGAAAAAATACATTTTATGAAAATGTGCAAATTCTCTTCTTATATATATTTATTATTGTTAAATATTGGGTTGTTTTTCTATACAATAAACAAATGAAAGAGAATTTAAATATTATCTAAAGGGGGCTTTAACCCATTACGTAACTTGGTTAATGAAAATTAAAGAGACTGAGTAAAAACAATAACAATTTATTTATCTAAAGAAAACAACTAATATAAATATAAGGGCAATTTATACATTCAAATAACTAGTACATTTAATCGCAGGGGTAGGCACTATCAATTTCTCGATCATCCTGACATCCCGATCTCTTTTTATTTCTCTAGACAACAAGACCCCAATATTTATTAATTTTGATGACTCTACTAAAAATATTTATTATACATCGTTCACAGCCTTGTACCATAACTTTCGCTCAACTAATGTAAAATAAACAGTAATTATTATAATTTGGAAAATATTAAATAAAAACTAAGTTCTGTGTACAGTGCGATGCTTAGTTAGAACCCTGTACATATTATCGTAACGTTATTACTAACTATAATAAAATTGAAATATTTAACTAAAAATTATGAAGTTTACAATGTACAGTGTCTGACTTATTGGTGTTATCTGTAGTGCTACTAATTTAGTAGCAGTATGAATTTTTTTTAGGACGTAACCAAGGTAAAAATCTTTGATCATAACAAACAAAAATATGGCTTTTAACAATCTATATGACTGGATATAAAATATCGCTTTTTTATTTATTTAAAGGTGAAAACCTGGTGACAATGTGACAGAATATATCCGTCGTCTTAATTGTTTTCCAAAAACACGATCGCAAGGCAACGGAGAAAGCTCTCAAATTTAAAAGTAGCAAGTGTATAAAATATCCGGATTTAATGGAGGGAAAAGCTTAAAACAGTGTCGGCGTTAAACCATCACGGACATTTTCATTCAGCGATAATTTTTTTAAGAACCTCAGAATATCGTTAACGTTAACTGTCACTGAACATTTGGGATCTCTAACATCAAAGATGATGAAATAAGCCTTTGGGTTTTTAACCAGAAGATATTTCGCGCATTAACCAATGGAATATGTATTGTTAATAAAATAGACCAAACCACCAAAAACTTAAAGGCTTCAGTTTAAAGCATCATCCTTATTAGCAATTTAGGACTAATAGTAGAAATAAAATAAAGAATACAAAATAATAATATACGAAACCATATAAAAGAATCCAACACAATGGAAATAGAAAAGTAGAAAACGATCGAGAGCGAAAAATATGGATGTACTAGATAAATTAGAGAATGAAAATATTATGAGGAATATGAAAGCTCAAAGATATTGAGTAGCTCAATGATAATCATATTAAAGTCTGTCAAATGAAGTTACATCTTCGAAAATAAGAGAACACAGGATAATTGAACTAAAAAGAGAAGCTTGTCAGTGGAGACCTTAGTCAATCAACATCAATAAACTGTTATTTTGTTGTTAACAAATTTTATTTCGAAATGTTACACTATAGAAGTAGTCTTAATATAAACACATTTTGATAATTTTAATAAATGTTAGATAGTAGACCCTATTTATTCCTTTAAAGACTGTCCCTGATATTTGGGGTGTATGCGGGTGCGGTTTTAAAGAGACGGTTTTAAAGGGGGGCTTAGTGTTGTCACGGAGCTGCCATTTCGAAGTTTCACGGTCTTCTTTGCAGGAACAAGAACGCCGCCAACGAACGGTGGATTTAATTTTAAAAGCCCTGCACTTTACCAGTTAAAATTTCTGTGATGGATTACTTAATGCCCGTTTAATTAATTACGGTGGAGAGAAGCTGCTTGCTTTCCGCTGCTGCCTTGCTTTCCGGATACTCTGATTGTTCCTTGTTCTGAGTTTTTGTTTTAACGGTTTTATGCTTAGCTGGAGTTTTAGTCTCTTTTTGTTTATGTCTGGGAATTGTTTTGTATGAAATTTAAAGCAATGCGATTTATTTTCTTTACAAAACAATTTTCAAATCAAATAAAATCATAGTATAGTAACTCTAAAATCTATATTTAAGGGAGAGCTGTCAAATTTGGACCACCACGTAAATGTTTATATACGTGCAAAAATATTTAAGAAAAAAGGATTGGGTGAAAAATTATTAATATTTTTCTCCAAACTTTTTTGTTTTTTGCTATTTCTCCCCTTCATGGAATACCATGTTTCTTCATATTCTTTTCTACTTTCTTAATCTATTTTTGCCTGAGTCTACCCCTTCTTCTGTTATCTAACCTTCTGTTATTTAAACCTGGTTTTACAATTTCGTCAATGGACTTCCTTGTGATATGCCTCAACCACCTTAAATTTTGCACTTTAATTACTAACTATTTTAAGTTCGTTGCATATTTTTGAATTTGCTCTCTTTCTCCATAAACCATCAAATTTATTCAACTGAATTTTTTTCTTAATGGCTATCTCAAATTTCCAGGAAATCTTCCATTTTCTTAGTTAAGGTCCTTCGATCTTAAAATGTTAGTTTCCTGCACACATTGTTTCTTGTTTTATTTTTGCTTTTTCTTCTTCATTGTCTCCTGATTCACTGAGTATTGAAACGAGATATTTGAATTGTTGCAATTTTTTTGCTACCTTCAATTCGGTCATTACTAATTTATCCTTTCTACCTCTTTTCATGGTGATATGGACTGGTATTTTTTCTTTAATCAAAATTACTACTATTTTATATACTATGTGATGCAGGCCAATCCCTCTGTAATCGTATTTTTTTTAAAAGTGGATGTCTAACAGCCTCATACCATCTTTCTAATATTAATTTACTAGTTCCCTCCGTTTTTAACGATTGTCACACTAATTTTGTTTTATCTAGGATTTTTATTGTTTTTGATTTTAATTTCGTTCTCCTCTGGTTGTTACATATCTGGTTCTCTTCCTTTTTAAATTTGATTCTTTCATATTTATTTAATTTTATTTGCTCTTTTACAGTGTATATTTGCGAGATATATACAGATGTTTTCATATTCTTATTCACGTTTGTAATCTCTTTATAAAACTTTCTAATATTGTTTTCTTTGAAATTATTTTCTATATTTGCCATTAGCTGTGCCTCTATTTCTCTTATTAATAAAATATGCATTACATAAACACGTCGATAATTTTGATTGTACCCCTAGTAAATTAAAGGAACTTATATAGTTAGAATCTTTTTCTTGACAGATTTTTCTTATTTCACTAATATTTTTGATTTATGCTTTTTTTATGTATATCCTATCTTAGAATTTGGTGTTATAACATTTGTTGGGTAGTGTAATAAATGTTTTTTTTAGAAAATCCCTTTTCTTCTATTTACCCATTTTTTTTAATTTCTTCGGCTTATTGAGTTTACTATTATTAGTGCTTTTTATCATTACATTATTACAAATTATGAAAAATACAATGTGGAATATTAAAAAAGTGTCAAATTAAAACTACATCATTATTTGGATCGTAACAAATTCCCCCTAACTAAAATTCATAATGAATCACTTCTCTATCTATATTATTTTAATTTTTCAAATTTTTCTTTAGACTTACATTCTACTATTACTATATTGTTCTTTTTTTTTACACAATTTTTTTATCAACAAATTCTATAGCAAGATTATCTATTCATAATAATGATAAACATGATAATTATAATAATTTCCATAATATTATTATTATAGTATAATATATTATAGTATATTTTTATTTGATTTTTTTAGAAAAAATTCTTTACATACAAACCATTTAGTAACAGTTCCTTTCAAAATTCTTCCTAATCACTCCTTTATTATTTGTTTCTCTTATCTTAAATTAGATGTAAATTTCTTCTAATAATTCAATTAATCCATAGTCCATACTTTCTAAAATTTAAAATCAAAATATTTCCAGCAACACCAATATGTATGTCCAATTATCAAATTTGAAAAATTCAGTTTGGAATCGTTACAATTATTTATGAATTTTACATAAATTTGACTCAATTACTAATGATTTTTAAGTATTTTTTTTTAAATTCGTCTTCAATCGCATACCAATATTTGTCTACAAATTTTGGTATGTATTAATGTTTTTATTCCTTCTTTCACTTAGTTCATGTTCAAATTTATTTTTTGTCATTTTCATTGTTTCTCTTTTGAGTTTCGTTTATTAATTATGTGTTTGCTTCTTCAATTTTCTCTTGCATTTTTCCTCTTATAATTTTTGTTACATCATCTATTTTATTTTCTAATTTGCTCATCTCAAAATTTATATAAGTTTTGTCCTATTTCTTTCTGGGTTAGTAGTATTTGTTTTTCTGTGGTTTTCTTGTTCGTCACTACTTCTAACTTGATATTTTTACATACATTCTTCATCTTGTCTTCAAAACCACTAATTTTCCATTATATTTCCCTTTAACTTTTGATATCAATTTAATTATAACATCTTCATTGTCCCTTTGGATTTCTTATACTTGTTTATTTATATTTTCTTTTAATTCTAGCTTCATCTTTTCTTCATGTTTCTTTAGGTCTTTTTTCTTTTCTATTTCTCTCAAGTCTTCTTTCTTTACCATTTGTGAATTCAATATATTTTTCCTATTTTAATTTTGCAAATTTAAAAGGAAATCCATTATGTTCTGCATTTGTCCATTATTTTCTTTGTATTTTGTCTGCTGTTGAATCGTATCTTTTTGTGGAATATTTCTATCTTTATCTTCCCCTTGTTTTGTTTCTAGCTCATGTCCTTTTTGCTCTAATATCACTTACTACAATCCCTAATTCTTCTTCTACTGTTACCTTTCTATGATCTATCATATCCTTCTTTTGAAATACTCTACTTTCTTTCCATCTTTTTATGTCATCCTTTCGTTCGTTTTGAAACTTATTAAAAATTATCAAATTCTTTATCGCTTCCACGTTGCGTGAGCCAAGTTGTTAAGGTAATACAATTTTTTTTAAATCTCTTTATTTTACCTTTCAACTCTTTTTTTGACTTCTATTTCAAATTCATATTATACAATCTCTATAGTTACAAAAATAATTTTCAATATGAATTTTAATTAATTTTAATAACTACCCCAAATATACCCTTAACCAATAAATCATTAATTGCATCAACAATTCTTTCGTAAAAACCCTCTAAAAATAGGAATTCATTATCCTTGAGCTAATCTAGGAGTTATGAATTATCATATTAGTTTAGTAAAAAAAGATAAAAAAAATTTACTGGAAAAAATCTTACTACTTTTTAATAAATATACTTATTTTCATTTGTAATAAAAAATTAATAGTAATATTGATTTATTTTTACGCACGAATTCATTACAATTAATACATTTTAAAATATACTAACCCCATAACTACCCCAAATATACCCTTAACCAATAAATCATTAAGTGCATCACCAATTATTTCATAAAAAAGCCTCTAAAAATAGGAATTCATTATCCTTGAGCTAACTTAGGAGCTATGAAAGTGTAAACCACGATTTAATGTTGGGCACGAGTTTACAGTTTCCCCTGTATTTAAAATATGTCACCACTGCTCGTTCATCATTTAAACACAGTATATAGAGTAAATTCTCAATCCAAAAGGACCAAATATTAGTATAATAGGAATTATGATGTTACTGATAAAAAAATGTTAATCTGTAGTAAGCGCAATATAAAAAAGGTGATACCTTAAACAAAAGATAATTAAATTATAAAAATACAGCGAACTGTTTTAAATGCAACTTTTAGAATAAAAATGCTTGATTAAACCATTAATAAATTAATAATTAGTTTGCGTATTTATTTAAGCAATTTGATTCTGTGTTACAAAATAAGTAGAACGTATTATTATTAACATAAAAATACGAAAAAGTAGATTCGGTCCATATCGACGAAAAATACAGCCCACGGTGCTTTTGCTGAGAAAGCGTTTTGTCATTTGGAATCGTACAGAAATCTTTTTGTGGTAAGGTCAAAAAACTCCAAAAACTGGAATCGCATCCCCTATAATCATTCTCGAGGGCTTTTTTAGTGAAAAAAACTCGCATGTGCCACATGGCTCACCTGCCCTGGGGTGTTCTTGTGCTTCAACAACAGCGAGGGATTAGGCTGCTGAGCTCGAAACATTTATTTATTGCGCGGATAAAATATTACGATAAAACAAATTAGTTGTCTTGTAAAATTATAAGAATATCTGTAAATTCCTATAAATATTTTTACCATTTATCATTTACTTTTGGAGGTTGGAGCAGAATTCAAAATTTTACTTGAAACTATTACTTTATTAAATTGAGTATTGTCCGTTTCTGTCGATGGTTTTTTGCAGTGTCATAATTCCAAATTTATAAAATAGATTATTGCCAGTAAAAAACTGAATTAAATGAAATTTTTCCTTGTCAGACATTAAAAACTATACCAATTAAAAGGTTCTGCTTGAAACGAAATAAATGGAAATCTGAAGGCGCCAGGTCAGGGATATCTGATGGATGTAACAGTACATCCCAATGCTAGCCACAATAATTTTCAGCAAATCATTGAACATTATGATAGAAAACAACAATTTATTTACCAATTCCGACCGCTTCTTTTAAACTGCATCAGTCAGTTTGGTGAGTTGTCGAACATATACATTTGAAATAATCGTTTGGATTTTTAGTAAATGTCAAAGTGAAGAATTCCTTTAAAATCTCACTAAATTTACAGCATAATCTTTTTTGGCTGCATCCTGCTTCACCCACGATCTTTTTCAATTAATGTTGTTATGAATTATTCGGTTTTCATCTCCAGTAATCAGTCATTTCAAAAATGGATCAATTTCAATTGCGAATTCAAGATGCTAGTTTCTTAACATAGCTAAGCTGTTAGTTCTTTTCATTATTTTTGCATGTAATCTATACATGAATCTTCCTGTCAATCTCACGTGTTGTGCTATGACGATATGAACAAATAATGGCTTTTATATGGCTCTCATCATATTCAACTGGACGGCTAGATCGTCTACCATTTTTGAATGAAAAATCACCAGAAAGAAATTTTGGTAAACCAATTTTAAAGCAGTCTTTCATTTAAAGCTTCATTCCCATAGACAACTATAACTATTTGTGTGCTGGTGATGCGTTCCTGCCTTTACGGAAATAATGTTTTTCTCTCCTTTTTAGCCTTCAAAATCCTAAATATATTCGAAAATTTAGTAAACTATACGTTCTAAAAGAAGTCAGTTAAAAGAGGATTAAAGTCTTGCTGGGTCTCTTCAGGGAGCCACCAACTAAGAAGATGATTAATAATTAAGTTGTTAATGTAATTAAAAGAAGAATGACTAACAGAAGAGGTGGTTCATGAAATTTAAAGAGTGACTAAAATAATAATAAATATTTCAAAAGCAGACGTTCTTTGGGTTTTATTACGATTTTTGAGAACAGAATAAGTAAATATTTGAAATTGTTAAAAATAACTAGCAAAAGTTATTTCCTTATTGATTTATGTATTTGTTTTTTTATTAGATTATTAGGTTTCCAATAACAATCCTTTCTTCCAAAATGTATTTTTTTTTAAGATTTAGTTAAAATTTAGGGTTTTATTAAAACCTTATTGAGCAGTTCTCGTTTAAAACCATAACACACTATATTTAACGTCAATTAATTAGCGTTTACCATTATTCAAGAAGCAGTTGCTATAGTTGCTCCTAAAGGTAAACCTCAGGTAGGCACCACAACAAGTAATGAATATGCCTCTGGTATTTGGCCTAAAAATAGGCACATATTGAAAGATCACCAGTTTGCACCAGCTTAGGTTTTGCAACGTTCTGGCAGCTTTGTTAACATTCAACATCTTCTGGCGATGGTATTGTTGATACTAGTGGGTGATCCATATCTCAGAAAAGAAAAAAGTGATTAATAATATTTTTCTTGAAGTATCACTGGCACCAAAACAAAACCCACAACCAGGTGGTAATAATAAGTGGTACCTATAAATTCTAATTTGAGAAAAAATTAAAGAAACTAAAATCATCAAACAAAAGATGAAACAAAGAACAAAAACGAATAAAATATGGTTTTGGGTTATATGTAACAAAATTGAATATTGAATTCGGTTGCAAACTCAATGCGCTGACTCACCATGTAGATACAATGTTTCTTCTAATTAGATGGAAATCTAAACAAAAAGAAAAAAATAGGTGTTTTAAACACGTTGCAGCAAAGCAAAAGAAAGTGCTAAAATCATCTATCGACAAAATCCCATTTTATTCTTACATTCATTATCCCTATTATTTTATATAAACATTTTAAATCTACTTGTTTTTTAACAATAACTAAATAGCTGTGACTTTTTATCTCTGGGTTATTAGCTTTTAGAGGGATTATTTTGATTATTTTTACTCCACTATTAATTTCTAATTCTGCTATCATCTCATTAATTTCTAAATGTGGTGCGGCTTTTAAAACAATTCTTTAAATTTTATCTGATTTATCTGTAAAGGTATAATAGTTTATTCTAGCTAATTTTAACTGATTTGTTAGTTTATTTTTATATTTTTCCGATTAAATTGTACTGTGAATTTAGTTATTTAATGTTATTCTCACCTGCTCTAAAAATTCCTTGTACTTTTTAATTTCTCCTTCTATTACTACTGGTGGTGTTTTAGTTTCTGGTTTTGGTTTTTCTACCACTATATCCTCTCTGCTTTCATTGTTCTCGCTTTCCTCCAGTTTCTGAAATTTATTACTTAATTTTATCCTCTCATCTATTATTTTTTCCTTGCTTTTCTTTGCCTTCTTACTCGGCCCCGGTTGTTTCCATTCTTCCTCCATTTTACTTGATTTTATTTACATCATTTCCGCTACTTCACTGCTCCATATATTTGTTTGATTTATTACTGATTCTTCTTTCTTCTCCTTTTCCTTTGCTTTTTCCGCTATCATTTCTTCTATTTGTTCCATTGCTAAACACCGGTTGAGATCTTCTCCCCATTTTCAGCTTTCATTTTCCTTTTTCTGGATTCCCACCATAATTACTTGGTCTTTTATTCTATCCATCACTTTTGGATCTTTTAGAAAATTCAGATATTTTAGTATTTCCTCATCTACATCATATGCTCTTTCCTTTGGCTCTAACTATTTCAGTAATAATTAGTTTTCCCTTCTTCTCTTCCTCACTAAACTGCTCGATTTTGCTTCACTACCTTCTCCCGACTCTTCTTCATCCCTTGCTCTCCTTTCTCGATGTTTTTTATCCTTAAATCTTTTATTTATCTCCATATTCTACACACTTTTACTCTTTCGTGGTTTTCCTCTAAACTTGTGTTTTTGGAGTTCACTCTGGAGTGAGAGTTTTTTTTTTCAAATCTGACAATACTTAATTTTATATTGATATCAATCAAAAATTTTCATCCAATAATCTACAATTTTCCTAGTTACCAAAAACAAATTTATTTTTTGTTATTTGTTAAGAATTTTTGAACTGTAATATTTACTCTAGATTGAAATGTTAATCTCTTGTAAAATGTGGCATGGGCTCTTGGACCTAATACGGGTCTGTTTCTGAGAAATCAAGCAATGAAATATTTTTTTGAATGGCAAGTTAAATATTACAGAATAAGGATATGTGCAAATATATTTTGATCTATGGATTAAGGATTTCGTTATAGGATATTAGGACCACAATAACACCTATACTAAAAAGGTGTTTAATATTTGAATTTGCGGATTCTCGAATTACAGGAAGTGTTTGAGTTTAGGGGAACTAAGTATTTTGTACCGTACAGATGCCAAAATATTATATTGCTTGCGGTAGACGGGCAAAATAATTTACTCAGTATTTTACATAAAAATTTTAACATTCATATATTAAAATAAAAAACTGAAGAAATAATTAAAATTTATGAGACCACTCCCTTAATCTCACTTTGTTTACATAAATAAAAAATTACTTTTGAGCATATTGCCGATAAGAGTTTTTTTTTTTCAGTGAAAGTGTGCAAAAATGGTATAAGTCTACATTTGGCTCTAGAGGTATTAATTAATTAAAAAATTAATTTTATATGTAATGGTTGGTTAAAAACATAAGAAATTAAATATATAAGCATTATTCATGAATATTTAATAATGCTAATTTATTTATGGTATTCGGAAAAAAGCGAAAAGAATTCCACATTTCGTTCAAAAATGGATCACAGATGGGCGAATATAAGTCTAATAACGGAACTGAAACTGACTTAAATGCAGGTTATTTGTATTCAAATATTTGAAACAGCTGTTGAAAGGCAAACACGGAAAAAATATAAAAACGCCGAAAAAATAGGAAAGTGCGCCCTAGAGGTCTAAGCTATAAATTACCAATTTACCGTTGCACGAACTACAATAAATTCCATTTTTTGGAAATATAATAAATAAGATTGTTAAGTACCAGTAGAATACCTCAAAAGATAAGAATTCAATTGTAGTAAGGGTCGTAAATGCAAAAAAAACACACTGATTTACTTCGAAGTTACCTTTAGAAAAAATATTTAAAACAAATTGAATATACATGGTTAGGATAAAGTATGGAGCCAAGTAAATATCTTTAAAACGAAACGGACGATATTTATGAAATTTTACAAGTGCAATGGGCCAAAATGCAGCTGATGTACAATTTTTTGTTAATAATATACTTCCGGTTTAACCGGAAATACCCTCAACTTTTTTAATTTGAACGGGGCACCCTGTATTCAGATTTTGAAAGATCTTGTTATTTCGAATTCGCACATATTGGGTTTAGTGTAAAAAATCTGTAAAAACGAGGAATACAGCACTTTAATAAACCATTTTTAAGTTTTCATACGTTAGAGTAAAATACCATTTAGATAAACAAATTAATATTGTTTCTATTAATAGATAGATAGAAATAAACGAGTACTAACTAGTAGGAAACTGTTGCCAAACTGTCAAATTGTAATTTAAATCAATTTCAAACTGAAATGTATATTAAAAGTCAGAATGTGGGTGAAGTATAAAAAATAACGCTATGAACTCATCGAAAACAAAATAACACAGATAGAAATGGTATTACCTATCTAAGTTACATTGAGTAAAATAAGTTTCGAATTGGAATTCTTCCATTCCCCTAATTTATTATACCCGTCGAATTTCTAATATCTGCGTTTATTAATATTTACCATTAGAATTCTCTCCACCTTCTCCAAGAAAATCTTCTTCATTCGAGACTCTTTCACTTCTTCTTCTCTTTTACTCTTCTTTATTTCATAGTTACCAAAAGAATTTTTCTATTGTTCAGGATGAGTTTTAATTTTCCTCTTCTTTTATTTTGAATTTTTAATTATTTGTTTTACTAACTTTAAAATAGTGTAATCACACAAATAGATAAAAATGAAATAGGACAAGGAGGCTAGAAATAAGAGAACCATATTTTGGAATAAACGATCTTAAAAAATAAAAGTGGAGATAAAAACTGAGAAAGAAAAGAAGAAGAGAGAAGAATAAAAGTAATAGAAATTTCAAGACTAGAAACAGAACAAAAAGGAAAATAAATTAGAAGACATAATTAAATTTTTTTTGTAAAACAAAATTGAAATAAATAAAATGGAAAATAAAACGAATGAAGTTGGAAAGCAAGTTAATAAAACGGGAAATAAAATAAATCAAGATAACAATAGAAACAAAGAAAATTTGGGTAACAAAATAGATATAATTATATAATTATAGAACAGAATTATATAAAGAAATAAAAAGAACAGAAAAAAATGTGATAAGCAATACTAAAAAATAAAAGTATTACAAAAATATATAGAAAAGAGGAAAATATGAATACTGCAGAAAAAAAATTAAAAACTAAAAAGGAATTACACAATGATATTAAGTTATTACCAGAAGATATGATAATAATTAATGATAACAATTTGAAAGAATTAGAAGAATAACATACAAGAAAAAAATAAATATATAAACAAACGCGATAATTTTGAATAAAGAAGGTAGAAAATGAAATTAAACAGAATAAACAAACGTGGAAGTTAGAATTAGAAAATAAAAGTACCAAGTAGAACAAGAATATTAACGATATATAATGGGGAACCATTAGTTAAATTTGAAAGTTACAGTACGAACAATTTTTTGTTTCCCAAACAAATGTTTGTATTTGATATATTTTTTGTTTAATTATGTATTTTGATCTGTTTTGAGGATTTATAATAAAAAAAAATATATTGAAATTTTATTTAAACACATAAGGGGGAAGAAAACGATGAAGAAAATAATTATATAAAATGAGAAATAAAGAACAAATTATTCAAATGAAATAATACATGAGAAAGATGAATCTATGTTTAAGAATAGATTATTTTAGAAGAAAATAATTATAATCAAATAAAATTGGTCAAAAGAGCAAAAGAACATTTTCAATTAGTTTTATTACGTAATATTTATAATGTTTAAACTAGTGAAAATTCTGCAAATTTAATGGAAATTGTTAATCAAACTTTGGCCACTGTTTAGAAAAATTTAAAAATTTGAAAATTTTTTAATTGTAACAAAATTAAAGTAATTCATTGTAAAAATAATTAGGTTTAGTTATATCTAAAAAGTGAACTAAATTTCAATGTACAAATAAATTCTGATGCTAAGATGCAAGTAAAAACATCATATTTTAATTATAAGTAGTTAATTCTGTAGATGGAATCAAAAATAGGTGAAATTCATATTGTTGTAATTTACAATCAATGATTTATTTGAAATTTAGATTAGTAAGTGTCAAAACTAAAAAAAAATTAACATAAAAAAGCTATGATTTTGAAAAACTATATAAGTCCGTTGGTATTTGATGGTGGACATTTTGCATTGACGTTTATTTGAAATGCACCTGTGATTAAGATGTATTTATACAGGACATACTTATTAAACACAACATAATTATCATCAAATTTAAACTTTCCTACAACAAAATTGTCGACCCAAACGTGAGGCACAACATAATTATAATATAATTTTGAACTCCACCACAACAATATATATTACAAGATATCACATTTGAAAAGTTTTGATGAACATAAAAATGATATTATGAAATGATAAAGTGAATTAAATTAATTATTATGAAGAGAAATGTGATAAATTTATGAAAAAGAATAAGTAATTATTTAAGGAATGGAATGAAAAAGACAAGAAATTACACAAAGAATAGAAGACATAATGTAATCTAAATAATGGGTTAAATATTAGAAATATTATCAGAATATTAAATTTAGGCGAATTGTGTTATATCGGTTATTAATTTTATGAACATTTCAAAATTATTTGTATTGGTTTTACTAATCGTAAGATCTAGTATATAAGTTTTTGTTTTATTAACGTAAAGATGAGAAAGCGTAATATATTATCGAAAATATTTTGTTATAGTTGAAAAATCAAAAACATTTGTAAAGTTAATATTATATTATTTTATTACATTACGTGTGATAGAGAATTTGATGTGTGCTTTATACTAAAAACTATTTAAAATATATTTATTTTTTTATTAAAACATTTTTAACAGACCACAATAATTTATGCATTTATCCTTAGATTACCTCGACCCAAATTTTAGTTTGGACCCCAATTTACATAGACATTTTTGAAGTCACTAAACGGTAAGGGATAATTGGCATTCAATTTACATATGCCCGTATTAATGGCATACTTTTAAAACATTTACACCCTGGGCTATTTTCAGTAGGGATTAGGGAAAAATTGAATAAAGTACGGGGGTCAAGCTGAGGAGGCGGCCTTTCCTTACCTGCAGTAATTAGTCTGTGGGAGGAAGTTGTGCCGTGACAGGCGCGGCCTTTATCCTACGGGAGAGCTTCTTTGTGACTTATAATTAATGTTTTGTCGGCAGGATGTCTTGGGAGAGAAAGAAAAGACGAGCCCCGAGGACTTTTACTGTATTTGATCTCGCTGAAACAAAGTGGCAATTTAATTGCGCTCTATTCTAATTAGAGAGGCAACAGTTGAAAATTAAAACGAATTTAAAAATTAGTTATTCCTAATGAAGGTGCTTTAATTTGAAAAAGTGGAATAAAGGAACGCCGAATCGCGCCCTAATGCCTTCAGGTGCTTTTCAAAAAGGCAAGGGGAAATGAGCCTCTTGATCTTTACAAGAATTTTTTACCGAATCAAGCTCCAGAAATTTAAAAAGCAATTTGAAGACCGAAGGAGGAATAACAAATTGACACCTATGTTTTCAATACGTACCAAAATATACAGCGTTATACTTTTTAAGTATGGGACGCCTCAATTATTTCTATAAATGTTGGTTTATGAGAGTTTTCTGATATGACCGATCTTATGGTAGTATTTACATTGTTGTCAAATCTTCCGTTTTTCTGGAAATATAATGAACTTTGTTATTCCAAATGGATCACCCTGTATAGTTTTTCGCTTTGAAGTTCTTAAAAAATACTGAGTATTTTTAATGTAATTTTCCGTATACCTAAATACCATAATTTCAGAGTTATAGCTAAATTTAAATTATATCCGACAAAGTTAAAATAATACATTAAGATGACTATGATTGAATAAATTCGAGTAATTTGAATAATCTTTAATAATTTATATCCTAACAGAAATCCCATAACAAGCTCTACTGTCAAAACATTAGTAAACAAGTTTTACGAAACTGGTGCAGTAAAAGGTTTATCCAAATCATGGTGCAGAAAACCTGCAACAACTGAAGACAAATCTTTAAATATTTGTGTCGTATTAGAAAAAGGTCCACATTTAAGTGGCAAAGAAGTAGGGAACTTTAGAAAACAAAAAGTAAAGAAGCTTTACAGCAGGTGTTCAAAAATTTTTTATTCAAATGAAATAAATATAAATACATTTTTGCATAATTCAACTTAATTTTTGAATGCACCATATACTTGAAGAAACATATTTCTGATCGCTGGTTTATTGGATTTCTTAGTAAGGATAGCAGTAGAAAAAATATCCATGGGTATTAATTTAGTGGTGTTTTATTCTCCATTAAACGTTCCACTACATTACAAAATAACAGTCAATGAGATGAGGCTAAACAGCTTCATTACACAAAATGGCGTAGATAAATGTTGATAGAGTTTGATGTTTTCACTAGGATTTTTTACTTCACTTTTTATTTTTAGTTTACTATGTTAATACGTTTGATGTTTGATATTTTAACATAATTAATTTACCGTGAGATAAAAATGAACAATATACCTATTATTTTGTTTAGAATAAGTCTTGTCAACAGTTGTATTAATAATTTTTTAGGTGTATCTCGGTTGATGATTGAGATAATGATGTCTACGTGCTCTAGGCTTTTTTTAAGATTACTTTGAGTTTTTGCAAATCAGATTTTTTATTTAGTGCCAATGTAAAACGAGCTGGCGCAATGTAATGTTATAAGTTAGTCGTTAGTTGCCAATACTTTTAACAAAGTAGAATATAATATATAATGTAAATTATACTTATCCTGAATTTCCACAGTATTTCAAATCTATTTTTCCGATATCTTTCTCTAACCAGGTTTCGCTAAATCGCATTTTTAAAGAGTGACATAATATTGATAGATTTTTTATTAGCGTACTTGACTTAATACCATAAACATTTAATGATATTTAGAGAAAGATGTTAAAAATAGCTTTGAAATACCATGGAAATTCAAGATAAGTATAACTTATATTTATATATATTTATTATGGATAAATTCCACAAAGTAAGAGTTGAAGCAATTAATTTAATTTTAGATACTTCGTGTGAAGGATGGACCCATTTATATAAGAAGTAACAGATGAAGCATAATTTAGCCACCCAAAATATATGGTTCAATCAGGAATGCCCTAAAACAAACATTATTCCCAAATACACACACTTCAAATGTCGTACAAAAACACCACAAACAACAAAAAAGCTAAAATTATTTGGTTAAAAGAAGAAACTAGAAAGTGGTTTAAAATTAGAGGCTCTTTAGATTTATACATAAAAACTATACACTCTGAATTAACTTACAGGTTACATCCAGTTGAGTGCGATATACTGGATGATAAAATACGTGACAATATTAGTTTAATGAAACATCACAATTACTAAAACAATCGAATAAATTAAAGAATTTAGAAGCCGATCGATGTAAGTACCAAAAAACACATTACACTGACACAAACACACACACATTTTCACAACGTTTCCAAAACTCTGTTCACTGATATTGAAATAAAATTTCTTAATTAGGGACTTGAATATAGTGCACCACCTAAATTCACAAATAATATTAAAGAAGTTTTAGCAACTGGCTTAGAAATAGCTTTAAAATTACAGTCTAAAAATTTCTAATAGGAAAAATCAAATACTTGCAATTTGAATAAAAATTTAAAACCTGCCAAAATTAAGAAAGAAGTTAAAAACTACAAAAAATAAAATTGTAAGTAATAATTTAACAGTAACAAAATCAGATTATAGTAGTGCAACCATCATTTTATATACAAATCTAAAATAAACGAATTTATTGAATCAAGTAACCTAAAAATTCTCAGTAAAGATCCAACCAAAAAATGTTCAGATGATGTTAGGGAAATAGTTAATCAACCAAATTTCCTTTTTAATGAGTATCATAAATAATATATAATTCAAAAAAATCCTCAAGCACCAAAATTATCTGGTACCATTAAATTACATAAAGATATAAAACCAATTAGGCCTGTAGTTTCTTATGTTAATACAATTGGATGTTTTCTTTTATTTTATTAATCTTCAACATTTAATTTATCGTAAACCAACTCATACAAATATATTTATAACTCAAATCACCCTATGTCATAAATTAGCAGCTTATAATTCAATGATTCGTTCTATACATATTGCTTGATAATTATTGGTTGAAATGTTTACGGTATGAACCTGGTTAGAGAAAGATATTTAAAAATAGTGTGGAAGTTCATAATTAGTATAATTTATCTTTTTATATTAATTAAGGATGAATTCCACAAAGTGCTGAAACAATTAATTTGAAATTTTATAAATGTATAAAGTTCATCTGTTTAAAATTCGATTGAATTTTGAACACTACTGTATAATTTCTACTAATTTACTTAAATATAAAATGGTGTATGTTAATATTGAGATATTGTCACTTATTAATCAGTTAGTTTTTCTTATAGTCCTTTTGAATAATAATTCAATAATTTATCTGTCTGTCAAAATAATTTTTAGGTACTAAAAGTTTGAATCATTGAGTTATATGAATAAGAAATAATACTTTTACTTTATAGAATGCTAGTTTTTATTTAGCTTTGTATTAATGTAAATCAAAGCAGGTTCTTCTAATAGAAGGAAAAGGTAATGCCTTGGGTAAAAGCACCATTTGCTAGTTCTTGAAAGTAACTAGCTTAATTTTATATGAATATAAGCAACATTTTTAATTGCTTCAAAATTCAAAGTAGTCCTCAAGAAGACTTGTTGAATGAAAACCATATTTTGATATTTCTGATATATATATTCTTAAATTTTAACACAATTTGCAAGATTTGAGGTTTTAGAACAAATTCTATAAATAAGATTTATTTAATTTATATTTTTGTATATATACAGTATGGTCCAAATGAAAGGGATACATTCAATATTTCATAAATCGGCGATTTTAGGGGAAAATCTTGGATCCAGTCGATTTTTATTTTTAAATGGTCGTTTCGTAAGATCACCTTTTTATTTTATCTCTGTGAGCGTGATGACGTCATCAATAACATTTTTAAATAGAAAAGTACGTCTTGCAATACATTAATTGAAAGGTCTTTTAAATATCTATTCATGAATATCAATTATATCTAAGTATTATTGTCAAAAGTAGTATTAATATAATATATATATTCGCTACCTGCATTGGGTTCAAAAGTTTTGTTCCATCGGAGTAGGCGCCCATGGTGAGCGATCCGGGAACTATTGGGAGAAAAAATGTACACAGTAGCATTGAACTTTCGCTAAAAAATGGCCCATGCAAATTGTTGCGTGTTGAAATGTAAAAATACTGGGTACAACAGTAAGTTCCATTTCTACAGATTTCCTAAAGTAGCGCATAAAATTCTCCAGAGACAAAAATGGATTGATGCGATGAAGAAACACAAGTGAGTACAACATAACCCTACTCGAAAATGTCGTTCAAGGGGACATTTTCTAAAATTATTTTTTCAGAGCCTGTGAATTATTCTGTATTAAATTACTTTAAGAGAATTTCCGGAGAATTTTTAAAATCAGAAAATTCTCGTCTACCAAAATCAACTTCGAAATAATTCCAGAATGGCTTGATTCTCTAAATTTGCTGGGTCAAAGGAATTAACTGAAAAAATTAAGGAAAAAACAATAATGTACGAATATTTTCTAGTTAGAGCATTTTAAATTTTTAAATAAAAAATTAAAACAACTCTTTTATCCCCAATTTGACCCATTGCAATAAGATGTTCTTGGAATATAAAAAATGTTTTAACTTAAGACAAATTTAGGTGAAATCATCGAAAAATTGATCATTGAAATTCAAGAAAAAGCAAGATATCAAGATATATATTTCATAAAAAAGTATCGTCTTGAACACTTATATAGTTTATTTTTATGAAAAATAAAAAATTGATAAAAGAAAGATTTTATTTACAAAATTCTCTTAAAAAAGTTTTCAGTATTCAAAAATACATTCCTTAATCCATGTTTCCACGTCAACAAGAATATCACTCAATCTTGTTCGCATCTCATCTAAAGTACAATCTAGTTCACAACCATTAATACTAATTTGAGTTAAATTATCCCCATCTTTACTCCAAATATTCACGTACGGTCCATTCTGTCCACCTCTTAACTACATCTGGAAATCACATATTCAATGTTAGATTTAAAACATTTAAAATTTGGCTTCAACTACCGGCTTTTCACCGGATTGAGAAATTCATGGGTTCTTAGTAGAAAGGAAACGTTTCAAAGGAAAAATTTTCACTCAGGATGAGACAAAAATAATAAGTTATTTGGTAATGCAAAAACTGCAGTGAGAATTGCAATGTACCGATTGTTTACAAGTCTATGTAACCTCACATTTGTGACTTTTAATATTCAAATTACTCTTATAATTGATAATAGTACTTACCAATCTTTGGGTCCAAATATCGGGCTTTATTAATTTAACAATAGATTTGAGTTGAGAATGATTTTTATTTCCTGTTATTTTAATGATTCGTGTTTTTCTTGCTGGCCCAAGGTATTTGGCATTTGCAATTTCCACCAATGGTTATGGTTTCACAACACTAGAGGTCGCGTCATGTAACGCAGGTAGCGAATATATATTGAAACTGGAAAATGCTGCAATTTTATTCATATTGCGTTTTATTTTATGAAAAATCCCAAAGATATCAGCAACTTAATGATTATCTTTCATTTTGACAGTTTTGACATTACAATAATTATGCATATTGTCTTTGTTATTGATTCTAGATATCAGTGGCGCACAGTGGGATATTTATTGGTACATTTGCATAAAACGCTGACATTGGTAAAATCTTCATAAATATTTCTCGGAATCCTTTATTATTCCTTTTACTTTTCCATTACTTTTGGATGTAGCCTTTTAAAGTTTAGAACTTTTAAGCTCGCTCCATAAATCTGGTTTAATTTTCCAACCCTCCGCCTTATTCGGGTTGAATATAAAAATTGCCTAGAGTTTATTATTGTCTTTTCTTTTGTATTAAACCTCTTTTGTACATAAATTATTAAATTTCAATTCAAGTTAATAGTATCCACAAGGCACCCTCCACCTTATGCCTTTCATTGCTGTTCCCAATTTGTTACCGCAACTAATTTTTTCTAAATGTTAATTTTCCGCCGCCTGATTTCCCTAAGGGCATCACCTTGCCCTTACGGTTTCCCTTTTATAAACATTATGCGCGATATAGATAAAAACAATGGGGATGATCTTATGTTTTATGAATATATTGAGAAGGGTAGATAAAATGAAATGCCCTATTAGCCTTTTTTCATATTTCTGTGTTCAAAAATGTAACTGGAAATACAGATTTGGAAATAATATTAGAAAATATTGGTCGAGATTACCGTATTTTGAAAATTCTAAGAACTGATTGCCCTGTCGACAAAAATACAATACATTTTTGAGGGGATGCGGTCGCCATAAATAATAATAATAATAATATTTATTGATCCATAGAGACATTACATCAATGTATTGGGCATGTCAGTTAAAAAAGAATAATTATTAAAGGTACAAAAAAGTAACATTTAAAAAAATTCATTAAAAGCAATATAAAAAAAACGTTAGGTGATAGAACAGATAAAATTACAGTTAAAATAAGTTATCTTGAAAATATTCATCAGCACTGTAGTAGGCTTTACTAAGTAGGACTTGTTTAATGTCCTTTTTGAATTGGATTTTGTTCAAGCAAAGGAGATTATTTGGTGATTATTCAATAATACGAGTATACAGCAACCTAAAAAATGTATATACTATAAAAATTTGAAACGGCTTTAATTAAAACTACATATTAATTTACAGCAACTATTACATAAAAAGCACTTACCTATTATTAATGGCATTTCCCTTCTTTTCGGAGAATTCACTCGTTTGTACAAATGTCTTTTGTGACTTTTATCATTTCGGTGCAAGTCGTTTAAAATTTCCGCAAACTGTACTATACAAATAATAATTCAAATTTTACTGAAAACCTATACTAAGTCAACGTCAGGCATGAAAGAATAATATGTCAAATTGTATTAACGCTATTGCCAGATTATAGATTTGTATATTTTTAGTTTATAGGCGTAATCTACTGCCCAATTTTTTCCAGTATAAAAATAAATTGCATTAAAACTTTAAATTTAAAAAATCTACATGAAGGGGATTGATGTATTCCATTTTTGGTTTTGATAGTTTTTTGTCATTTTCTCCAGTTTTTGGAAATATTAAAAAAAGGAATACGTCCCTCCTTTGGTGTAAAAATCTGCGTCTCTCAATTTTTGAATCATGGTATTATCTTAATCCGTTTTCGAAATATTTAGCATTTACGATTTCATGCGGTATCTTTGTTTCTTAAATAATAAAAATATTTGAAATTGATTCAAACGCTAATAAAAATGTATAAAATCTTATTGCATTTTTGATTGAAATTTTTAATTGATCAACCATCAAAATAAAAACATTTTTGGTAGCTGTCAATGCTCAATTAATTTTTTAACGGAGTTTCCATCAAGGTTTTGGCTTGGCGTGTAACTGACATTTATAACGACTAACCCAAGATTCAATTTTCTTATAATTCCGCAGTACAAACTCCTTCTAGCTTATATCCACAAATGATTAAAAATCCATTAATCTTACACCTAATCGTTTCCTGCGATATAACCAATTTCATTAATGAAATTAAAGTAATCTATCAGATTAAAATTAGATTGTACAGACCTAAACACGAAAAAAAATCGGCCGCGATTAAATGACTCATCGGAAAAAATTAAAAAATGGGCCTTCGAAGGATGAAATTACAGTTCGTAACGAGTACGAAGAAAATGGGGGGTTGCATAGGAGATACTGATATTATATGATGAAACAACGAGCTTATTTTACGTATGTAGTAGACATGGAAGGATTAAAAGTCTGTGAAGTTGATATACCAATGGCGTTCTACTTGAGCCTGGGAATGGGGTTCCAGTCACAATGAATATTATGAGGTTAACAGATATTTTTATGGGGTATCAACAATTTCTTCCATCGTTCAAAATTATATTTCTTTCAAAAGCTTTTGTATTATTTTAATGAATCAAAAACAATCTTCTGTGAATCTGGATGATTGTAGTGGCTGGAATTCAATTGGACACTCATTTACACATAATTGCATGGAAGTGACTATTAATGACGAATAGACGTATAATTAAAAAAAAAGACCGTATAAATTATAATCCACCCTGAATGCAAGAACGATTCAAAATATACAATATTGCTGTATTAGTAATATTTTTTTATTTTATAAAACTAATTTTCATTAATTCGTTTGTTTATATCGGTTTAGTTGCGTTTATTTAATTTTTTATTTAATTTTATTACGTTTTATATTACTTTTCTCAAATAATTTTTTATTACTGAATTACATTTGAATTAACAAAAATTAAATTTCGAAATCCAAAATCACACACTATTACACTAGTTAAAACTTATAGAGAATAATTAAATAACTAGGATTGTAGATAACTAAATACTTTCTAAGGCTCTTATGAAGGCAATACATTTTTATATTTTTTTTTCATTTAAAACATAAGATGCATACAATACTAAATATCCTTAGGTTATTCAAGCTATGTTACAATCTTTTAACACATGCATTGCCACATCTAATGGTACTTGTTTCAGGATTTTTACAAGATTTCAAGATTTTATATTTATACTAGAATTTTTCATATTGCTTCTATGTACTTTATTTCTCAATATGACATTCAGAAAGTTTAATAAAATATGCTTTAACTACGAGTTCCTGAATAAAAATTTAATATCAAATTCATTTGAGTTTGAGGTATTGAATGTTATTATCTAACTGAGTTAGGTAATGAATCGATTATCTAACATAGTTGGTTAATGAAATCAGTCCAAAAATTTTATTATTTATTAATTAAATTTGAAAATAATCACCTATAAATATTGATAAGAATATTTTTGCATTTAAACAAGTTTACTCCAGACAAAGACTGTTCTGTTGTAGAGCCAATAATTTCTTCCAAATTACTAATGTGGTTACTGTTTGTTAGATCCATTTGCAAATTCTTGCCTCCCACAATTTTTCTAGATATTCGTTATTTATTTTCTACGGATTTTTCAATCTATTCCTCAGCTACTGCATTGCTTTCTCATTTTCTGTATCTTTCCACTGTTAATAAAACCGCTCCTTTGCAAATAGTGGAAGTTAATAATCTTCTGAAATTTTTTTGGTATGCTATCAATTATATTAATACCAACTGGCAATTTTATGCTTTTGCTATGTAACAAACAAAGAACCTTTTGTGATCAGATGGGTGGGGTACTATGTATATTCGTACTTTTTCTATTTATATTATAATTCCATCAATGCTTCAACAAATTATAACAAATTCACGGAACATCTTAGTTTTTGTGTTTGTTATTACAATGAAGATCATTTGATCTTCATCATTCATGTTTTCCACTTGAGTAAGTGCTTCCTTCTGCACAAAGTCCAAAAATCAAAATTGTCTGCAAATTATTATTTGTGCATGTAAATTCATAATTTTTAGTATTGCTCTACATACAAACCTTCCTTTTCATTGTCAGTTTCTTGTAAACGCTTAGTTACATCCTGGTTCGTAAAAGTGTTCTTCGGTTTATACTCTTCAAATTTCTTTGCCAACACCCATATTTTTCTTTGTGATGTATTATTAAATAATATACCCAAAATAATCTAGTAATATCTTCTCATCCGTTTTATTTTTTACTTTGTTTCCGTCACATCATTTACTAAAACGTCCATAAGTTTGTTCGTATTTTATTCGTAATTTTTGTGGAAATAGTAACGAAATAGCTTGCGTTGCACAATCTTCAATACTTGGTGCAAGACTTTCAAATTCAGACTCACTCATATTAACGCATTTTCTAGAAACTGAGAGAAATTAAAAATATTTGACTTTATTTGTAACAAACTGTCAGTTTGCAATATCAATAAATAACTGCTATTACAGAATCGCTGCTTTGATTTTAAGTAAAAATTCGTCAATTATCAAATAAATTAAATCGAAATGTCATTTCTTTTTATCAATATTTGCAGTTATTGACAAATCTTGGCAGTAGTGGATAATATGTTGTATTTTAATTAGTGTGATAAGGGCTATTAACATACTCATAATATTACCTACTCGAGCTAACGCCCACGTCTTACAATTAGAGATATTTCTTTACTGTATTTTATATTAGTAAAGATATTTTGCTGAATTTAAGATAACACTCATCGAGTATTTTAAATTAAAAATTAAGTTCTTACATGGCTCGTTTAACACTCTTTAATAATATTAAATAAATATTATTCAAATCAAAAACTATTGTTAAAAGGTTTGCATTGTGCCTTGTATTTTGTGTATGCTTTGTTACTATTTTCCAGCACCACATTAGCACTGAAAGATCGAAAGGGGAATCTTAGATAATTAATACATAATATTAACAGAATATAAAATGTTGTTTTCAACATTTCTATTTTTAATCCACTGCTCCAACCACTGGTTGCTTTTTAAATGCAGAATGGGTGCTTTACTGCCAACTCTAGCGACACTATATACAGGCTACGGTTTTTGCCCCCCAATTCGAGCGCTACTGGATCCTACCCCAGAGCATCGTCACCCCACGCGATTCCTCACCCAAAAAATACATGCCCTTGTAGTTTTTTCACCCCGATCGCGCTCGTGCTCTCGCGTCTACTCATTCCATGTGTCTTGATTTAAAATATCCACTTAGAGCTCTTATGATAATGGGAATTGTATATCTTTTGTTTCGGTTGAACCGGGGTGGAAGGCGCGTGGCTCAGGCTTCGGCTTGCGTCCTCTTAAATTGCCACAGGATCAGGATCTGCGTTAATTAATAACTCTTCCGGAAAATTAATTTTAAGTGGAAAATTTCAGAGAAAATATTTGCTTTCCAGGGGATGAGCGAGGCGTTGATTGGATTGGGAGTAGTTGATTTTATGGCAAATATAAATTATCTTGACGTGTTGATAATTATTTTTTATGCTATCAGTTGAAAGGATTACACACTGAAATACATAAAATTACATAAAATAACATTAATTCCCGATAATTTATTAATAAACAAATAGGTAGTTGCTAGAAAATTTCTTTCATCATCTTTTTCTTTTTATTCTTCTTCTTGTTGTTGTTTCTTGGCCTCTTTTTGTCATTACAGAGAGTCGGAATATTTAATTTATCCCTTAATTATTATTCTAATTTGCGTTTGATAATAATGAACTGCTTCAAGTCATTTGTTTCTTGAGAATTAATTATTTAGAGGAATATTAAATAAAATCCAGGACTTCTAAGTCACTAATAGTTTATTGAGAAATTAAATTTTTTTTAAAAATTACATAAAATTAACAATTTAAATTTAAGATTTTAAGGTAACACCATGAGAAAAGACATTAGAAAATAACAAATATACTTATACTATAAGTCGATTTTTCACTAGTTTTGTTCACTTTAATACACTTTTTATTTACAGTTTAGAATGATAATTATTTATTTTTGTTGCTATTTTAATATTTTCAAAACATAATAAGTGTTTGATACTGTTTTCAATAAAAATGTTATTTCTCTTGAGTTTTGAAAGAAAATTTTTAGTAAGATGTTTCAGTATTAAAAGATAATAATGGACTAAATAACGAGATGTTTTTTGGTTGAAAGTTAATGATAGAATATTTTGAACGTGCCATTTTGTGGTTTGTTAACAGCATGACTGTAATTTTCGTCAAATCAAAAGTTAAGAAAAATTTCAGGCCTATGTAACGGTTATTTCGTTTTAAAACTAATATGAAAAGAGTAACAAGTGTTTTTTTTTGAAAAGGATAAATTAATAGAAAAGTGAAATAGCACTATTTTTGTTTTAATTACTTGTGAAATTGAGGCTTTATTGTTAGGAATTTACGATGTTCCCACTGCTTTAATATAGAGAAGATATTAGGAAATTTTTTTGAATAATTTTACTGTGTAAATTTCATTCAGTATTGAACACTCTGTATATTTAAGTTTTCAGTTTTCTCTACCAACAACTTGTAGTAGTTTCCTATTCAAATTATCCCAGCAGTACATAATATTAGATAATTTAAGAAAATAATCTTTGAATTTTGGAAATTATAAATTTGATCATACATCTATTAATTTTTTCATTTCATTCCATTTTTGAAATCAGTTTTGTTCCAACTTCATCCCCGAACATCGATTTGTCCATTAAATATTATAATGAATTCGTTTTATCTTCATTACCACGATATCCCCGTCCGCGGTGCTTTTCGCCTAATTTCCACTTCGAAATTTTTTTTCACATCATCAATATGAATATTTCATGTTATTCATATCTTAAACAAACAACCGCTGGCGGTTTTTGTCCTAAGGGAAGCCTTTTGTTTTATTAAGGGCCAAGACAAGAAAACGGCGTATCAACCCTCAACGAAGAGCAGGGACGGTTGACCGAGGAAAGACTGCTTCCATTTGCCTAAAATAAAACTTAATGAATTGGCCGAAATAGTAAATATAGAACAAACTTTCTTTCTTTAGAGGCTATTTTCAAATACGGATCTGTGCTTTGAATGTTTTTTTTATATTGTGTAAGTCTTCTAATTATACCTCCGACAATACTGCAACCATGAAGGCTTACTGCACTAAGACCTTAGAAAGGCTTTTTTAATGATTCTCACCCTCAAAATCGAAGTTACTGCTGAGTGAACTGAATCTAAGTCATATAAGTTCTCTTTTACATCAATGAAACTTGGCGAATATTAAAGGAATGAAAGAGCCACAACAGAGTTCTTTAATTGGAATCTGTTTACCTCAGAAATGAAAGTCACAATCAATAGTGTTTTAATTCGCAATTTCCAGGACTCTGTGGTGTTCTGTCAATGAAAAACTGAATGACCTTGCTTGAATTACAGAATATGTCGAACCAGAATCAGTCCTCGGGGTATGGTCTCATGCTGCATATCGAAATTGGTAGGGACCCAACCTCTAGGCCTCTAGGCCTCTAGGCCCCAGTGTAACTTGTTTCCATATGACAAAAAGAAATTGAATTCTTTCGTTTTTATGGATTTCTGAAATCCGTCTCTGAAGAGAGTTGCTGAAAGGTAACGAGAGGCAAAGAGGAATAAATTAATTTCGGGGGGAAGCTAAACAATGGCCGCCCCACCCCCTTTCGTTAATGGTGGCCGTTTGTGCTGGAATTGCATCGCGAGACGGGTTTTATTTTTTATGTAGATTTTCTTGGATCCCCGAGGGTAGGGCGCCTTGGTTTCTACCCTTTTTTTCATAGGGATTTTAAATTTCCACCCGATGAGATACTTTTGTCGTGTTTGCGAATGCGGACTGAAGAGGCTGGGAATTATAAGAAATTTACTTTTTTTATTGGTTTGTTCTACGTTTATTGTACTTGCACTGCAGAGGAGTTCTCGAATATAATCACGAAACTTTGTTTCTGGTTTATAAAATTTTAAGGATGTTATAAAAGTTTTCAGGAAAAAAAGTAGATTGTTTATATGTATAAAGTACGAGGTTAGCGAGTATTTTAAACATGGAGTGTAATATTGCCATTATTACGAATTTGGGCTTTAAAATTCAATTTAGGCATCAGAAATTAATTTAAAATAATCTGTTATCTACAAATGATTATTAAAATCCTCACATTTAGTGTACGTGAAAATTTGAAAAACGAATAAATCTTGATCGAGACGAAAATAGATAACTTTTATACATGAAATCTTTGTATATGATTCTGCCGATTGTATGCACTGGTCCAAAGTTAGAGCCAAATTATTTAAAATTACGTGGAATCAAAGTCAATTCTTGTTCGGGATGAAAATACAAATTATACACAATTGTTCATTTTGGAGCACTACCACCTTTTTCTTCTTATAAAGAGTTCGCCAGCTACATAATGTTGCATGTATTATCTACACTGATTTTTAAAATTCGTTCAAATTCTTGGTTATGTCTATTTTACTTGTTAAATCTTAATGGAAAATTTTTAGGTTATGTACAATATCTTTCAGAAGAATTTCATAATTTCATTATTATTAACTTTTAAATAATCTGATTTATTTTTAATTTTTATTCACAGAATACCTAGTTTTATTCTCAAATTGAAAAATAGTGTTAATATACCTTTGATATGCATTGACCAAATAATGTCATACATTTTTAAGAAAACTGATCATTTCAATTATTCGTTCGATTAACCTTGAAAATTTCTAATTATGTCATGTTATTTTGTATTTTCTAGTTAATTTATTCTCATCGTTGAATTTGGTTTGCTGCTAATTTGTTTCAACCAATTGTATAAGAATTTTCATTTCAAATAATTATTATAATTATTTTTAATTACTGCTAGATCAGATATCCGTTAAATTGAATTCCCGATAACCATACTAAATATTATTTATTATTTTGACATATTTCTAAATTATTTTATGATAAAATCCTAATACAATATATATCTCTTAACTACTGCTTTAGTTTACTAGCATCAGTAAAGTATTATCACTTTAAAAAAATTACCTTTTAACCCTGAAAATGAAACTGAAAACTTTTGACAAATTTTTGAAAACTTCTATTAAGAAAATGTTATTCAACAGAGCGAAAAAGTAAAAATTATCGAATCTTAATTTCGTACAGGTGTGACATTAAATGGTGAGTGGCAATATTCCAAAATTCCAGAATGCATGATTGATTTTCATAAAGAACATCCTTAATTAGTATTTGAATGCAACGATTTTAACAATGTTTTGACAAATTCTGGGCAATTTTTCAGAGAGACTGGTAGCAACCGCCGAAAAATCCAAAAATATCCGTTTCAGTAGTGGCCCGACAAATTAACATATCAACTTATTCTAAATAAAGACTTACACTGTTGTGCACACAAGCTGCAATATTTTCATGATATTTTTTCAGTGGGTTATTATCCCAGACAAGTGGAATTTTGTCAATGGTTCCAAAATAATCCAAACAATCAGGATATCCTTAACACAGTTTAATTCTTAGACGAGGTAGTTTTATCTTTCTGAATATAATAATACGCAGAATATGAGGTTGTGTTCATTTAAAAATCTTCAAGGGTTTGTTGAAGAACCATTAGATGCCCAAAATTTGGTATTTGGGTTGGAATACGAAGAAGAAAATTGGTGGATCCCATTTTTTTAAAGGCACACTTACTGCTGAACGATATAGCAATTAAGTACTCCTCCTATTCATTCCAAATAAAGTAATTCCAAAATGACACTGGAATCCCATATTTTTTTGCCATTCATTAAAATATTTTATTGATGAGTCAACCTTGTAATAAAAAATATTGTGGTATTTGACTTAGTGTTTCTTTCACTCATGGGGCCACATTCGAAGATGGATACCTCGTACTACCAAACATTTTATTTATTCAACGCTCATTCATAACCTGGAAGAACTGATAAATTTCATACCAGAAAAGTGTGAAGAGATCAACTGTGGCATAAAGTTTTTGATAGATTGCGGACAAGAGTTGGTTGGTTTGTGTTTAGACGTAAATGGATAATATTTCAACAAATTCTCTAGTTGTATATAAATTTTGAATATGTTTTTGATATTAAATGACTTTAATTTGTTTCTTTTATGATGCAATATCGTTTCGAAGTAATACACTTTGTTTACAATGAAAATGTCAATAAATGTCATTTTCGATAAGCGGCTAATTACCAATTTTCAATTTTATTGATGATGATAGAAGGTTTTTTTTTCAAAATTAAATTCTAACTTAACAAAAAGAAAATAATGATATTCCTTCTCAATTTAAAAATTTCAAGGTATGATTATGACGTGAAGGAGGATCATTCACAGCAATATCATTATCCCAGGACCTAAGGTATGGATTCTGTGGGATAGAAATTCCTCGTTACTGCATTCTAAATGAATTTCAGGTTGGAGTAACTGGAAACCTTTTACTTATCCGATACATATCTCTGTGTGAAAT
The DNA here is from genome assembly GCA_951812935.1 of Hermaeophaga mercurialis. Lineage (NCBI taxonomy): Eukaryota > Metazoa > Arthropoda > Insecta > Coleoptera > Chrysomelidae > Hermaeophaga > Hermaeophaga mercurialis. The sequence goes on along the minus strand of OX638359.1, from coordinate 32,686,621 downwards.
GTATTACATATTGTTTCTGTCTATACCTTATGTAAAGTACTACTTGTAAATTATTGCAATTTTTTATTAGAAATGCTTTCTTACCATTCACGGTATAAACGGTCCTTTTCTTCTTCTTCAAAAATTATAGGAAACGGAATAAACTCTGTATGGATCAATATAACGGGTGGCCAAACGAAAACGAAACAGAGCCATTATCAGGAACTTAGTCAACATTTTAGAAAAAACACGGACCCGTCGATTTTTGATCAAAGGGGGACACTTCTGCTTACACCTCTAAGCGAGGGTAACAATCACTCCAAAATATTTAAATAGCATTAGGGGTCAAGTAAAGTATCATTTTAAAGCCCTTTCAATTCTCTTTATAAGTCTTTAAATTTTACATTTTAAAATTTTAAAATTTAAATTCGACGGGGCCCTGTTTTTTTTAAAATGATGACGCAGTTCCTGATAATGGCTCTGAGTCGTTTCCGTTTGGCCACCCTGTATATATAAACAAATGTTAGCAATTATTTGATTATCTTTAATGATTTGGATAAGAAACTAACCGTAAAAGTAAATAGAATATAGTAATTTTTTCTTATTAAATATCAAAATAAAATACAAACACAAGAATAAAAACGCATAATTCTCTAATTCGAATAACAAAATGGTTGCTTGAATTCATTTTAACGAGCTCTTTATTCTGGCCTTTTTCCCAATTGGGGCTTATTCTAAACCATTATACTTTTCTTAAAAAGTGTTTTCCTAAAATTTTCATGCGTGTGTTATACAATACCGAACGAAAGAAAATTAATGCGGAAAGCACCCCAATAACGTTCATTAAATATTTATGGCATTAAGAGAAGTTTCAGCTTGCAGTCCTTGCGCAAAGGACAAAGATTCTGGTTGGCAGTGGCAGCGAACATCGTATATGAAACGATTTATTTTCGTAAATGTTCATCATCTTTATTATCAGCCCCGATCGACCCTGAAGGATTATGGCAAATATTTCTAGTTTTAAATATTTTTTCTTTTATAATTAGTTTCTCTCTTCTTTTTGATTCAATACAATTGGTTCCATTTCATATGTAATGTTTGCTTATGTTAGAGACTACTTGTATATGTTTGGTTTTGCTTTCTTAGTGATTGGGTTACTTTTTATTATTCCTATATTTTGCGCTTCTTTTATAATTCTTTCTTTAAACTTTTCTTTATCTGTTAATACCATCATTTTTAGCCGCCTAAATATGTTACTCTATTAAAGTACTTTTTAGTTTCTAGCTATTTTTATATATTCCTCTTCTCTCACTAGACACAAGTACTTTATTTCGTTACGACTAAACTTCGATCCTAGATTTTTGCTGCATTGTGTAGTGTTTCGTTGTATTGTTTCTTTTTAATCCTTTTTTTTTCTCTATTATTGTCATTACCCCTTTGTTTCTTTTGAATTCATAGGTGATTGTTTCCCGAAACTTTACTTTGGCTCTTGTATCTATTGGGGTTATTTCTAACAATTTAATCAATTACTTTCAAATACTCGATGATATTAGGTCCTCTAACATTATTGAACAAAATTTATTATCAAACGCGCATTTAATATCGATAAATATTATGTGTATTTATTAATCATATTGTCATATTTTTTCATTCCATGAATTGAATTAGGTTATTGACAATTTTGTAGTTGTTGCAGTTATTTTTTATCCTTTTTGTATATGGGGTATTATTCTATTTGCTTAACAAAGTTGTATTTGTTTCTAACTTGTTTTTACCTGGTGCTTTCCCATTTGTTGATCTTATTTGTTTTTGGGTTTCCATTTTATTTGGGTAATTTATGACTTTTGCTTTAATCTCTGCTGTTTTTTTTTTCTTGATGGCTTCCTTTAAAGATTTGATGTTTTTCCAATTTCTTTCGGATCGTATTGTATTTATCCACTTTTATTTTTAATTTCTTATTTTAGGTTTTTTTTGTTCTTAAAGATTCTTAATATTTTGTACTTATTTCTGTCCTCATCTGTATATGAGTTTAACCATTTTATCTTTGCTAAGTTCGTTTTATTTCTGACTTGTTTCAATTCGCTGGACGTAGATCCTCACTTCTTATTTTCGTTTCTGGAGTTCTATAATTTTTTCCTTTCCTTTGCTGTTTTAAATATAATGTTCTCTAGTTTTTTCATCTTTCCTGTAGTCCGTTTGTTTTAGCTGGTATTGGAATGTTTACCAAATATCAAACTATTATAAAACGTAGAATTGCTAGAGGGAGGACAAGGAGAAAACTCAGTTTTCCTACAAAGTCCTTAAGTAATTATTGAATGCCACACGCACAGAAATTTATGAGAATTTGTTAGAATATGATTTAAGAGTGGACATGAACAAAATAATTAAAAACGCGTTTGAGGTAATGAGAGAAGAAGAAATAAGAAATCAAGAATATTAGGAGAGATAGAGATATGAAGAAACATTGAAATGCAAATCAAAGATAAGAAGGTAGAATCCAACGTTGGCTTAAAAATATGAAATAAGTAGTATTAGTATACACTCAACTTACCGGATTTATTTTGCTAACTTCAGATTTGCATCTATGAAATGAGGATGGGTAGAAGCATGTCATAGGAATATTGATCATATTGATATAGACCCTACATAACTTTGGTTGAAATACCCAATTCCAGTAAATTCTCACAGTTTCGCTTCATTATCGTCATCAGTAATTCATTATCGCTAAGCTCATATTTAAGTATTCAACATATTTAAGTTAGTGGGTATGTAGTTCATTCAATATTTTTTGTCCCGCCTATGGCAAGATCTCTTCATCCCGTTTCTGCAAGGAGCAGGAGCGGAATCTACACTCGTTATAGATGAAGGATAAGTAATTCCTTTTAAGAACCCTGAACGTAATTAGTTGGGGTTGAAAAAAAAGAAAATAAGGGTTGAATATTTCTTTCGAACTCTCTTTTGTCCTTGCCTGAATATTTAAATTGGTTCGGGATAGAAAAGGGGTCGTCTTCTTTTGATAAGAAAATGTTTTGAAAAATGACGGATCCTTAATGGAAAATGGAGGAGGATAATTAATAAAAAAATCATTGTTTTCAGTAAAATATATTATAGGCTGCTTTTAGTGGGGTTTTAAAGAAATAAAAAAGTCTTTGGTACATTTTCTTTATTAAAGATGATTATTTTCTGAGACTAATGGAAAAATAATCATAATGTGTCTTTGAGAAATATCTCCTATAAAGAGAACGAATGAAAAACAAAGAAAACAATAGATGTATTGGGGATAAATGGGAAGAATATATGGAAAGAATAGGCAAAAATGGAAGAGAGGTGTCTTACATTTTACATTTTCAGGTATTGAAATAAATTTGGTACTTTTGTTTAAAGTATGACGAATGCTTTTAATATATAATTACAGTTCGGCTCGTCTTATATCTCTCAATTACCGGCAATTGACACTGGATAAAACATTAAGCATTTCATGGTTGAATATGATATTGGTATCTAAGCTGCAAGTGAAATTGAGCAAATCTAATATTGGGATAAGAAATTGTGGGATTAATTCATAAACTAATTAGTATCTGAAACTACTGGGGTAAGACTCTGTTTGGCTCTATATTCAGAATAATAAATCTTTATGTCTGGTAGACACCTACGCGACAAGGGTCGAAATGGGAGCAACATCTCATGTTTGATTACGGGAACCATAATCTAAAGTCATGCTCAAGTCACAGGTGTCACTAGAACGCCAAGGGGTTTTTTCATTCCTCATTTTTTCTTTCAGAGCGACTGTCGCCGAGAAAAACTCATCGGCTAATGTGTTTTTGTAGACGGTGGTGGCGTACGATATTTTATACATTGTTACGGAAAACACTAAGGAAGATAAATTAAAAAATATAATTATAAAAGGGAGAGCGCCCTTTTTTCCCTCCAGGATCTTAATCGCGCGAGCCCTAATGAAAGATGTGCTACTGGATTTTTTTGAAGGTTGGTCTTTTATCACTCGCGTACATGGTAAACAGATGCAATTTCATTATGGAAACTATAAAGTACTTGTTACTAATTCTTCAAATTAATGCATATAACAATGTCAACCAAAAAAATGTTATAATTAAATTTTATATGCCCAATATATTATTATATCTATCATCAAATTCATTTCAGTTAGGTATTGAATGCTAATATATAACTGAGATAGATAATGAGCTCATTCTCTAACTCAGTTGGTTAATGAAATCAGAACCAAAATTTAATTATTTGTTAATAAAATTTTAAAATAATTATTTATAAATATTGATAACATTATTGCGTTTAAATTTCACTAAAAGTTTACTCCAGAAGAAAACTGTTCTCTTGAAAAGTAAAAAAAATACTACTTTTTGATAGGTTAATTTGCAAATTCTTATATTCCAAATTTTTTATTTTCTACGGTGGTTCTATGCATCCCTCAGCTACCGTATTTCTTTTCCAGCATGTTAATAGATTTACCCCTGAGTTTGCAAATAGTGAAGTTGATGATCTTCTGAAGCAGTGGCCGGTATAGTCTTTCACATTTGGTAATATCAAAAAAGAAGCAATTTTTTTAAGAATGCCACCAATTGTGTTAATTCCAACTGGCAATTTTATGCATTTGCTATTCCTGTAACCATCAATAAACTTTTTATGATAGGTATCAGAGTGACGTAGTACTTCTCTGTATTTTCTTACTGTTTCTACTAAATGAATTTCATCAATGCCTCAAGAAGTTATAACATATTCACGCAACACATTAATCTCTGTCTTTGATATTATAACTATGAATATTTGTCCTTCATTTTCCACGTCTTCCACTTTCATGTTAGCGAATTTATCCTTCTTGTAGGCTTCACAAAGACCAAAAATCAAAACTACCTGCAAATTGTTATTTATGCATGTAAATTAATAATTCATACTCTATATACAAACCTTTATTAGCAACCACTCTTCATTGCCAGTTTCTTGTAAAAACTTAGTTACATCCAGTTTCGTTAAAACCTTCGGATTTTCGTTTGATAAACGCAATAAACTGAATATATTTGCCAATACCCATATGTTTTTTTGTGGATCTCATTGCGCTTATCATTGAATAACACGCCCAAACGTTTAAAGATTTATAACTTTTAGATATATTCTCGAAATAAGTTAGTAGCATCTTCTTATTCGTTTCATTTTTAACTTTCTTTTCCTCATACCATTTGCTAAAACGTCCATAAACTTCGTTGTATTTTATTCATGATTTTTGTGGCATTAGTAATCAATCAATATTTGATGCAAGACTTTCAGATTCAGATTCATTCATATTAATACGAATTCAAGAAACTAAGAAAAAATAAAAATTGCAATAAAAATTAAAGTAATAGTAGGTACGATAGCTACTTCAAGTAAATAAGGATGAATAAATATGTTATAGAAAAGAGTTAATATTGTCCAATTAAAACTGTAATAATATAATAATATAATTATTAAAGTTCTATTAAAAGAGAGGTTTATCTTGGAGTATAAAATTTTTTCAAGTTGATATTTTTAAAAGAAGTCCAAATCCAATGAACTAAGCTGCTATATTAGAATTTAGCAGTTAGTATTGGAAGTTCAAAATATCTATGTTCATCAGACGGATAAAATTGCAATCATTTATTTGATAATATTATTCTTAAAGATAAAAGTCTTTTAAGGTGAACTAAGAAACCTTCTCAAATAATAAATAATAAAAATAAAATACCAATTGATGAAATTAGAGATCCAACGAAAGAAATAATATTTCATAATATATATTGTAGATAAAATCTTGTATTTTAATTCATGTGATAAGAGCAATTAACATACTAATGCTGTTAACGACTCGAGCTAACGCCCTCGTCTTGATAATATCACATTCGTATGTTAATAATGCCCTTACCTCACTAACATAATAAATAACTCATACATGTATTAAAGGGAGTAACTGATGTATATAAAAATCACCTACTTGAATTATTGGCAGGAATGGGAGTAGCGTAAAAGGAAGCAGGAAATCATGAAACTGTGAGGGGCTGTGTATATCCGGTAGTCATATCGACACGTACAAGATTTGTGACGACGATCATCAGGTTGTTGGAAATGCTGAGAAACCTCTATTTTTATTTATTGAGATTGTAAAGAGAATGACGTTAAATGCGAATTTATTTTTTGTTACAGTATGAAGATACATCGAAAATCAAAATGGTTTAAATAAAAGTTGTTAATGAAAAAGCTGAATGAATCATAACAGATAATGCTGCATTCGTAAATGAAACATTTACCCTTAATAATACGTTTAAAAGAAGATAGTGATAGGAAAATAGAACTAAATGTAGACTAAAATAAAAGTTCCCAAAAATTGTTTTTTTTATTAGAAAAAGAAATTGCATCGACCGTATGAGGTTATTAGCGGCGGTACAGTATGATTTAATATTACTATAATGACATATAATTACATAATTGTGTAAACTTATTTATATATAATTAAATAAAAATAAAAAAGGGAATTATATCTATGGAACGTCTACCGAACATTTAAGTTCACTGGGAATCTCTGCTTCTTGTCTAGCTAAATGGAACAATGGATAGTCCATTAATATGTGTTCTACTGTTATGGCAGTCTCATAGGCGTAGCATGTAGTGAGGGACTCCTTTTTCAGTAGGTGTTCGTATGTTAGTCTGGTGTGGCCAATCCTCAGTCTATGGAGTACTACGTCCTTTCGTCGATTTGGGATATTTAAAGTATTTGTGGAGATGTCTGGTTTGACTTGTTTTAATTTGTTTTGAGATTGTTTTTGCCATCTTTCAATCTACAGTTTTCTTGGATGTTGTTTTATGTTAAGGTGTGAAATTTGAATGTTTGGTCTGTGCGTTCTACAAGCTTCTTTAGCTGCCTGGTCAGCTTTCTCGTTTCTAACAATGCCCACATGTGATGGTATCCAAATAAATTTCACTTTTTTTTTACATTATCTATTGCTTGTAGATCTTCTTTGATTTGAAAATAGGGTTGTTGCTGTATATTTTTTCCACTTAAGGAGTCAGTGAATATTATTGTTATAGATTTATCTTGTATAGCAACTTGCTGCAAGGTTTTAGAGATGACTGGGAGTTCATCTGAGTAGATTCAATATTTTCTATAGGACATTGAAATTTCAATGTGGATTGGATAGTGACAATGCCGCTCCCACATTTTCAGATTCAAGACTTTTTGACGCATCACTGTAGATAAAGTGACAATTTGTGTAACAATTTTTATGGATTGAAAATGTTGGAAAATCATTGATGGGGGGTCTCATGTTATGAAAATTTTAGGAGGTTCAAATGACACTTAGGGATTTTAACTGTCAATGGAGAATTTCGTTAGGTATAGTTTTGGGGAGTTTAAATTTGTTACTTCTTTTACTAAATGATGGAGAGAGAGATTAGAATTTAGGTTGAACTCATTGTGAAAGAGGTTAGTGAAGATATAGAGATAAGTTGGATTAAGGGGTTAGATGATATTTTGGCTTCGTATTTTAGACTTAGTTGATATCTTCTAATTACCAGCGGAAGTTCGTTAGCTTCAACATATAATCTTTCTACTGGACTAGTTCTATAAGCTCCGAGAGCAATGAAGTGTCTGTCAAGTTGTTTTAGTACGGTGTTTTTGGCCGTGTTGTATACTATTGAGCCATAACTAATTTGCTTCGGATTAAAGATTTGTAAATATATAACAGTTGTCTACTAGCAGTACCAAAAATTAATTATTTCAAACCTGTTTTGTGTACCAATATTGCGCATAAATTTAATTGTAATCTTGTAATGTGTTGTTTAAATCCTAATATTATAAATTTAACTTACAATAACTTGAAAAATATTTTTTATAGATTTGGCGGACGACTGTGAAAACTTAATTTTTTAAAATAAATAAATCAGTATTTCAGTATTCCACTAATTTTGATTGTACATATTATGTTACTGCTAATAAAAATAAAATATTATTTTTAACAAACCTTTATTTTCATTTAGTTTAAAATATCTTTTTATCTTAACATAATAATTAAACATACAGGCGATAGCTGCACTGATTTATTGTTGTTTGAAGATATACATAATGGTATTTAATCATGTAGTTGATTTATTACTGTGAAGGTCAACGGCATATTTTAAATTACACTTTACCTACCCAAAAATAATAGATAGTAAGTTACTATTTTTCAAAGATTCATTACAACGTTATAATTACGAGTAGCGTACTAATGTATGTAGTTGTTAAATACATGCTGAATTCTGTCTAGTCAAACATTTACTAGTTGATTCTCCAATAGACTTTCAACAGTTAAATATAGGATTCCACAAAGGCCTTGTTTGGAAGCAATTTTATTCATTGTTTATGTTAATCACTTAATTTTTCAATGATACATAGACCCTTTTCAATACCAATGAGTGAGGATGATTTTAAATGGGACATTAATATAATAAAACAAATCGCTACCTCTAATTATTATCCAATGCATCTAATAAATAGGTTGATTAATAAAAAAGAAGAGAAGGTTGCCGTTAAACTAATCTTTCCGAAACAACCTAAAGATGACGGGTTATTTCAAACAAAGTATCAAAAATTATGTCTCGTACATTTTCTACAATATCTTTTAAATTAAGAAATAATGTAGGTTCATTTTTATTAAATGTAAACCTAAAATTAATAAATTTTCAAAATCGGGTATTTACAAACTAAATTGTAACGCCATCTATCTTGGCCAGACAGAAATTTTAACATACGCTACTGAGTGCATTGAAGAGCTTATAGTTTAAAACAACCAGATAAGTCGCATTACGTAAAACACCTCATTCACACCAAACACAAACCTACACTTAACAACATAATGGAAAGAACAGTGGAAGTACTTCATGTAAGTGGCAAGAAAGAAGAATTTGATTTTTTGAAGGAATATGAAAGAAAGAAACATCTAAAATATCCTCTATATACAGTATTGAATGAACAACTAAACCTGTGAAGTTCAATTATCTTAGATCACCTTTTGAAATAAATAATACTAACCAAATATATTTTTAGACAAAGAAGAATATTGCTTAATGCTGATTGATATGAGATTTATTTACGTTTTTAATAAAGATCTGTCAAACTTCTAACTGTCTTGGAAAATGGTATATTGTCAAATACTGAAACCTAGGTAGACCTTAATACATATTAAAACGCTTTGGAAGACTGTGGAAATTCAGGATAAGTATTATTTATCTTTTAATATTTATTATGAATAATTTCCATAAAGTAAGAGTTGAAACAATTAACGATTTAATACGTTTTCCGAGGATAGCCATTGTTATCGATATAATAACTGTTATTTAGAACTATAGATTATAGAAGCACCTTTCAAATTTACACATTTTATTAATTTGATTGAAACTCGTCTATTCATAGCGTTTATATAATACATATTTACTCTTTTTACTAAATCTCGCATAAGGTTAATTAATACTTTCAGTATATTACAATTAATTTTATTAAAACTAAATGATATCGTTAGAAATCCGTCCAAAGCATGAAATCTTGGCGCAGACCGTCGTGAAAGCGATGAGGGCACGATAATAAAAAAAGTGTGGGCGCGTGGAGTCTTCTCGCGTGGGACAGCCAGAGCCAGAGAGCCAGAAAGCAGTAAGCAGCAAGCGGTAGAGAGAAAAGAGTTAATATTGATCCGTTTTTTTATTTGAGTCACCCCCGGCACGGTTTTTTTTCACCCTCGCTTTTTTTCATCCCCGGATGAGTGTTACTATAGCAACTGTACAGCAGGTGCCAGCGAACAAGCAACACAGATATCATGTCACTTCCAGTTTCTTCTTTAACTTCTTGTCGAACGCCAATTATCTCTTTTACCTAGCGACACTCCCGACAAAGAAACTGTACACTTTTTCGACTTTTCTTCTTCTATTCCGATAGAAAACTTCTGAAATATTAACATTCTGTCAGTTCATTTTCTCTGATGTACCCTTTTCCGCCCAGTTTTCGCTCATAACTCGATTTTACATCCATCAGGATTTTACGAAAATGACAAGTTAAGTACTTGCAACAAGCGCATAAACTAACATTTGAATTTTGTTCTATGAATTATTCTACACAAAAGCTAAATTTTTCTTAAATTTGTATATATCGACTTATAAAAAAAATAAAAATGTTTTGCCAATTCCAAATAATCAGTGCATTCAAAAATGTTTAATGGAAAATGTAATGCGGTTTTTTGAATGGAGTTAGATAAAGACAGGATCAAACTAGATGAACTAAACCACAAGATAAATCTCCGTTCTCTTATATTCCGAATGTTTCAGTAACGTAATCGCAAACTTTATAATGAACGTAGCCAGAATGTAGTTAGTCTGATTACACAGGCCAATAGCTAGAAACAAACTTATCTTAACTGCTGTCCGCTATGACAGTTTCTCGAATATCCTTGTAAATAATTTTCTGGAATGTTTGAGAAACCAAGAAAAGTATATAAATACAGAGCTATTAAGATTTCAATGTTTCCTCGTGTTTGCCTACAAATTTGGTGAGGAAATGGCTGGAGAAGATGATGAATTCAGTCCCCAGAAGAAACTGGAAGATACCCATAAATTGTTTCATTCTACCCTACAACTAGACACTAACAGGATGAAGAGGTACTACGACAAAAGAAGCCTGCTACGAGGAAGAAGATATCTTCTGGTTATGCAGTTTACAAAAAAAACGAGATCGATGTTCAATGCTTCAGAAAAAAGCAAATTATGTATACGACCTCCCGAAGAAGATGATAGATATTTAGGAAACGATTCATACAACTAGCCAATAACAAGATGAAAAGATACTACGATATCTGAGACAAAAGACCAACTACGAGGAAGGAGACATTTTCTGGTTCTCCAATCCACGAAGAACCAAACAACCAAATTCGTCCTTAATCCGTAGTGATGACTGGTAGAAAAATACTTTGAAGTGACTTAGCAATGTGACTTGGGAGAAGCAACGGAGATTTTTAACTAAAAAGAAATGAAAATATTCTGCATTCCTTTTTTATATTTCGTCAGCACACCCTGTACAATAATATTACATAAAACACATGCCGTTTAAACCTGTCGATATTTACTGACAAATTACTACAAATTTAACCCACCTACCACTCCACAGTACATTACATTGACTCTTTCTTATGCAATCTCCCTTTTTTATCTGATTATCAATCACCAAAAAAATAGATTACCTCGTATTCATTCCGGTCGACACACGAAAATCGTAGTAATAGTGGCATTGACCTTCGAATCGATATATTCAGAATAAAAAATAGGCAAGGGTGAGCGAAGGTGCACCCTTTTTTTTTATTTAGGCCTCAATGCCGCCGCCGCCGCCGCGGTGCATTTCCAGTGAAAGGGATAAAAGAAATTGCTCGACTTGAGTGCGTGAGTAGGAAAATGTGTAGAAAAATAAAAAAAGATGTATTCTGAAGAATTTATAAGTAAGATTTATGGAATGTTTGATTTTCGTGGGTTTCTTTAGTAGTTATTGATATTTTTTTGACTTATATTTGTTTGCGATAAGTATATTATCATTAGATTTCCAAAACTGTGAGAAACGGCAAGAAATACGGGAAAATATTATCAAATATGAGAAATTTAAAAAATACAATAAAAACGTAGTATTAAAATGTTAATATTTCGGATAGCTTAATTTTATTTATTTGTTTAATCAATAAATCCATGTGTACCGTTAGGTGTAGGACTGATATTAAATTATTATAATATTCTTCACTATAGGAAATATATAAAGTTGATATACATATTCATTTTGTTGTATGTATCTTCTTCTTCCAGGTGTTCCGCTTCTGCGCTAATCGCCGGACCTCTCTACTTTTTTTCCAGCTTCTTGTTTTACTTATTCTTCTTATTGAAGTCGTGGCTGTCCTATCTTCTTGTTTTTCTACTGTTTCTTGTCTACTCTAGTTTAATAATAAATTTTTTGGTAATATATCGTCTGCTGTAGTATTTATTTGAACAAACAAGTTCAGTTATCTTTCTCCAATTATTGTTTCTAATATATAGGTCAACAAAGATGCTACCTATAAACTTGTCTCCTTTCTTCTAATTTGATTACATGAAACAAAGAGAGAAACGAATACGATTTCAGTTAAAACTACTTTGGCAATACTGCTTTGGTGATATACACATCGACTTGAACACTGCGCAGGTACATTCAATTTTTTTGTCGCACATACGAATGGATGGGGAAATGTGTAGTATAAAGTAATATGTTTGGGGTGCGCTAAATTTATTGAGAAGTGGTGCATTGAAAATGATTTAAATTTAAAGTGGAAGATTCCAAGAATGTATCAATAGCCACAACGTTAATGGTAATACAAAATTAAAAGATGCAACAAATTTCATACATTGTTAATTGAAATTTAACCGAAAAAAATCAACCTCTTATGTATTTTCTTTATGTTTGACAACGATCAAGAAGGTTTATTAATTAAAATTCATAATGAACAAGAAATATTTTTTGCTTACTAGGCAATTTTATTTTTTGAAGAAATATTATCAGATTGAAAAAAGTAAATTAAAAACAATGTTTTAAATACAAATTATATATTAATATATATTATTTTTTGTTCAGCAAATTCCGATATTCCAGAAAACATGAGCAGCCAATTTTAAAGACAAACAAGCGATATCTTTTATAATCAAAGTCAATAAAACTTAAAAAACCAATCTTTTGTTTCGCCCTGTAGGCTCTTAACTTTGCTAAGGACCCCACAACCAGTGTCTCTGGGGTAGCAGCACGGAACGTAGAACATCTCACCCTACGCAAATCCACCCCACGGAAGAGTTATATCGATCTCTTAGTCTTGTGCCCAGAGCACCGATAGGGTTACCCCACGCTGATTTACTTCTTTTTAGTGCGGTCAACATGATATTTTTTTTCTATTTTTTAATTTAGGTTTGTTTAGTAAGGGTAGTTATATTTTAGACACCGTCTCTTTAATTTTATATCTACATGTATAATTAATTAATGAGGAAAAATTGAGAGAAAAAAAAACTTAATAGTGGGTTCAGCATTATCTCTAAAGATCTTCTAATAAATAAATTTCTGTTTTAGGATTTGATGAATGTGGAGAGTTCGTCATTTGCTTTACAGACCCTACTTTTTTCCTTTTTCCTCTAAAGAATGATATTTTGTTCTATCTTTATATTTGAGCTAAACTAGCTTTTGACTATCTCGACAGATGTCTGTTCGTTGTTTGTTTTTCTTAATTTTTTCTAATAGAAACACCACTAATCTCACATAAACCAATCTCTTAACGAAATTATCTGCTATATTTTACCTTCTTCCATCGTTTTCATTTCCTTTCGCTTTAGTTTTATCATGCGTTTACCTTTGCTTTTTCGATATCGTCAATTTTGTCCATCCAGTTTTTCCTCAGTCTTCCCCTTTTTGTTTTTTTTACTCTTCCCGATTCTATTACTTTTCTTAAGAATATTATTTCGACTCATTCTAATAACGTGTCGATCTATACCAATTAACCTGTTCCTTTTTCTGTTCTATGTGCTTTTTCCCGCAATTGTTCTAAGAAATTTTATTTCTATATCTTTTAGTTTGGTATAATATTTTTTTCAGTTACCAAATTTGCAGGGTGTGTTATAAGGGTCAAACTATTGTACTGTACACTTTTAATTTAATTTCTTTGCTTAGCTGTTTTTTGCTCATAATTGTATTACCTGGTAGACTAAAATGTGATTATTGTAGCAATGCTTTTCATTATAAATGTGTAACAATTTTCATAAGTGCTTTAAAAATCATAAATGATTTCGATAATATTTTTTGGGTATGTGATATCTGCAAGAGATTTCCCTATTCTCCGATTATAAATATGCTTGAAGAGCAGATGAGATTGATTAAACAACATGATGTGCTTATTCATCAACTTTATTATAACAATGCTACAGCAAAAAACTTGATGAATGTTCGATGGTTTCTGGATAAACTCTCTATACTCCATACGGTGCTACAAAGTAATAATTCTGTGATAGTTAAGCCTAAAAATAATTCTCAAAGAAACACAGAAACAAATGCAGAAATTCTACACAAAGTTAACCCTGTGGATGCAGATACTAATATTGCTAGTGTAAAAATATTAAAAATGGTGGAATTGTAGTAGGATGCCAGAATGAAAATGATATTACTAAATTCAAAAACATTATTGAAGAAAAGCTAGGTGAAAAATATGAAACCAAGGAAGTGAGATGTGTAAGTCCTAGAATAAAAGTAGTAGGAATGTTTGAAGATCTTCACGATTCATTTATAAACCATATTAGACATCAAAATAAGGACTGCCTAAATGTTGAATAAAAAATTTGCGAGCTAAAATTTTGGTCAACAAAGAAAAATAGTAGAATATATCTTAAAAGTAGACATAAGTTCTTATAATCGTATAATGTCTGTGGGAATGTTTATGATCACATAACTGTTAATTGATGTTAGAGATGTAACAATTATAATCATTTTTCGCAAGATTGTAAAAAAGATCTTGCTTGTCCTAGATGTGCCGGCGTCATGATTTAAAGAACTGCACAGAAGATAATTTAAGATGGGTTAATTGTTCACTTAAAATTAAAGTAGATGAATTCAAATCTTCTACGTAGATATCTAAAAAGCAATTAATAAATGACAAGTTGAAAATCACTGTTTTAAAAGACAAAAATATTTCGAATTTAGCTGTTTATTCTCAAAATGTGAGGGCATTGAACACCAAGACACACGAATTGTATAATGCCTTGGTAGCATGCAGTTACGATGTCTTGTTTCATACAGAAACTGCGATAATTGATTCGGTACAAAATTTTGAACTATTCCCAAATAATTACACTTACCTGGATTTCCGACGACACGTAGCTTCTCAGAGAGCTCTCTGGTGCAGGAGGACAAAAATCTTCTCTTGCAGGAGGGTCATGGGAAACTAGTTTACGAGACACGTACCAAAAGACAACTCAATAACGAACAGACAGAGGATTCTTGTTTATAGCAACCGATTCACCTCATATATCAGACACAGCGATTTTTTTAATGAGATAATAAGTGTCAAATTTCTCTCAAAATAAAAACACAAAAAAAAGTTTACAAAATAACATTAAGTAACTCGACACTCTGACAGAAAATATGATATGATTAAGAGAAATCGAGGCGGGGGTGTCCTCATAGCAACGAATAAAATCTTTGAATGCTTAAGGGTTAAAATAGATGCTGTAACACAAGCATTACCAACTATTGGTATTGTTTGTGTAAAATTGAAAATATCTGAATCTCACAATGTATTTAATTTGATTTTACACAATCGTATTTTAATCATTGGTGACTTTAATATTCCTGAGTATGTAGAAAAAATTTGCTCTTGTATCTTTTAAAGCATTTTTTAATTTAACCCAATATAATTTCATTACTAATGAATATGGAACATTATTAGATTTAGTGCTATCCAATGAAAACTGTTAAGTTAAGGCATCTGTTGATCCGCTCGTAAAGGTTGTCTCATATCATCCTTCACTTGATATTTTTGACCACTTAACAAAACAAGCAAGATTTTATGTCTCTTTATAAAGCACTTTTGAATCTAAAGTAGGATTTTTTATTAGGTTTTTGTGAAATTGCATCGGCTTGCAAAAGTTTTTACGATACTGTATATGAAATATTTGATGTCTTTGTGCCAAAAACTCGAAGCAGACGAAGAACATACCCAACCTTGGTAGACTCAAGATACGACAAGAAAAGAGGGGATGATTTTTAAAAAATTAAACAATTCGGAGGATAATGTTTTATTGACTGAATTTATATCAACATATCAACCTAAAAACTGATGTTATAGCTTTTTGGAATAACATTAATCTGAATAAATCATACTCTGACCTCCTTCTAGAATGACTTACCAAGGAACTATTTGTGACAGTTCCAAAAAAATCGTTGAACATTTTGCGACTCTTTTTCAAAACACATTTAAATACTCTTCAAAACCCCTTATCACATTCGTACTTTCCGAATTCGAATATATTTTACATACAAAATATACGTAAGGAGGAAGTGTTGATTACATTAAAAAATAATTTAAAACCTAATTTAACAAAGGGTCCGGATAATATCCCTGCATTTCTCATCAAATTCTGTGCCTATGATCTATCATATCTTTTAACCATTCTTTTTAATCTATCCTTAAAAACATTTATATTTTTCCGTCTATTTGGGCATCTAGTAGGATATTCCGGTATTTAAGAAAGGTGATGGAAAATTATAGGCCCATAACTATTATTCCTAATTTTTAAAAAGTATTTGAGATTGTTCTTCACAATAGGTTATATAGGCACATAGAAAGTCAATTATCTTCTGCTCCACTTGGTTTTCTTAAAGGAAAATCCAGAGTCACTAATTTGTTTTGTATTACCCAGTATATTGCGCAATGCCTATAGATGAATCATCTCAAATTGATGATATTTATCTAGACTTTTCTAAAACTTTTGACAGTTTAAATCACTATTTGCTATTGGAAAACTCTCCTGCTTCGGTCTAAGCTCCTCGCTTATAGGATTTTTTCAGTCTTATCTTGAAGAACGCAAACAATATGTTGAATACAAAGGTTTTAGATCATCTGATAAAACTGTTACGTCTGGAGTACCCCAGGGCTCTGTACTAGGACCTCTTTGTTTTCTCCTATTTATTAATGATATAACTGAATTAGAATGTAAAAATCTGCTTTGTGCTGATGACCTAAAGTTGTATGCTGAAAAAAAGACCATAAAAGACGCAAATAAACCACAACGGGACTTAAACATTGTAAATAACTGATGCAATATTTTTTTTTAAATCTAAATATAAACAGGTGCTCCGTAGTTACCTTCACTAGAAAACACAACTCAATCCGCTATGAATATAATATTGACAACTTTAAGATACCGAGATTTAATTCAATTAAAGATCTAGGAGTAATTTTTGACTATCAAATTAATTTCAATTTACACATAGAAAATGTTATAATCGCTGCCAACAAAAATTATGGTTTAATTCTTAGAACATGTAAAGGTTTTACGGATATAGGCGTCTTAACTATTTTGTTCAATGCTTATATTCGGAGTAAACTTGAGTTTGCATCTTTAATCTGGCATTCAGATTATATATAGTACTTACTCAGAAATGCTGTAACACGTACAGAGAAAATTTTAAAAAATTTTGAGTTTCACTGAGGATGGTCCGTATACCGCCTCAAGGTACTCCACATGATGAACTGCTCAACAGATTCTCTTTCAGTTCATTAGAAAATAGGAGAATATTAAACTCTCTTATATTCCTTCATAAAGTAGTGAATTCAGATATCAATTGTAATGAAATTTTAAGCTTATCGAAGATTCGGGTGCCTAGAGTCAACTCAAGATATTCAGCCAATTTTACTTACCCACTCCCAAGACTAATATTATAAAATACATTTTATGTGCAAAAATTATAATCTCTGGAAGATAGCCCGGTATATTTCGACATTTATAATTGTAGTATTAATCTTATAAAGAATACTTATTTACTTACTTTGTGTTTGTTAGTAATTTATTGTTTAATTTTCAATATATTTATGTATATTTTGAAATGTATTGTTAACTTTTTCCCACTCTGTAAATGGTTTCTTAACTGTAGAGTGGTGTATGGAAAATAAAAATAAATAAACAAATTAATACGTAATAGAGAATATTTGCAATCTTTATTCTGTTACTTATTTCTGGGTCTATTTTTCCATCTTATGTGATCATGCTTTCTAGATATTCATATCCTGTTAATCTTTCTTATTCCTTTATATAGATTATTCTATCTTCTATTGTCTATACTGAGAATTCTTGGATTGAACTTAAGAAATAAGCTGAAAAGGAATTTAAAACTATAACCGATTGGTTTCGACTAAACACTTTAACAGTGAATTATGAAAAAACTAAATTTATTACTTTTACTTCTTATAGTAATAACCTTAAGCATTTAGTATCTAGATTTAAATATTTGAAAACTGTTTTAGACAAAAAACACTTTTTGAACAAAAGGTATTTGATCTTAGGCAATTCTATTTTTGGCGTGTGCGTTCTTTGAGATCATTAATAGTTTGTGGTCTATTTATGTACTCTTTACTTTTCAAATATCCCTATAAAAAGAAATCGAGAAGAGTTAAATCTGGTGACCTCGGTGGCCACTCAATTGCTTCTCTTCGACCTATCCACCGATTTGGGAAGACGTTGTCCAAGTAGTTCCTCACCAAGACAGCATAGTGCATTTCTGTTTGGGAACAACCGGTTTAATTCTTCGAAAAAGCCTGGTCCTATTATCTATTATTATTTTCTATAGCCCAATACCGGAAAGCCTAACGATTCACATGATGAATTTTTTCGATGTTCTAAATATGCATAATATTTAACAATATTAATGAAATTTGTAGTAAAACTAGAAAGCTTAGTGATGAAAATTAGATTAAATTTAAAATTCTGATTTAGAGTACACCTTAAATGAATGGAATAAGGAGCAGGCAGAAAACAAAAGGAAATTAATCAAAGTAAAATAAAAATAATAAGAGTATCGAAAAACAGGAAAACAAAAATATTAATGTAGACAGTATGGAGCTTGAAGCTTGAACAAGTTAAACAATTTAAATATCTAGAAATTCCGGCAGAAGATGTAAAGACCAAAATAGAAATAGAAGATTAATAGCCAACGCCAAATTATTTTACTCAATATTTAAATAAGTATTTAATAAAAAATAATGGAAAATACAGTACATAATGCACAGTGTATCCCAACATTGATATATGGTTCAGAAATGTGGTGAAAACTTTAAGAAGAATTACAAAACTAAGATTAAAAGACAAGGTGCCAAACAAAGGAATAAGGAAAAAATAAAAGTGAAATGAGGAGAAAAAAGTACAAATGAAAATACATTAATGTGGTTTGGATATTGGATTTACAAAATAATGTAATTAACTTTTTGAAACAAAAAAGTACATTATTTTGATAAAATAGATGAGCACAGAAATAACTTTAAAAAATGTGGAAGATGAAAAAAAAATTGTTTGTAATAAACAAAACAATTCCAATATCATAAGCTTTGAAACGGAAACAGGACGTATGTTTTAACAAACGACTTATTGCTCAGAGGTTTTATACATATTTCTTTGAAAGTATTGATAAAATTAGGAAGAGTATTCATAGTCCTAGACATTGATGTATTAAAAATAAAAATTATTTTACATTTCAAAATTTTAATATGCTTTCAATGTAAGACCTAATAAATTAGTGACTATTTTAGATAATAAAACTTATAACAAACATTATGGAAAAATTAGGTTTTCCAAATTTTCTTTGATAAGGTACATTCTTTCAGGTCGCCTGTTTGTTGAAATTTTTTTATCAAGGAAGAGTAGTAAAAAAATATTCAAGAAGTTTAAATAATTTTATGTTTCTTCAATAATTTAAAATTAAAAAGTTTCATAATTGAACAAATCCTGCACTAGTTGATTATTGATTAATTACAATTTTTAAGCTGACGCAAAAAATGCGTAGAAGACAAATAAATAATAATAATATTTTGATTTCTCATTAAGGTTTTTTTACATAAAATTTCTAATTTGTGATTCACAATGGTAACGAGTTTAGTTCTTGCTAATTTATAGATTTCCCCAGTGATAGTTTGTATTGTTCGCAACTTATTAATGAATTTAAGATAAAATGCAGCCAGACGTTTGTTTATCGAAGGACGAAGATCGAATATTTAGAGAGATGTGTCTTTATTGACGGTGTTACGAAAAACGAATTTAGCGATTATTCTGCCTTGAAGATTTTAGATGTTGCTTGTTTTAAAAAAAGGGGATAAATTAATAGAAGTGATAAATAGATATATTTCATTTAGTTGTGGCACGGAGGTTTGTTATTAAAAGTTTGTGCTGTTGTCAATACTGTGAATAAATTAAAAATTTACGGAAATTTTATGGAATGATAAAAATTATTCTGTTTATAATTCATTTGAATTTTGATCACATTAAATTGAAAATCTCTGGTGTATTAAAAATCGCATTAGTCAATGATTCATGAGTTGTACATCGATTTTAATAAGAGCTTCCGTTCTATATATTAGTTTAAAGATTTAAAGAAAATGAAGATGTGATTCATCGATTGTTATTTTAAATATATCACTCTATATTTATACCTTTTTTCGAATTTTACAAATCCATCAGCCTAGGGTTTACAAAATTAGCAATGATTTTAATTTTGAATCAAGTGAACGTGAAAAAATTACACTATTGATAAATGTTTATTTTGGTGATGAGAAGAGGTCTTTGCAATAAACTTGCCTGACATACTATTTCCAATTTCAAAATTTTTCAGAATCTTTAATCGTTTAATGATAAAAGAAGTGTTTGATATACCAGAATCTTATCGAAAAAGCCACAAATGAAGAACCATACCCTTAAGGTCGTTTTAAATGTACAAGACGAACCAAACATTTCAATTCCAAAACTGGCCTTAAAGAACAATATTAGAGACAATAAAATTCATTAAGTCGTAAATAGCAATATACGATATATTTTTGAACAATATTATGTTTCCTAATAAAGCAACATTTTGATTAAACAGTTTGTAAATCGATATAATTTGCATTATTGGTATGACGGTTGGATGATAAAAATTCTTACCCAATACCCAAAAACCTGAATTTTTGGGTTTTTATAGTTAAAGTTAGATTTATTGGACTATGAAATTTTAAATTATTATTTACAACTTCAACAGGAACACCCTGTTCCAGAATCAATCCTGAAAATATACTGCAACTGTCACATAAAATGGCACAATCAGTTGCACTTATCACTATTGGATTTTTTATCTGGTTTATTTGAAATTTGCTGAATACAAGACTTGTGTCAATCTTTACAAGAATTGGATAAAATTCGAATTTTTGTTTAAGTAACAAAAACACAGTGATTTTATTTAACTTTTAATATAAAAGATACACGTACAGGGTGTTTGGAAGATGGGTGCAAACCTTAAGGGGAAGCTAATATTTGGAACTATTTTAGCTATGGTTGTCTTAGACGAAATTTGACTATTTTTTTATCTAATTTTTAAGGTGTTTGGCAAATAAAAATTACAGCTAATTGCTGATAACGGTCAGCTTGAATGATAAATGAATCTTAAAATTGAACTCAGTTATTATTTCGAGTATATATTTTGAGCAAAAATATTTTTTTATTAGGCTGCCTAAAAATTTAAATATTCTTCCTCAATTTGATTTGTGGATCCTAATTTCAATATCCACGTAAATTATACTTCAATAGAAATAACAATAACCAAATATGTTTTCAAAAAGTTTTGAACAAAAAAGCTCTTTCGTTTGTTTAAAAAAACGCGGTCAAGAGCGGTTTTCTTAAATTTTTGAAAATTTTGGTGAACTTCAAATGTCTGTAGTAAAAAAAATAATGACACAGATGATTAGAACATGATTTATTAGATTGCTTACACATTACTTTAATTAAATAAAATTTTAAAAAATCACTTATCATTAAAGGTGGTCATTATCAGCAATTAATTTTAACATTTTGGGATTTTGTGCCAAACACCTTAAAAATTAGTTAAAAAAATAGTCAGAATTCGTCTAAGACAACCATAGCTAAAAAGGTTCTAAATGGTCTATGCTAGTTTCTCCTTAAAGTTTTGCACCCATCTTCCAAACACCCTGTATATTTGCTAATTCTTAGTATTTAATAACTTATTCTAAGCACAAGGCATAGTATTCCAGTGATATGTATGCAGATTGGTGAAAAGTTGCCGGTTAATATTGAACAGTGTTCGATTTCTATAGTTTTTTAGAAGGTCTATTTATGACTTTCGTCTTACATTGTTACGATTTTTATTTTGTCTTTCATCCTATTTTGTTTTTAGTCCATCTTTATTCGAATTTTGGTAGACGCTGTTGAGTCTGGATTTTTCATAGAGTTATGTGATTGATAACTATTGATTTATTAGATGAAGATATTCAAATCTAAAAACTACTTTTGAAAGCATATTTAAATTTATCATGTTGATTTTATTCATAAATGTTGAATTCTACGTTTATAATGTTTTTAATAAGTTATATAGTTTCTGAGGAAATTTGATCCCATACACGAATCAATGCGAGCATAAAACAACTCGTCATGAAGAAGCGAGAATACATTACAATTCTCCTCTAATATCTTGGTCGTACCCACAGTGGAGTTTGAGAAAGTAGGGTTAACGGAGGAGACACATTATTGCACGTTCTCTCGGTTATCCGGTCATGTATTATTGTTCGTATTATTTTATTCTTTAAGAATTCTGCCAAAGGGATTTTTAATTTTCTCTGAATCTCAAGATATAATTTTAGTAATCAACCCCTAATTTTTTATACTATAAAATTCAGCAGAATCCCATCTAATTTCAATTTGTTTGTCTTATAGTATTTAGTATATTATAATAATCTTAATAATATCATCTCCTATTTTCAAAAAAGAAAAAGAATTAACCGGTCAATATACTTTTCCAAATTTTTCGTAACTTTTCTCGTTCTATTTCTCTTTCTTTTTTTACTGGCATAAGAATGCTTCGAGCACCCCACGCGGAAAAAAATGCGCTCATAACTTCGTTTTAAAACCGCGTAAAAAAAATCAATATAGAAAGGAATGAGTGTTTAAGGGGTGAGTCAACCCTTTTTTTTTATTGATGAACGGACTTTGATAACAAGACGCAGGGTGCTATCCATCGGCGAAAGTTGGTGAATAAAAATCCGGCAGTGCCGGAGGTGGCGAAATTTTTTTTATTAATTAGAGTTAGGTTTTTACGTCTTGGATCAATTAGAATTGATTTGGATAAGATGGCTCTAAAAATTTGAATTTTGAAAGTTACGGAATGCGCTACTATAATCACGAACATGAAATTATTTCCAAATTTTAGATTTAAAAACCAAATCATAGCGATACTAGATAGAAACTACCCTTTTTGAATGTTGTTCAAATATAATGGAGAAGATGGAAGCAGTTAAAGTACTATTGAATAATAGGGTATAAAATCCCAACTTTATAGAGTCTGATGATTTTACCTTTCATTGCCTGATCATCTAATTGTAAATTCACATGAATTAAAAGAAAAATAATAAAATGGATATAGGCTACTTCACTGCAATCTTCGACATGTGGTAAGGCATATTAATAATAATAAAAATAAATAATAATAATAATAATAAATAAAGGTATTACCTTTTTACAAATTAATTTTCTGATCCTTTTGTTCCTTTACACATTATTCCGTATCACCACCAATCTATTATTACATTTTGAAAATTTAATTTTTGATTATTTTATTTTTCCCCCGCATATTTTACGGCTTATGTTGGGCTATATAATTGTTAACAAAAACTAATAAAAAGAATCTAAATTATATGATATTTAAAATCAAACATTTTATTTTTAGTGATATTTTAATTTTACTTTTTAATATGTCTATTTTTTTATTATATATTTCCATATATTTTAAGAATATTGTCATTCGTTCCGTGAAGGTTTTTGCTTTAGTTAAATCGTTTTTCATGTTCTGTAATAATGTTTTTATTTCATTTAGATTAGCCATTGTATTTATTTATTATTATTTATGTATTAAAAGAAAAATAATAAAATGGATATAGGTTACTTCACCGCCATCTTTGACATGTCGTCAGTAATATTTAATATTTAAAAAACAAATCAAATTATTGGAATAATAATCATTCCCCAAAATACTTCAATTCACTTCAATTTTTTTAATAGAACAATTTCTGTAATGTAGTACTGATTCACTGAGACTTATAAATCAGGAAATAAACACAAAATTAATACCATGCAGTATTTATTAAATCATTGATGGGATGATTAGTTTCGGACTAAATGGACCATATTAAGGTCTAAAATGACAGAAGAGGTGGTATCCAAGAGCCAGAGATGTAACAAATATTAGTAACACATCGTAGAGAGTAAATAATTCACAAGAGTTGTGCCCAAATAAAAGTAAAGAAGAAGACACCTCTGACAGTTTATTCCTTTATTCCTTCATTTTTTGGGCTGAGGATCTCGGTGCACCAGACCACCGAGGCTGACAGCTATGACAATTTCCTGAATATTCTCGTAAATATCAAGATTATCTGGAATGTTCGAGAAGCCAAGAAGAGCATATAAATACAGAAAATTGATGTTACAAAATGTGGTAGGAAAGTGTCAAGTTTGAAGGAAACTAATCATATTGAATTGACGTCAATTTCTATTTTTTTAGTTTGATAAAAGCAGATGTGAAATTTTCTTAAAAATAAAGTTTGCTAAATCCTCTCGAGTGTTACAATATATACATTCATATTACATACATATGTAAACATAGATTTTATTAATAACTAATCAAGAAGCAAAACCTTTTGTATTTTTTATATATTTACACCGAAGGAATTTGAAAAAACTAGTTGAGATAAACTGAAAAAGATAATGTTTGAATAATTGTATATTTTTAGAAGGGTGAAGGACAAGCAATATTAAAAAAGAATATACCAACTTGGAAAAATAAATACATTTTGCATAACTATATTTTTGCAAAGAAACTCTTGTAACTAAAACGAGTTCATTGTTTTATAAGGATTACTAATCATTTAAATTATAAACTTGCTTAGGACTTAATAATTATAATGCTTAAAAATATTTAGTAGATATATTAATACACATAACGTCAAAAGTCTTGGACCCCCACACAGTTTGGTTTAAGAAATATTTTGATAGAAAAACAAAATATATTTAAAAAAGTATATTGTTTTCTGAAGTTATTTTTTGTGAAAGGAGTATTTTCCACAAACTGGGATACTTAGAAAATTAAAAACTAATGAATGTGTGAATTTGTTGACAAAATGTATTGAAGCAAAAAAAGTAATGAAACATGTTGCACACTGACTAATAGTCGGTATGACCTCCTCGGCGTTGCAATAACATATTGACACGTCTGTGCATTGAAATAATCAAGCGGTTGATAGTGTCTTGTGGAATATTGTTCCATTCCTCTACCGCCGCTATGACTAACTCATCTGCAGTCTGGGGTGTGTTGATTCGATTGTGAATGGCTGTAGCAATGTAATCCCACATGTTTTCAATAGGATTCATATCAGGCGAGTTGGTTGGCCAATTCAGTCTATTGATATGTCCTGCTTCAAGTGCATCCTGAACCCTTCTTGCGCGATGTGGTCGGGCGTTGTCGTCCATAAACACAAAATTTTCGCCTAATTCGTTTCCTATGGGATAGATAATGGGTGTAATAACTTGTTCGACGTAAATTTGGCTGGTCATATTCTGTGGAATGCGAATTAATGGGGTACGGCGGTTAAATATTATTCCCCCCCAAAACATTACGGTACCCCCTTGATAGGGAGCAACTTCGCGAACGAAATTAAGTCTCTGTTGACGACCTGGTTCTCTCCATACTCTTTGCCGATTGTCATCACTCACCAGACCAATTCTGGTTTCGACTGTAAATAACACCCACCTCCACTGCTGCAAAAGCCAACCCCTGTGCTCTCGCGCCCACTGAAGACGTGCTGCACGATGTCTTGGAAGTAGAGTGGGGACTCGTAATGGTCTTCTAGCACGTAAATTTGCATAATGGAGTCGTCTTCGAATTGTAGGTGTCGATATAACACGGCGAAAGGTACCCTGAAAGTGACTCCTAAGAGCTGAAGCTGAAGCTGTGCGGTGTCTGCGGGCATATTGCACCAAATAACGATCCTCCCTTTCGCTAGACACTCGAGGACGTCCACTACGTGGTCTGTTTTCCACTCTATCAAATTCTTGATATCTGTGTACTATTCGCACAACAGATGATCTAGGAATGCCCAAGATTTCCGTTATCTGATGATTAGAGTGTCCTGCATCGTGTAAAGCAGTAATTCTTGCTCGAATAAACTGAGAAATTTCACGTCCTGGCATTATAATCCACAAAAATGAAAAGAAATAATACACTAGTCACTTGGCTGAATATGCTATCACTGCCAATATTTCGAAAAACATTGATAATAAAGTAAGGATTAGTTATCGACATCTTTTTATTGCCTTTTTTGTTCCTTAAATACATGTAATTTTTTACCACAGTAAGAAAAATAACTGGGTTTAATCAAATCATTTGATATATAGGGGGTCCAAGACTTTTGACGTTGTGTGTAGATTAAAAAAAACGTTTCCAATGTGTTTTTTTTATATTTCCAAAATTAAAAACAAAATTTAAAATTGGTTGAATTTCATAAACAATTCTAGTGTTTGAGTATTTGAAAATAAAATAAATATTCAGAGAATTTTTATTTTTTGACGCACCTCGTACACGAGTGCAGAAAATTGATCTCATTCTGGGTTTTAGGCCATGAAGAACTTTTTATAAGGAATAACTTTTTTTCAAAAAACCAATAATAAAAAAGTTTTCCATATGGTTCCAACTTAAGTAGACACACTGTACAATAAATAACTTATTCTAGAGCAATCGTTTTTTTACATTTTGTAAATTCAGTTTATTTTTAAATAATAAGGTAAAAAAAACTACTCTTAATTAGTTTTTTGATTTTGTTTTGATTTGTAATTTTTCTTGGGTTTTCATTTAATCAATAATTTGTCTTGTCCAAAATAATATATTTCTGTTAAATTTGTTTCCGTTCTCTTAACATTTTCTAAATGGTGAACATCAAAAGTAGTGCATGTTTTTATTTATAAATTTTTCCCTAAACTGTTATAATAAAAATACTTTCTTATAACACTTAATTAAATCGGAATATACTTTTTGTGCAATTTCCGAAATAGCACATCCTGCATTTTGTATTGACTTTAAATAAAATTATAATACAAAAATCATGTAAAAGGGCATTATTAGATATTAGGTAGATATGTTACAAAAAGTGCATCACGTATCCTTGTACTGTAAAAACACTTGAATTTTTGGTGGTCTTTAATTAATTATTGAAGTATCGACCATAATTTAATCTAAAAGATTAATAATTCCCGAAATCAATTACGTACTTAAAATAAGACTGGAAAATATAAAATAACTTTAATATTATGAATAATATGGCGGCAGTTTCCATAATCTAATTAAATGCTTTCTCCAATATGAAAGTTTCCAACTCTTAAAGGCTTGTAAGGAATTTTAATCAAAGTACCCTTTCCAACTCCCCTTCTTCGGCCTTCTGGCGCTATTGTATTTTTCTCTGGGAGTTAATGCAACTTCGCCTTATCGATTTTCATTATAATTTGAAATTATTCAGAATAATGTTCTTTAAAGTTGCAGTCTGTCCCTCTCAGACATATGGTGCCAGCGAACTAGATACGGTTTTTATTGAAATACTCTACCAAATTAATATTCACTCATTTTATGGTCTGTATTTTCTAATGTTATCGTTCAACAGCAATTTTTATTTTCCTCATATTATTCTGATTAATTATATCCATCCATAACCCACATTTCTCTACTGTCAACATAAAATATAATTACATAAATTTAAAATTGTCGAAAACAATAAATACTTAATAAGGTGTCCTACCTCCGTATCTACCCATCCGTTGAAAAAATACCCTTCAAGGAGTTCATTGCATATCCACGGTATTTAATTTTTTTGTCGAACATGTAATTTCTTTTGGTAATGAAAGGTTTAATTTTTTTCGTGCATTTAATTGTGTCCGTTCTTTACTTATGGAATATATAATAATAATTGGCGTAGTAAAGAGGGTAAAAAAAGGGAGTCTGTATCTAAATAAATTTTAATTTGTTGGTTTTTTGTAGATTGGGAATAGTTAAATAACAGTTTATAATTTAGTTAGAGGTTCAAATCCCATTCCTGTCAAAATATTAACAGTTATTATTGAACAAAGAAAGATTATAATTTGTAAGAGTATTACAATTTAGTTTTGTATACAATAGAGATTGTGAGAACAAAACAAAATATTTAAATTCCTTTGAGATATTGCATGATTAGAAGTATGTGTAACTATTTTAACAAAAAAAATATAATTATCTACAATAACTGAGACCAAAACATCAATAAAAAATAACATTTTATAATTATGGTTTTGTAAATATTTTCCTACAAATATTTTTGAATACTGTGAATATGTTTTTTAACCCAACAAATTTTATTTGGGTACTCCCCTGATAATAATGTATTTTGGTTAAGGATAAAAATTGAAGGGTTTCCCATTTTTTAATAAATATCAATTATTCAATATACTCAAGTATGTCGTACTTTTTCACTGTCCAGTTTTAAGAAAATTATTTGTTAGGAAACTAAATTAATTGAAAAAAAGCATTGGTCTATATGGTATTTACAAGTTTTCAGTAATTATATGTAGATTGTTAAAATAGCATGTTTTACACCATGTAATTTTTAAATTGGGCACACATAGTATTTTGTTTTCGTTTATTAAAAAAAT
Organism: Hermaeophaga mercurialis; assembly: GCA_951812935.1. NCBI lineage: Eukaryota > Metazoa > Arthropoda > Insecta > Coleoptera > Chrysomelidae > Hermaeophaga > Hermaeophaga mercurialis. The sequence continues at coordinate 32,658,124 of OX638359.1, read as the reverse complement.
GGTGTAGTAAATTTTTAAAATATTGTTCCGACAATTCTACTTCCATTACCTTTTTCTCTCTCATTTGTATATCGAAATCAATACGATTAAAGTAATTGAATCAAAATATTAATTCAAAACGATAACAACAATAATGATAATAATAATAATAATAATAATAATAATAATAATAATAATAATAATAATAATAATAATAATAATAATAATAATAATAATAATAATAGTGATGATCTTAGTATCTACTATTAGTTTGACTTTAAAAGATATAGCTGATGGATATATATATATACAGAGTGGATCAAAAGTCTGGGAACGACCAATTATCCCGTAAATTGCTAGTCCGAATTCTACAAAATTTGGGATAAGCCTATTTTGGGATACGGACATTCCAGATTTGACATTTGCAATGTTGCTAGATTTGCCGTTTCTCTGATATAATTAGTCACTTTGGTTTTTTAAATACATCACCCTGTATATTCAGTCATTTTTATAATTGAAAGATTACAACATTTTAAAAATAATGATTACTTAATCAAGTGTTCAAAATGTGCCCCATTTGTGAGTTGACAGTACCCGAATCGATGGTAGAATACGTCTACCACATTTGTCCATGATTGTCTAGAAATTAATCGAGATTCAACTACAATTCGTTGCCTTAGCTCTGCAAGACTTACTGGTTTAGTTTTGTAAAGTGAATTTTTTAAGTATCCCCAATAAAAATAACCTTTAGGATTGAAATCAGGTGAACGTGGAGGCCATTCAATGCTACCTCGTCTACCAATCCATCGTGCGGCAAATATCTCATATAAATAACGACGCACATTTGCACCAAAATGAGTTGGAGCTCCATCTTTCTGAAACCATATCTGATTAAAATTTCTGAACATATATTTAATTTTTGAGGTCTTTGAGTATGGTGCTCACGCATCCAGTATGGATTTATATCACATCAGTACCTTAAATTATGTCGATTTACACTTCCACACTGTGTAAAGGTTCCTTCATCGAAAAAACATATGGTGTTAACTACCTTGCAGAGCTTTTCAAAAAACATCAAACTACTGTTAATTTTATTTAATAATTTAAATGGTGAACAAATGTTAAAATCACAGCATTCTAAATTTAAAAATTTAAATTTCTTCAAATCTATATATTTTGCACTGTTTTATTTGTTTACGACCTTGTAAACTACATAAAATCATATGTGTTACTTATGGTTGAACTCTTATTAAAGAGAAGATTCCAAATATGGATGAATATACAGGGTGATGTACTTAAAAGTCACCAAAGTGACTAATAATATCAGGGAAATGGCCAATCTAGCAACATTGCAAATATCAAATTTTTAATTTCCGTATCCCAAAATAGACTTATCCTAAATTTTGTAGAATTTGGACCATTAATTTACGAGATAATTGGCCGTTCCAGACTTTTAGTCCACTCTGTATACAATTATAATATAAACCTATAAGAGATAAATAAATCAGAGATTAGTTCTACATATTTGGTTAAAACAATAGGCAACATATAATTTTCAATAAATAAAAAGACTATAACTATTACTATTAAAATTTGAACAGAATACTTTTCTTTAGGAGTAAATCCGAAGGAATTTCAAGGTCTAGAATTTTTATAATATATAATTTGAAAAGATAAAACAATGTATAGTATGTCAACATGACAAGTAATAAGTTAGCTTTCAAACATTACTTTTTGTTCCACCAAAGTTATTGTGTTCTTAATAATGTACAATTAAAAAAGTAAAGACGGGCAAGGCATTTTTTGCAAATGTATATGTACGAAAAATTGTGATTAGTAACCTGAAAGTGTTAAAAAGAAAGTTATCAGTGCAACAATACTTGAAGTGAAAAACACTTATCGATTATTTATGGAATTTCTTATATAGGAAAGAGATTTATCAACAACGTTTTAAGAGAATAAAATACAAACATTTCTTGTTTTGAGTGGGATCTCAAGACGATAATCATGATTTTGAAAGAAAACAATAACAATCACGTGATTTGGAAAGAAGATAATGACATATCTGCAGTCGGGATCCGTAAGACTTTTTTTAGTTCAATTTTAATTATTTATTTTCGTTTTCAACACAAAAAACACTGTTGTTTAATTTTTATTAAAAAAATTATAAAACCAAAAAAAATTGTATGTCAAATTGTATGCATATTGTGTTATATAACCAACATATTTCTAAACCTATCCGTAACATAGTTTAGGGCATGGGTCGGCTACCTTTTTTGGCTGCGGGTCAAAATCAACCAAAATGTAAGTAATAAAGAGACGGCTCGGGTCACTCGTATTGTTGTTTTAAAACTGTCTTTTTTTAATAAATAGTCACATAAATTTTATTGATAAAAAAATAACATAACGCTTTTAAACTTAAACATAAAAAGTCAAAATTGTAATTATAATTTTTGCAAAAACAAATTTAAAAGAAGGAATTTAATTTTCTTATTATAAATGTTATTTTTTCTTATTTTCACGTAATTTATTTTTGTAATTTTTGTCATTAATTTTTTATAACATACTTTATTTTCAGAACTCAAGTGGGTCACTTGAAATTATTATATGGGTCACTAAATGACCCGAGGGTTGCCGACTACTGGTTTAAGGCATACAAAAATTATTTGACAAAATTATCAATGATTCATAAAAAATTTATTATTTGTTTAATTAATATCATTTTATAAAAAAAATGTATATTACAATATATTTTAGCTGCTTAGGGAGGAGTTTTAGTTACTTTAGAAAAAAAATATATTTAGCAAAAAGACAGTTTGCAAACTGGCGTATCAGAAATAGCGAATAATAAGAACTTCACGCAGATGTTGATATTAATTTGTCGGCATGTTCTGCCCTTTTGAACTAAGAAAAAATATAAAGTTACCCCTACACATGTCAGCCGATAAAAAGGAGTGAAAAAAGAAGTCTTTCTCCTCGCTTTAACACAATAATCGTCAAAATCCTTCGATTTCATAAATTATATACCTGAGCCCGAGGCGTGTGTGTGCAACCAGTGACCTATTTCGCCTCATTTTTTATGTTAAAAGGGGAAAAAGAGGTAAAAAACGGCAAAAGCTAACAGAACACCCTTAAGGTTCAATGCCAAATTTATCATTTTAAGTAAATACATTTTTCAAAGCTTTTTAAAAAATTAATTTGAATTGATTATTTTTTGTATAAAAGAAAATATTGCCATAATTAGAAACTAACTGTACCAACATACTAAAAAAGCGACATTTAAAAAAATATAAAATCAAATTTACTTACCTTATATTACAAACAACTATTTATGAAAAATTTAGATCTAATGTTCATAAAATGTTTAAGATATGACCCTGTAAAATGTTTCTCGAATTCATTATTAAATATTCCTAATTTATGCATTTATTTGGGAAAAACTAAAATTGACCTTTAAAGTATATTCAATGAACAAAAAATTTTAAAAAATATACATAGTTGGGTACTCAAAATAAACGAAGTGATTATTAGAACACCTCAATATTGGGATTTCTATTATTTGATATTTTTGTATAAATATTTACTAAAAATTCATGACCTATTATATAAAAATAAATAAAATTTCAAAAAAGACAAAAATCGGAAATTATGAGGTCTACAATTTCTCACAATCCTTTATTTAAATTATTTTATAACTAGTTTCAGAGTCTATCAAAAGTAATTCAATTCAAGTAATGTTCGAAAAACATGAAAAAAGAGGGTTAGTATTAATCATCACGAAAGACATAAAAATATAAAACAGCTTATATACAAGTTAAAAAGAATATTGGTACATTTTTACACATAAATTTTAAATACTATTAACATTATTTTATATAAAAACAATATTAAGGTCAAAAAAAGAAAATTGAAACAGAATTGCAATTTAGAGAGCTTCTGAGAAGATTTTTATAGTAACTATTATAGTATTTATTTATCTAACTAAAGAATAATTTTGAAAAAGTAAGACTATGTAAGTATAATATTGATAAAAAAACATAAAAAACTAAAAAAATGAAGAAAAATTGTCAATAACAATTGTGACAAAATATGAATGTCCGATTTTTTCTTTTTTGAAATTTTGGAAAATTCTTATTTTTATAGAATAAATATGAACTCACATAAACACACCACAATATCTTTATACGAGTAAGTGATCTATATTTTTCTTTCTGTTAGCGCAAATATTTGGCAAGGTTTAGTATCGGGCCTTAAAAGTTCTTTAAGTTACAAGTCATGTGACGCTCTCTTTATGTTCTGCCACACGATTCCACTTTTCGAATCTTTAATAGAAAAAGAATCAGAAGTTCTGTTTTGCAAGACACCCTATGCCCATAGCCCTACTCAGCCGCACACACGTCAGTTTTTGATAGATCACAAAGGCGTACTACTTTTTTTATTTATATATATCTGATAATTACGGGTTGATTTTCCGAATTAAATTTTTTTGTCAATAATTTAGTTTGATTCGGATATTTTAAGAAACTAGTTCACTATTAAATCTATCATTTATTATGAATTAATAAGAGAGAGAAGACAAGTGAAAAATATGATAAAAAGATGAAAATATTATATTAGTTCTACATTGTTGATTAAAACAACAGATAATAAAAAAAATTCAATAAATAAAAATAGTAAAACATTTACTTTTACTTGCTCTGAATGTGAAGTCTTTCGTTGCGCGGTAGCAAAAGGGATCAGGTCAGTGTGATAAACAAGTATACTTAACTCTTTGTCGACCGAATACTTTGTCATTCTAACTTGGCGCATCTCACACATTTTTAGAAATTCAGAGCTAGATTTGCTAAGTAATACCAACCATTTTCAACCTATACATGATGTTCTACAAGTATTGGTAGATATTTAAGGAACCGAAATAGAATATTTGTCCAACCATAAAATATTCATGCTTTAATTGTAAAGTATAAACAGATACTGATGTTTCAAAGATATTTTAATATTATTTAGTTAACTCCTAAAGAAAATATTCTAAGCACCGTTTTAAATAACACCCGAAAAATTTGCCATAAGTTTTTAACATAACAGAAAATTTTGTATCCTTACGAGTAAACCCAACCGGGCCTCAATTTCTGAATTTTTATTTTATATACAATGAAAAGATAAAATATGTCAAAATGACAAGTAACAAGTCAACTTTAAGCATGGGATAAAAGTTTTTCAAAATTAGCTAGTTTTAAATTAAAATTTTAAGGATTCCCACATGGTAACATGGAAGAACAAAGATATGTAGATTTTCTCTTATTTTTAATAGCTAAATAAGTAACTATATAAAAAAATTTAAAAAAAAACATCATAAAAAAATTTACATATTTCAATATGTAGATACACGATTTATGTATCTAGAAGAAAATTATTTCAAAGATTGAGTAGAATAGATAGAGTAGTCAATAAAATTTTCTCTCAGAGCGTATTTCACGAAATGCACGCTGCAACACACAGTTAATAAATGAGCCTGTTCTCGTCTGATTTGTCCAAGCGCATCTTAACATCACAATCCTACAATTGGTGAGGTGAACCTATTAATGAGAGTTCTATAACAGAAACTACAACCGAAAGGCTATTTTTCCTATTATCATTTCCTTTTTTATTATTATATTCATTTCTTTTACGATGGTTCTTTTTTTGTTTCAATTACATACAATCTCTATCTGCGAACTCAACTAAATACATATAACAACAAAGGCTAATTGAGAAAATAGCTTCTAATAATATACGAGAGTGCGATGATATTGAAACAGTATGAACAAAAATGAGACTCAGTGTACTAAAAGCAGCAGAGAAAGCACTTGGAAGGAGGATCATAAGAAAAGGAGGAAAACGAAATACAAAACATTTGGAAACATTTTCGAATGATATGGAGTACGACCTATAAGTAGGACAAAGGAAAATATGGAATCTATTGAGAACTAGACATAAATCTCTAAATGGATATATTCAAACACAAGGATTACATTGGAGGAATGGGAAAGATATTTTAACCCACTTTATAGAGCAACGGAAAACAACCCGATAACACAAGAAACTCAGGAAACACACCATGAGGACGAAAAACGCCAACCAGACCCTAAATTGGATCATTCCCATGGGGAAAGTAAGGCAAACAGCGGGGAAATTAAAAATTAGAAAGGTGTCAAGCATCGATGAAATAACGAACGAGATACTAAAATATGGAGGTGACCCATTACTAACTGAACTAAAGATTATCTTTAACAAAATAAGTAAAATGAAGAGTATAACGTATGACCGGAAAAACACCATATTGATACCAATTTTTAAAAAAGGAGAAAAATCTGGTCCACAAAATTATCAACGTATCAGCTAGCTGAGTGCTGTATTAAAATTGTTTATCAAAATTTTAGCAGATGAAGTAATGTCAACCGGAATCTGTAAAAAACAACAAGGATTCAGAAGTAACTGGTCAACTATATATGCAATATTTATAATACGCCAAATAACCGTAAAAGCTATAAAGGTTATTAAGACAGCCTTCATGTGTTTTATTGATTTAACAAACACTTTCGATAGGGTACATGTAACAGATGTAATTAATAACTCTTCTGCAAAAAAGAGACATTTACTCTAACATTATAAGAATCATCAAAGAACTCAACACCGATAACTACACGTATGTAAGAACGGCAAATAAACTAAGTAACAAAATACCAGTGATAACTGGAATTAGACAGGGAGACAGCCTAAACCATATCATATTTAATAACCTAATGGATGAAACCATAAATGAAGTAAAGCAAGTTGGAAGAGGATATCGCATGGGGAACAAAGAAATAAAAATAGTATGTTATTGTAATACGAATGGAGCAGTTATTATCTCAGAGAACGAGGATAACATACAACGGCCACTGTATTAATTCGATCAGATGACAAAAAAATTCAATCTGCAAATATCCGTAAAGAAAACGAACTTCTAATAATCTCTAGAGATCCTAGAAGATGCAAACTCACAAGTAATGGCATTCTAATACCTAGGGGCAAAAATAACAAGCAACAGAAATCTAAAAGAAGAAGTAGGCCCAAACAACAAATGCATCGTTAATATCAGGATACCTAAGAGATATAATTCGGAGAAATAAACACATGAGCACCAGGAGAAAAGTAAGAATATACAAGACATGTGTAAGACCAGTCATGACTTATGCAATAGAAACCAGAACCGAAAATATAATAACGAAACGCTTATTAAGGGCCACAGAACTTCGAATATTAAGACCATCAACAGAATTTACCTTATGGGACCAAAAAAGAAATGAAGAAATAAAAGAGATATGTGAGGTTCAGGATGTAATAAGACCATGTAAACAGATTGCCAAGTACCCAGTTAGCTAAAATCGCAAAAGAAAACCGACCAAACACATCTCGAGCGCCTACGAGATGGTATGAAAGCTGCTAGTAATAATCCATTGAAAACACACAGAACCCATGCCTAACGTAAAAAGAAGAAGAAGAAGAAGAAGAAGATGACGTACATTTTAAAAGAAATATGACCGAAAACAAAATAAGTAAAATTTTCAGTATAGTAATTTTTTTTTCATTAACAACTTTATATTTCGTGGTTTTCTAAATTTTTATTATCTTCATTTTCAATCAACATGATTGTTCCTTTAAAAGTGACTATAGCTTCCTAATTCAACCATAAAATTAAGACTTTGAAGAGAAAATTTCAGTTAAGTTACAAAAATACCACAATCTAATACACTTTTAACTAACTACTTTTTCAGATTAAAAAACCGATTACCAGCTACACATTTCGAATAGAAAATATTCTATTTATCAGCTTTTCAGAAATCTTTATGACTTACTGACAATATTAGCTTCTTCCATTTCATTCATCAGCGCATAATATGTGGTTTTTCTCCTTTTTTTTCGCACCCCCGCGCGTTCGTCCCTGTCTCATCTTCACAGCCATAAGAATTGCGAAACACCCGTTAGGCGGTCGATCTGTCGATGTTTTTAGGGGTTTTTTACTCTTTTTTGTCTCGAGTCCTTCACATAATGACTCGCATATGTTCACTTTCCAGGAAACACTGCAATGTTGCCCTACATTTTTAAAGTCCTCAGAGGCGTAACATAAAGGGCCAAAGAGTCTCGTTAAATATTCAGTGAGTTATACTTCATTTCTATATTTAAAAATGTACTTTACCAATAAGTTGTGACGTCTCTTTTTGGGGGTGTTTATTTTAGAGTAAAATAAAAACATTTTGACAATAAAATTGACAGCTGAAAGTTTCAAAATGACAGCTTTAAGAAAGTTGAGACGAATGATACAACGTTTTAAATGCAGTTTTAAGAAATAGGTTATTCGGCCAATTCGATTTTCAAAAACCATATTATGTGGCTTTCACCATTCACCAAAGTTAAAGAGAAGCCGACGAACTTTTGGTTCAAACTGTATGTCAAAAATTAAAAAATTAAGTCACAAATATCAAAGGTTCTAAAATACTAAAGATCAAAAAAAGTTTGTAAAGTGCTTCAAGAACCTTTTATGAAAATTTATGAAAAATTATTACACCAAATTAGGTCTCCATATATTTTTTGTTTAAGATCAATTAAAAATTTAGCAAAATAAAAAAATGGATGAAAATGTTTGTCGTAGAATAAAGCGTTGCAAAATTAAAAGTGAACTCAACGTTCTGATTCATAATGGACACTCTTCTTTGATTGCTTTTTTCTACTTTTATTAGATTGTGGGGCATATATTTTTTTCTCCAGTTGCTCTCTTTTGATTGTCCCCTAAAGTTTCTTCCTAATGCTTTTCTTTGCTTTTTTAGCTAATTCCTCATCCTCTTTCTGCTCTAAAGCAAGTTTATAAGGGGACCCAGTGAAAATTTCACTTTTTTCACACTTTCTCTTCCTCGTAGCTAAACGTTTTTTTGCAGCGTCTGGATTGTATAATTTCAACAATACTGAGAGTACAACTTGCATATGACTTGCAAGGAGAACATATTGTCCTGGTTGATGTCTCAAATGGGTGGCTCAGGTTCTGAATTGTGTCCTGGCTACAAGTTCTGATTTAATTAATGGATCAGATGAGAAATTGGTTGCTGGCCCAGAAAGACGTTCAGCCGATACCTCAGCAACTGTCTTAGCAAAAATATTTTTCAGTAGCTCAGACATGGAGTTCATTACTAGCTTTTCAGTATCAAAATTCGTAGATGGTTTTTGGGCCGGAGTTAGTGCTTGGCTTTGCAGTGCTGATAGTGGTCAAAATTGAGTTGTTGGAAGTTAAAATAACTTCTCAGCTTCTGGCTGTTGGTCTTGATGCAAATGGTATTTACTGACTTGCTTGAAATAATGGTGAATTATTAACTGCCTGAGTCTTGAAGTGCAGTATTTTGAATTGGTTCAAGGCAACTAATAACTCTTTTAATTAAACCAATATTACACGCAAGTCGTATTTATACTATTCTGAAAATGGTTCGTATTACTGTTTGTGGCGCTACTGAAATGGGCCCTTTCCATTTACTTGTCTTCGATATCTGCCGCCCTACGTTACACACTTTTGGCGAAAGATACGAGATTCTGGAAGCGAAGAACGGTTGTTTGACGTTTTTAAAAGTAATTATTGCCGTTACAGTGTTAATGAAAATTCTTCCTAATGGAATCCGGGAGTCATATTTTTTTAATACAACGTGAAAATTCAGTCAAAAATGCAATACTTATATATAATACACTCCCACCAATCTAATAAATATTGATAATATTACCTTCAATCAAATTGCCTTACTCTCTTTTTTTCTCTAAGAGGATTGTGTGAATTATGTGAGACACGATTTTGTATTTAAGTGTATAAAAATTTCTTAAATTCAGTTACTGGGCACCCCCATAAAATTTATCTGCACGTTTACAAAAAGTCTTTACAAAAGTCTTTAAAACTTGAAAAACAGGAATCTTTCATCAATTATTATGACAAAAAAGCTCTTATAATTTTTTATTCAGTTTCTGGTCAAACTATTCATTTAACATCTTTTTTGACATCACTTTTTTAAGCACAATATAAAAATATTAAAGAATACAGAATAAAATAAGCCATTTAAAAGAGGCTTTTGCAATAGTCTCTATCTAATTTAATAAAACGACCAGCATCTTTGTTAACTTTCACAGTGTGATTAACTACAAACAAAAATAACTTAGGTAAAGGAAAGTTTTAAGCCCGCCCCTGGGTCTCGCGAAGTAGCACGAAGTTGAGCGGGCACGAGGGTATACCTCGCTCCGTCTTTTACTACTTTACCTCGACACGGCTAACTTAACTTCAGAAGAGATCTCTTGGGCCTTAGGTGACGTCGCAAGAGTAGAAGGTACCATCACAAAAATCTCGTGTTTTCTCTATCTCACTTATAATAATGATATGCATAAATAGAAACAGCGGCAGCTGCTACCTGTGGCTATGAGGTACTCACGAAGTAGACGAGAGTGTTAATGCGAGTTCCTCGTCCCGGGTAACAACGGCGAGGATGCTCGCCGAAGTTGCTTAACGAGAGTCTAGAGCCGGCATTAAAATATAGTAAACGAGTCTGCACTAGAAATTTTTCATTAAAATCGTTTTGTTATTTGAAGGTACAAAAACGACAATAAAAGAACATTTCAGGAATTAGGGCAGCACAAAAAGACGTTTTTATTTGTATAACCATGAGATTCATTACATACATATTTTTTTTCCAAAACACATGTATTGGTTTATACGCTGACGTTATAATTAGAAGGTACGTTGTCCTAAAAAAATAAGAAATGTGGAATTTTGAGTGTGTAAATTTAAAATTTTTTATTGTTTTATTTGTAATTTTACATATTAGTTTTAAATTGTTAGGTTTTAAAAATTAAACACATTTTTGAGTTTTTAGTTTTTCTATTTTCGGGTTTTGATTTTTGAAGGTAGCTACCAGAGAAAAAAAATAAAAAAATAGAACTTAATAACAACTTTGGATGACATAAAAATCTTTGGGTTATAATAAAGCAATTTACTTTAATTTAGTTTTTATAATGACTTAGTTTCTATAACAAGATATAAAAAAGATTTAAAAACCGAAATTAAACGGATCTATGTGGACAGCTTTAGCTGTGACATTTAGAATTCCTGAAACATCTCTCCTTAGATTTTTATTGCTGTCTCTTTATATTCCCTGCTTTTATAGAATCATTAAAAACCGTCATATGCTCATGGCACTTAAATTTACTTTTCTTTTTACCTAAATCATAAGTGATTTAGAGAAAACAGTAGGCGAAGATCTCATTTTACTTTTTGGGTTTTTAATCTAGAAAAATTCGATTGTAGAAACTAATCACAGAAATTTAGAGAAATAAAACGGTCGCAGCTTTCGGCATCTTTCTGTCAGTTATTAAAAAAAAACCCTAAATTAATAATTAACAAAATCTCAGAGAAAATATTTGTATATGTAAAATGAAGAATTTGTATTCTTGTCTTTTAACAGCAAATTGGTTGAGACCTTAATTGATTCTTCACTATATCGTCACCACTTTTTTTGGATATGTATTAATTTCTTTGTAGGTACGTAACTTGAATAGGAAAAAAAAACTTCAACATATTTTTTTAACGATCAAATTTTAATAATAAAATAGGTATTGACATAAAAGTACATGTTACAATTTACACCGATCAGAGTAGATCACATTGGTTTAGGGGCTCGAGGGAAAACATCTTAATATTCAAATATTCATCGTAATATACATTATATAGAAAGAGAAAGACAAACAACACGTATATATATATATTTCCAAGTAATCTCTGATCCAATTTCTCGAAAAACAAATGAAAGTGAAACCTTTCATCTCACCTTCGAAAAACGGATTAGGAAACCTTTTTCGGGAAAATTAATCTATTTTTTGTACTTGCCTTGAGGTAGTGGTTCGGTGAATTCTTACAAAGCTCTACAAGGTGGATAAGCATAAAGTAATTCCTCATTTTTTGTCAATGATTTTTAAAAATATCAGCTTCAAACGAGATTATCGTCGCATGCTCGTTAAAACCAAGAAATATTTAAGAAAAAAGAAACCTCCAATATTCAATCATTGTAATCGATCACATAAAATCTTTAAGTGAATAAATTTTCTTTTCATTTTCTAAGCGTTAATCATTGTTTATTTACTATTTTTGTCATGAAAAATTTCTTTTTATTTTAATATTTCTTAATATGTTTAGCCGCCTTGTCTGTTGTAAATATTATTTTGCACATCTGTTTTCTTTAATATAATTTTTAATCTAGTAAAAATCAGTCTTATGGATTTTCTTATGGAAAAGATTTAATATATAGGTACATGGAGGTAGGTTTTGTACCGATGAAAATAATCGAAAATGAATACGTAGAAAATGTTATACAGGAGGCCCCCGTGGAAAATATGATTAAAAATATTTTTTTAGTTTTAGATTGTCTTATTCTTTTATTATTATAATATTATAATAGATATTTTTAATTAAAGGAAAGTTCATTTAAATTGAACCGCCATGTAAAATATTTTTCATCTACGCATAAATTTATACGATTCGTTTCATCTGAAATATTAAAATAAATACATGGTGGATTTGATACAAAAAACGAGCTCTTAAGTATGTACAGAAACAAAAATATATACCATTTTTTGTAGAAAATCACATCCAAGATTCGAGAATTAGAACTAAAACAAATTAAACTAAAAAAGTACATCTTTTTTGGTAACCCTGTATCATTACATTATATAACTTAACCAAATTACACCCGTATATCGAAATTAGTGAAGAGATGGCACATAGAAGTGAAGAACATGGAAATTAATTATCAATTTATTCACACTTTTTAACTCAAAATTAAATCATCAATATCTATTTTTCATGTTATTAAAGAAAAATTGTGAAAGTGAAAAAGCTAAAACCGATTACATTTATTTAGAGACAATACCAATAAAAAGACAAATTTACAAATTTTTGGACCACATATAGCTTATCTTATTTCTATTAGATCAACAAAAAAAAATAACAATACAAAACAGCCATTGTTACATTTATAGTAATAGAAAACTTTCACGGGAATTTCCATTACATTATACAGTGATGTGTGAAGTGAGATCTACTCCCAAATTTTCTAAATTCAGATTACTAGAGATTTGACATTTTGGAATATGAAAGTACCAGAAGAACTTGTTAAAAACCTGTATTTTTGCATTTTGTTATCGCAAAGATGAAGTCACCAACTGTCATATTGATCTGTTTAATTACAAATTTCCAAATATCAAAAAATTTCTTGACTAGATTCTGATTGAGCTTAAGATCATCACTAATCGAAAAAAGAACGATTCTCAGCTCAGAACTTTAATAATATGTACTTTTTTCTAGAACTCATGTTGAAACTACATTATTCAAAAAAAAAGTTGAGGTCTGTTGCAACAAAATAATTTTTAGGTAGACTTTTCGACTTCTTTATGTTTATTTTCAAATTCCCAAAATTCATATTTCTATCATTCCTAACATAGAATATAACGGGAGATTTCACATTAAATTTACCTATTAGTTAACATAAAATGAATCTCATAAAAATTAAACTATTGCAAAAAATAACAGTATTTGTGGAAAGTTAATTTAATCGACGCTTTAGTGAAAATTAAAATTTCACCGTGAACTCAGTTTTCTACTCATGCTGTTGATAAAGAAAACAACCAACCACACATATAATACAGACATCCAATTTTAAAATCGATATGTATATTTGCTATGTACAAAAAATACACGTTTAAAAATATCGTATCAGTGACAGGTCTGCTGTGAAAAGAATTGGGTCTTTTCATATTTTGTTAGGTACTAGTTTCTATTTATTTTTCTATTTTTCAAACCAGTTTCGTTCTAGTTTTGCTCTAAAAAGGTCTCGAATTACAAAACGCAAATTTTTGTGTTGGCCTATGAACGAGATCGAATTTCAACAAGGGATAGTTCAGCCTTTAACAAACCCAATTGAATATCTTTTTATTTTGGAAAGTTTTAAGCCAAATCTTGCTACTGAGAACTAATTTAGATTTAAAGGTACTAACTGCAATCCATATAAAAAAATATTGGACAAAGAAAAGTTCTCTTCCGATAAAGATTTTGTATCTAAGCAGTTTAATTCGTTTTTCCATTAATAGGAAAAAAAATTATAATATTTTATGATGACCAAGCAATATCGTAAATTTGCAAAAAAAGTAACTAAGCAATTCAGATTTTCCAAAATGTTAAATTAGTCTATGTTAAAAAATAATTTTATTTAGATCAAATCAGAAATACACCCCACCTCTTATTTTACGACATAAAAGACGACTATGTTCCGATATCATACCCTGAGCTAAATACTAGTTTTAATTTTGAATAGATCCCTAGATAATAGCCTTATTGAATTTCAGCGAATTTTTTTCGATGTTAAACTAGTTTGCCTTTTCAAGTTTATAATTCAAAAGAAGTTAATTTGAAGCGCTAACGGTTTTTAGCTTCGTCAAAATAATGGCGATGACATGGAAACATTTTAAACACTTTTTATGTTGATGTATTTTTTAGTTAAAGAACAAGCCGAATTTTGACTAGTAATAAAAAAATACCTCTGAGTTCTTTTAATCCGTAAATACTTCTCAAATTGTTTTTATATTAAAAAAAGTAAAAAACATACTTTTTTATTGTTTATAGGCTAAAACGAATTGTTTCTTAAAATTTGTGTTTGGAACCTTTGTCGTGCCTTTGGTGGCAGTAGTGCTTATCTACAGGGCGTCTATTGTCTGTAAATCCATAAAAATAGGTTTTGGCAAGTACACAAAAGGCGGTTACAGTTATCTAGAGCAAGAATATAAAGACTTGGCCTTTCTAAATGAGGCTATAAAATTTCTACAATTGCAAATTGTCTGGTATGCAAATACACGATGGTTTGCTTTTTATTTTTTCAGGTAGCCGGGAAGACCTAACTGGTCGGAACCCAAAAATTTGCATTTTGTGCAATAAAATTCCAGGAAGGAAACTAAAAACTATGCATTTCACCGGGACGCATCATCCGTCGCTAAAAGATAACAATATCTAAAATATATCTAGGTAAATAACATCTCTTAAATATCATTTAAAAATAAACACTAAAAATAATAGATTGAAACTAGAATAAAATCGTTTTTTTTTAGTAAACTTATATTAATTTATTTTGAAAAGAAAATTAATTTTTTTTACTCTACTCAATTAATATCTTCCAAAAAATATAATCATCCTCTTCTACTTCTCACACCGTTGTTTTCTTTCGAATATATTAAAAAATATTTTTATATTATATTCCATATATCTTATCACGTGACCCATTGAAATTTCACAACACATCCCTCACTTAACTGCTTTTTGATCGAAAAAAAAAATCCATTCACTCCTAACAATGAACTACCACTATTGTTTGAGGAACTTGCATACCAAGATTATAATATAAATTAAAAAAATAATACTAAATCCCTGAAAATTACATATTTGGATAGTGATTGTGTCCCAAAAATATACAAGACATTTGGGGTTTTATCTAAACAGCAATACTTTGATTTTAAAGCTCTTTCAAACTTTTTCTCCCTTCTTTCTATAAACATCATGTAGAATTTGGGACTTGTATCCTGTTTAATAATAATAATTTGACTTTATAACATACCCGTATCTCTCACAAAAATAACTAGACTAGGATCTACTCATTGGCCTTCTTTGTAGAAATATCGCAGTGGATTCGATGTCTTCCTCTTCTTCATCTTTTATACATGGACTTCTAATAGGAGAGCCTCCACTTCCAGAACTATTGGAGTGAAGCCCCGTGGACATACTTAAGTCCTCAGGTTCCGTTTGTTCCGGGAAAGCCACCTGAAACAAAAACCAAAAATTGTAATGTCTGAACTAATTCTTCTTTATCGAAAAATTAACTTACTTGAATGGGAAGAGTGATTAATGGTGTAGAAGGTGGATGAAGCAACCTCCTTCTCTTCATGTCCTCATCGTCAGAATCGGGGCTCATTTCTTTATCTAGTAGACCACACTTATGGTGCAAGAGGTGATGCCTTCTTCTGAACCTACTGTGACATCGTTCACAAGAAAATGGTTTTTCGTTGGTATGGATCAAAATATGAGCTTTCAACTGATTAGAGTCGGAAAATTTGGCACTGCAATGTTCGCAGGAGTACGGTCGTTCACCAGTGTGCACCCTGAGATGTCTCCTGAGATTAGCAACCTAAGAATACCAAATATGTTAAAATCGTTCGTTTGAATGCCAAATAAAAATACTGACCTGGACAAATTGTCTGTCACAATGTTCACAGTGATATGGACGCTCTCCTGTATGCAGCCGCATGTGGGTCTTCAAGTGATGATCTCTGGTGAACCTTTTGTGACACTCGGGGCATTCAAAAGGTTTTTCTCCTGTATGCGTCCTTTCGTGATTTTGGAGAACGTGTTTGTAACCGAAAGACCTGTAACAAATTATACGCAATATTGAAATCTGCTTGGTTCCAGTTTCAACTAGTTTTTGAAGTTGATAAATAAGTTTACGTACCTATTGCAAACCCCACAAGTGAACTGCTTGTCCCTATTAGGATCCTTGATATCAGTTCCTGAAGGAGGAGAGACGCTAGATGTAGGAGAAGGTAAAGGAAGACTCGTAGGTTCTTCTTCGATCTTATATTTCCTTTTCCTAATGTCCGTTGTCGTACTACTACTGACAATGTTATTGTTATTATTATTATTAATTTTTCTTGAGTTCATCGCAGGCGACAGAGTTTCATTACTGGTTGGGGGAGATGGCGGTGAATTTGAAGGTGGTGAATTAGCAGCCCACGGGATGGGAAGTAATCCTGGGTGGAAAAAAGCGGTATTACCAGATATCGTTAGTCCAGACGCTGCCATTAGTTGACTAGCCATTAGTATTTGGGAGGGAGTGAACATTGCGGGATTGGGGAAGCCTGAGTACCCGAAGTTACTTTGATGAGGTTTGATGGGAGGCTCTTCGTCTACCTTCATGTCTCGGGAAGAGAGAAAATCTGAAACAAGAAGAAAAAAATATATATAACATATTTCGCTTTAGTTTTCTCTTTACATTATCGAAAATTAATGTGTAACACTATTTTTTTCGTAATAGCGTTCATGAAAGTATATATTTCATTAGTTAATTCATTATTAATTCTATTTTCAAAAAAAATTAATGGAAAGAGCTTAATATGCGTGTAATGAGGCTCCTATGATTCTGTTACACATTTATTACTACTATCATTTACAAAAAAATAATCTTATATACAGTTGTATAACTATATTAAAAGTTAAATTATTATTTGAGGTAATATTTATTTAAAATAAAATTTATTAAAAATGTATTAAAGGAGCAATCATATCTGTCTAAAGTCGTTAAAAATAGAATTAATGATGGTTTTACATTTCGAACAGTGCCATTGTGTGTCAGTTTTCAGAAATTATATCACAACTGAAGAGATTTCAAAAATAACAGTGTACGAATTACTAATTGGCAATTTTGACACCAAGACTATAGCCCTTTCCCCTAAAAGTCAGTCATTTCTGATTTTAAGGCAAAATAATAAGATGGCTATCAACCAAAGTACCTTTTAACATCTCTTGAGCATTTTCGAAAATTCGAAAACAATCGCAGAACCTTTTAAGCGCAATGACTAAGCTTCCCAAAACTGTCGTCATTCGATACAATAGACTCGGACCCGAAATATTTGGACAAACGATTGAGAATGTGCCAAGAGCTATTGAAATTTTGCAACATACGTATAAATAACATGATAAATATGGGCATATGTGCAGATCATTGCCTCATTCATGACCGTTCTTGCGGAATCTGTCCCCTGGAAGTATCCTTTAAGATGTTTTACAATGCCTGAAGACGTCTCGAGACTCAATAGCTTTTTTCTGACAGTGTGCCGTATTTTCATGCTCGAACAGACCCTCGAAACACCCATCTAGAGCAGTGACATGACGAACATTTTTCCAATTATCTACTGCTACATTTTTAACCTCGTAAAAAATTCCCAAGATATATTTCCTTTTTATTGGTCCACTTAATTGAACTTGCAATTATTTTAGTTGGCGATATTGCCTTGTTTTCTAAAGATTTTATTATCGAATTTGTTAAATAAGCTGCATAAGTCGCTTTTAAGTAAAAATGTGTTATTGTTGTACTGGTGCTTATAACTTATATTTGGAGATAAACGACTTTGGATGTAAATATAAAACTAGGTATTTTCTTTAAAAATACAGAAAAAATAAACAATTATAATATTAAAAACATTAAAATACGAGAGAAAATATTTATTACTAAATTCTTTTCCCTTAAGTACTTCCACATTTTTTTGATATTTCCTGGCACAAATTTAAAAAACACAAGGGGTAATATTAATTAATTAATATTAATTTCTTCTATTTTATATAGTAATAACAACGTAGTATTGAAGTACCTTACAAGAGTAATTTTGTAGTAATAAAAACAAATAAAAGTGTTCTCAAATGAAGTTAACTATTATTGTTGTGTGGTTAATTTCAAGTTGTCGTTACCAGTTTATATTACTTTATAATTAGAAAATATTTCTAGACAAATAATTTAAAAGGCACAAGGAGGATATTAACAAAACAAATTAAGCTGTTCTCCAATTGAGTTAAATAATATTTGTTGTGCTGTTAATTTTGAGTTTACATAGTAACGTCGCAATAAAGTAACTTACAAGAATATTTTTAGTGATAAAAACGAAGTATACTCAGAAAAATATTTCCAGACAAATAATTTAGAAAACAAAAGGAATAATATTAACACAATCGCAACTTAATTTGATTTATTTTCTATAGTAATAATAACGTAGAAATAAAGTACCCGACAGGAGTAATTTTGAAGTATTAAAAAATATTTGAACTGATTTCCAATGAAGTAAACTATTTATTGTGGTGCGGTTATATCAGGACTTGTTGTTATTAGTATATATTTCTTTATATTCACAGAAATATTTCCCGACAAATAATTTAAAAAACAAAAAAAGTAATGTAACTCTTCCGCAACTTAAATTCTTCTACTTTATATAGTAATAATAACTTATAAATAAGTACCTTACAAGAGTAATTTTGTACTAATAAAGATAAAAACTTCTCTTCAAAGAAATTGTTGTTCGGTTAATTTCAAGTAGATTTATTTTATATAGTAATAACTTAGAAATGAGTACCTTACAAGAGTAATTTTGTAGTAATAAAGATAAAAACTGTTCTTCAAAGAAGTTGCTGTTCTGTTAATTTGAAGTTGTCATTTCCAGTATATATTACTTTATAGTTGGAAAAATATTTCCAGACAAAACATTTAAAAGACACAATGGGTAGGTAATATTAACGTGACCGCAACTTAATTTTTTCTATTTTATATACTAATAATAACATAGCAATGAAGAGTATTTTTTTAGTAATAAAAACGAAGTAAACTGTTCTACAATGAAGTAAACTAATTATTGTCGTACGGTTAATTTTCAGTTGTTGTTATCAGTATATATTACTTTATAGTCATCTCTAAAGTTATGTTTTAGTCATTTTACCAATAAATGTTGCTTGGGGTAGTTCACCCAAGATAATGGTGCAATGGGAACGTGGCATTATAAAAAAAGTAAAAGGAATAAATAGGACAAACGATAATTGTTGTTTTCTTTTAGAGCTACATAAAAAACATTATATTTAAATGCATTTGGGGTTTTGCAACCTTTTATTCCCTTTTCCAACCTCCGCCGATGATCCGGAAACCCGAGCCGTTCGCCCGTCCCGTTCGCTTTATTTATACAACATTAAATCGAAAACTGTTTGATCTTCCTCAATAGATATCGTTTTCTTGATGTTCTTTCAAATATGGGATTCCCTACAATGAAACTATGTCGCTTTGACACGTCTGACTCTGCATATTTACTATTGAAAATTTGCTTGGATTCAATCTTATTCGAATCGAGGACCTGTTTCGGCGGGTTATCGGAGTTTCCCGGGCTTTTCCATTATCCTGCGCGCCGGCGGACGATGGCACAGGATGAAAAATATGCTCGTGCGAACGCATCTGTGGGATAACAAATGAATGGGAGAGACGCATGTGGAATAAGGTGTTTCGAGGGTTTTGGAAACGTTAAATATTATTTTATAAAAAAAGCTTTGCGTTCTCCGCAGCGAAAATTAAATAATGTTAAAATAATGGGAACAGGGGAATTTTTATTTTTATTTAACACATCTTATATGCTAAATATAACATGCATATATGTATATTAAATATAACACTGTAGATGGGTTTATTATGTGTAGAGGGTGTTCGTTGCTGTTGAAATTGTGGCCATCGTTTTGAGCTAGTGGGATTTATTTTCAATTCCGTTCCAGTTTTTCCTGTCCTTTTATATATTTTTTTCCATTCATTTGGTCTTCCTAATTGTGATGTCCAATTAGTTATTCTTTTTATGTTATTATTATTCTTATTGTTAATATCTCCCTTATGATCTTGTATGAACCTTACAATATTTTTCCTTCCATTTTTTTGTCCAATTTCGTGGTTTATCATATTTTGAATGCTCCCTCTTCTGTTTTGATTTTTCCAAATACTTTCCTTAACATTTATTTTCTTTCAACTATCCTCAAAGTTTTTTCGTTTCTACTTGTCAAATTGTCACTGCTGCATTTGACATTGTTGGTTATACAGTAGCTTCTTACAGTTTTAATTTCATTTTTTTGCTTAAATGTTTATCTTTAAGCAATTTATTATATTTCTAGTACGCTTTTTCCGGATTTTACTCTTTTTGCTACTTCATTGTTACATTCATTTTTTCCAGTTATTTCTCGTTACATCTAAATAACTCAAGTTTGCAATTTTTGTAAATTTGTGTTTGTATTCTGATTTCATTTATGTTCTTCCTGTTTTCTCACTATCAGATATTTATTTTGTTCTTGATTAATTTCTAAACTTCTACTCATCGCTTCTTCGGCTAAATCTCATGGCATCTTATCCAGGTTTTTTGATTCTTGCAATTAGTGTGAAGTTTTCTGCACATACTATTATTTGAGCTATTATAGTATCGGTTTTCCTTTTATATCTATTTTTTTTATATTCATTTTCTTTATATCTTGGTTGACTTGGTTTTGTGTTCAGCCTTTTTTGTTGGTCTTTCTGCTTTTAGTATCCAATTAATTATTCTTCTTATTACTGTTAAGAACTAACTTATTCCTATCATTTTAATGGTTGATACAATATTTTCTTCTTTTTCCGTTTTTTCTCTAATTTTGTCTTTCATGATTTCCCCCTCTTCAATTTTGATTAGTCCATTTAGTGCCATATATAAATATTTAAAATTTGTAATTTATTTGAAGTTTGTAGTCTTGTATTCCTATTTCACTTATGTTCTCCATTATTTTCATGACGATTTTCATATATTTAATTTTCTCTTGATCAATATCAAATCCTAATCTTTTGGTTTCTTGGGCCAAATCGAAAAGCGTTTTATTCAGATTATTAGAGTACCGGTTTTTTCTTGTACTGTTTTCCCATTCATTCATATTCATTTTTTATTGAATAGATATTCTCATCTTTTCTTCTCATTTGGTTTTCCTACGAGTGATTTCCAATTAGTTATTCTTCTTGTTTTTGTTAATGGCTCACTTCTGAATATATGTCCCTGGCATTTTTTATATTTTCGTGGATCATTATATAAAAAAGGCACTGAATATGAAATAACTATTATAAATAATATTTATTTAGATTCTTCTTGATTTTAAATATTTTTTTATGTATACTGTGTGAGTTAAAGCACTTCATCTTATTCTTTCCACTGTGCTGCAAAGTATAAGCTGTTATTTTCTAATATTCTCTACATATTTCCTCTTTATTCTGTCAAATGCCTTTTGCAAATCTAAACTGAAGTATTTCCAATTTGTTGACCAAGTAGCATTATTACAAAAATGATTTTTTATTGGTTTATAATTGCTTTGTTGAATTATTATAGTTATAGAAAATTCCAATGTACTTAACTGACATTTCATTTTATCAGAACTTTTGAAACAATATTAGAATCATTTTATAAAAGTGTATTTTAACTGTTTTAAACAATCGTTCTTTTATGACCGTTCAACTATATAGAAATTTTTAGAAAACCTTTATACAGATATTTCAATTCTTTATTGATACTTTATAAAATATTTTCAAAGCATTTATACAATTTCCAGATGTATGTAACTGTTTAGCTCTGTAAGCAATAAGGCTGTTTTTGATTTAAAGTGATTTATTAAAGATTCTATTACTTTTCAATAAACTATTTGGCTCTTTAAAATGTTTATATAAACTAGTTGTTTCATTAAAATCATTAGGTGGATATTTATTATTTTTTGCAAACTTAAGAAAAAAGTCATATAAAAATAAACCACATCTATAGTTAGTTTATTTGGTTGGTGAAGAAATTTTAGCTCCAGTTTTTTATTTATTAAATCTCAAAAAACTGAGTAATTAATATAACTCTTATATACCTCAGTTACTTTATTATAATAAAAATACACTATCTGGTCTCACCCGGGTCAAAGTTGTTTCTTCAAGGTAAAAGCCCTTTACACAAACCATACTCGTGATAGTATCAACTGATTAATTTTAAATTTTTACCGCAAATCGAGAATTCTTCATGCACACTGAAACTTTATCGATTAAATTATACTTTTTCTAAATTTGTGGTGTTGCTCTTGAGTCAAAGAAAATTGTGAAATTATATTTATCCTTCTCCGCTACGGTTCGAGCTCCGTGGCTACTCAGGAGCCGGGGGGACGAGCAGGGGGAGCTCTATCAGAGATTCCAAGATGGGGAAGGGTTAAAACGGAAGACGTTGCTAATGAACGAAAGGGAGGAGATAATGGCAAAGGATAATGGCTCGCTTCTGCGCGATCTACGCCAAAGGATAACGGGGAGGAGTTGGCAGGATAAAGTCTTAAGGATTCATTATATTATTCTTTTTGGCTTCTATTATTATGAGCGCGTTTTAATGGATATACCGTGCCCATAAGCCCCGCAGTTTGATTGCGGTTCGGACATATTTAGAAGAAGAAGCTACTTTGTAGAAATCGTTTTCGTTTCTAACACTCTTAATATTTTAGCTAAATTAGTATTACTTGTACTTTAGCCCGTCACTGTAATACTGGTTATCAGAGATTTAAAACAACGTTAAAGTGATTCCTAAAATATTAGACTGCAATATGAGCCGGATATTGCAAAATATATTTTTTTAAATGTTTTAAAGTGATTTTGGAATTATTGTAATATCGTTAGCAGTAACAAGATTTTCTGGAACATTTATTAAAATATTACTATTACTATTAAGTCACAAAAAAATGTGACAGTAAAGTTTTATCTTGAATGTACTTTTCCTCAAGTAAGCTTTGATTTAACTTTTGACTTTTATTACAAATTAATTATTGAATTGTCAGTGTTTTGCGTCCCGACGAAAAAATGAAAGTGGAGCGATAAAATTTTGTGTTCGGTTGGGAAAAACACAAACTGAAACTTTTGAAATGATTAAAAGTTCAGATCCACGAGTATTTGAGTGGCATAGGAAGATTAAAGACGGTTGTGAATCAGTTGAAGATTAACCTCGTCCTGGTCGACCACAAATTGCGCGAACTGACACAAAAATTACAGCAATTAACGACTTGATACAAAAGGATCGCCGAATTGGCTTAAAACGAATTTCTGACATTGTTAATTTGTGTTACGGTTTCACTTAAAAAATTATTCATGAAGATTTAGGGTACCGGAAAGTCGCAGCAAGATGGATTCCAAAAGTGTTGACCGATGAACAAAAAACGAATCGAGTGACAATTTGTGGACAACCCTGTGATGGGAATACTAAACAGACTATCAAAAAATGGTTTCTCGGAAGTTTATGACAAGTGGATAAAGCGATGGGATAAGTGCATTGAACAGAATGGAGAGCACTTTGAAGTTTTTTAAATAAATGTTTCATTGTTATACTATATATAGCACGAGCCTCGTTATTTTTTGATACATCATCATATTTCAACAATAAAAAACTGTTTGAATCTTAGAAAATATTTAGCGTACCTGTTTTCTCAGTGTGAAATTAAGAGGTACAAGATCGTGAAATACAACAAATATATTCATCTAAGTTTAAATATATATTGCTTTCAAATCAACGAAAAGAAAGATACAAAGATACAATTTGCAATTGAAATTTTACGTAAAACAGCCTCTTAAAAAAGACAAATGCGATAAAACTCTGTTTAATCATTACACAGTTACAGAAGACATTTAATTCTATTCTCGCAAGTTTCTTATACACATTATACAGTGCACGAATACAGAATACTTATATAACTGTTCTATAAATTTACTCTAAGAACCTTCATATCACAATCCTTAAGGACGATTGATTTCGTTCTGGTCATTAAAATTAGTGTAAAGAACAAATAGAATAAAACTGCTCTATTATTTCAAACTTATAGAGGTATTATACTAGTTGAGAGTCAATGAGCCGATCAACCTGTTAAAACAACAAAAGTAGAACTAATTTTGCAGTCTATTCTGAAATCTATTTGCAGCGTTTATCGTGGGATAATTTCTCAATGCTTAAATCGATCTATAAGCATAAAAGAGTATAATTGCCAGCTTTAAAAGTTAATTATTTAAAATGAATCTAGTCCACAATACACTCAAATTTTCTGCTTGTTATAGATATTAGTAA
This sequence comes from Hermaeophaga mercurialis, assembly GCA_951812935.1. NCBI lineage: Eukaryota > Metazoa > Arthropoda > Insecta > Coleoptera > Chrysomelidae > Hermaeophaga > Hermaeophaga mercurialis. Next base: position 32,633,371 of record OX638359.1, on the reverse strand, counting down.
ATTACAAGTTAATAGAGTACTTACATCAATATCACCATTCACTTTCGGGTTCATAGTTCTAATTAGGTAGACCAATTTTGTCTGAAAGCCTCGCACCTTCGAGTGGCTAAATATTTTAACCAGTAAACACGACGGCATAACAAATTTCGATAATTGCTTCTTTATTGGTCTATGAGTGAAGGGAATACAATTAGTATTAAAAAATTCGAAAGTAGTAGAACGACAAACAACACTTTTATCTAGTCTAAATTGAATTTTGTAGATAACGTCTTAGACAGGCTGTAATTGCTACGGGAAATTCGAAATTACCAAAGCTCTTTTTTTTCGTTAAGTGTGTAAATCACTGAAATAATTTAGGGAATTGTATCTTCGCATTTTGGGCAAAAGGAGAGTTTGTGAAAGTAAAGGATATGGAAGTGAAGATAAAACCCTGCTAAATATATTTTAACAGTAAAATTATTTTCTACAATTTCTTTGTAGTATATGGTCATGTGATACTACATTTGAAAGCAATTTTAATTGATTAATTTTCGGGTGCTTAGCAATTTAAATACTGATACAAGTTAACAAGAATATTTTTTTTCTTGGTTAAATGTACAAAAGATGTTATTCCCATTCTGGAAGAAATGTAAGATTTTTATATCATTTTTGAACCTTATTAATGTAAATTTAATTGGGATCCTGTATAATTTGCTCAAGTTAAATATAGAAGTTTTTGTGGCTATTATTTTTCTCCAAATTATGTAGAGAAGAATTTATATCCACAGTAATTTCTTATTTTTATCAATCTTTTTAAAAAATTTATTAGTTCGAAATTACCCTTCCTGTGTTGTTATTTATACAGGGTGTTTGGAATATGAGTGCAAAGCTTTAAGGAGTAGAATAGACTATTTAGAAACATTTTAGCTATGGTTGTCTTAGACCAAATCTGACTATTTTCTTTGTCTAATTTTTAAAGTGTTTGGCAAAAATTCCCAAAATATTACAGTTAATGGCTGATCATTATCGGCCATTGCCAGTTTGAATAATTTTTTTAATTTTATTTAATTAAAGTTATGTATAAGCACTCTAACAAATCATGTTCTGATTATCTGTGTCATCATCCATTTTTTTACACACACTTGAAGTTCACCAAAATTTTCAAAAATTTAAGAAAATTGTTTTTTTAAACAAACGGAGGGAGCATTTTTCGTTCAAACCTTTTTGAAAACATGCTTGATTATTGCTATTTCTTTTGAGTTATAATTTACGCGAATTTCTTACAAACTATTAAAATTAGGACCTTCAAACAGAAATTGAAGGAAAATACTTAAATTTTTAGACAGATTAAAATATGTGCGCAAAAAATGACTTTTAATGCTGGAAATAGTAACTTTAACAAGTTCAATTCTAAAATTCTTTTATCAATGTAATCGTTAATATTTCATTTCTTTCAAAAAAGGTTTTGATACTTGCCTTGGTGTTGTTTAAAAAATAAAAATTGAGGAGGTAGCTTATTAGTTAGAAAGAAATTAAAGTAGGAATGACTCATGTGTTTCAAGTTTCATGAAACACTTTATAAAGAGGGGTAGAATTTAAAAGAAATTAGAACGATCCATTCTTCTGTATATTCTATTCTTTAAAAGTTACGTAAAAATCTTTATTACTTTCTCTATGCTTGATTATTTGCTTCTCCATTTTTTTCATGTTTACATTATGACCAAATTATTATTATTAATTTCAGGTGAAAAGCACGATTAATAAAATTTAATCAAGCCAAAAAATTAGTGTAGGTATATTTTAATTTTAATGACATTTATATCTAAATATTGTAAACAAGTTATTGTAATTAATGTAATATTAAAAAATTGAAGAATTCGAATTTGCATACTATGTATTTTTGTTGTTTTAAATTTATTAATAACAAGTATTTTAATATTAAGAACATTGATAGATAATTTTAATTGATTTCAAATTTAGGTATTATCTGCTGTTATGAAAAAATTAAAAACTCAACGACTATTATTCAAGGGAATTAAAGTGGTGATGAATTTTTAATAATAATATAAATCAATTAATTTTAAATTAGAGCAGCGGCAGTGCTAGAGCGTTTTTTATGAGGACACAAATTAGTACATTATCAGGAAAGTCACAAACAAAATCCTAAATGATATAAAATTATCGAATATATATATTATATTATAAATAACATATAAAGTTAGAACATACATGCATTTTTCATTGCAGAATAACTTTTTAATTGAATTTCCAGACATGCTGTCCTTTTCAATAATATTTGTTTACACGTACTAATCACTAATTTAACGATTTTATTATTTTGTTAAGTTATTTAACATCATTAAAGTCGTTACATTCTTAAGACGTTTATTTATGATGGCTATTAACTTAAATTAATGTTATGTGATACGGTTTTAATTTTCTTTGTTTAAACTATTTATTTAATAATTAACAAGGGTCGAAATAATTATCATTACCCTGCATAATCAATTATCACATAATATTAATTAATATTAATGTTTTTAGGAAAAAATGTAAATTTAAAATTAAAATTATATATATATATATATAAATATTTTAAATAATTATTGTCGAAAAAAATATAAAATTTTATATTTGACGCAAAAATTATACTTTTCTTAAATTTTCAAGAGTTTTCAAGGCTTTTAAATATTCTTATATTTTTTATATATGTTGTAAATGTTTTACCTTTCGGTATAACCTGCTGACTTTAAAAACCCTTGAAAATTTAAGTAAAGTATAATTTATCTTTTACATTTATAACATTTTTAATTATATCTTTGTATAAATTTTATTCAGAAACTAAACATTTGTCACATTCAAGCATTTATGGATTTTCAAATTAATTTTGAATTATGTATCTGATTCAGATTTTTAAAAAACTGATTGATTGAATTCTTATTTACCTCGTTTGGGAGTGTTTTCTTGAAGCAACGGCATTTCAACTCATGAACAATACGAAAAAAGTCACGCACATACCAAGTCCATGATCACTTTTACCCCACGCACAAAGACCGCCATGAAAATAATGATAAAAAAAAATAAAAAAACAACTGTTGTTATTCTGTCGTAAATTCTAACAAGTGTCTGTAAGTCTGCTGTAACAAACTACTCCTATTGACAGCCTGTGGCATACTACTAAGAAATTGCTTAACACACGAGGGTTGACCTAACCTAGCCTAACGTGGTTTCCACCACCCTCTGCAAGTGGGGAGGAGGTAGTAAGGGTAGGGAGAAGTGGAGCAACCCCTTAAACAAGGAAACGCTCGACGGTCACATCGAACAGAAGGAGCTCGAAGCTTCATTAAGGTGGATCTTAGTCGGCGCTGTTTGCATAATAATTAAAGGAGACTACTCGCAGGATCAGGAATTTTTATATTTCCTGCGATTTCAGGAAGGGAGATGTTTTTTTAATATCAGGCTATTGACCACGTATACCTGTTCGATTGAAATGTTTAATAGGAACAAAACAATTTTAAATGATCTGACAGATACTTATAAAGGAGAGGGGCATAGGAGACCTAAATTTCTTCTTATGGTAGTAATTGCGTTAATATTTTTTGTATCAAGTCGATTATATGTTCTGTGAATGAATAGGTTATGTGTATTTAGATTGTCCAATAGTGGGAGCCAATTTTATATTCATTAATTATGACTTTAGAGTGCTTCAGGAACAAAACCATTTAAAATTATTTTAACCGTTCGGAAAAATACTTATTAATAAATTAAGAAGAGTAGAGGGATAAATTCTTTCTTTTAGTACTAATTGCGCAAATATTTTCTATACTTTGTCGATTATATGCCCTATATAAATGAATTGATTATGTCAATTTAGAGTGTTCTACGTTGGACACCAATTGTAGATTCATTAATTATGACTTTAAAGTGCTTCAGGAACAAAACCATTTAAAATTATTTTAACCGTTCTGAAAAATACTTATCAATAAATTAAGAAGAGGATGAGAGTCCATTTTGTGGTACTAATTTCGCTGATATTTTCTGTACCCAGTCAATTATAAATGTAAATGAGTTGATTATGTGAATTTCAAGTGTCCCATGTTTGACGCCAATTGTTAATGAATTTCTTGGGCTTATTGCCAAAAGTCATTCATTAATTTACATTTTCAAATTTTTGTATTATTAAATGTCCTATCTTAGGAAAAGTATTTAATATATGCTTTCAATGATATTTACACTTTTTTAAAATCTGTTTTTTTGTCAACGTTAGGCTACAAAATATAGATAGAAATGATTGAAACAAATATTTAACAACTTTAACCTGAAAAACGAAAAAATGAACTTAATGACTGTTTGCAATAACCCGACGATTTATTCTAGAATTATGAAATTTAGGATTACTAAAGTCAATATTCAATTTTATTAAATGAAGTAAGAAATTAAATTTTAAGCAAATTTAAATGAATAATAAAAAAATTAATTCGAAACAAAACAAAATTATAAATAAATATGCATTAATCGCAGAGTTTGGATTCTCTGGTCATTTGTTGATATAGATATTACAGTCAAAGGATAATTTCACAAAATATAATTAGTACATTCACAAATTTTTAGAACCACTTCACAAATTAATGAATATTTGAGGTTAGTGTTAAAGTTTACATCACTTTCACCTTTTTAATCAAGTTTGAGTTTATGTTGCCATTCGCTAAAACAAAAAAAAATAAACTTGAGATCTCCAAGTTTAAGTTATTAATGGATTTGAGGACAACGAAATTCAATTTGTTCAAATTTATGACGTTCTTTTCATAACTTTTAAATATAGAAAACCATATATGACCAAACTTTTTGATTCGTCATTTCATACTTTTAATTTTCATATAAAATTTCCCACAATGGATAATTATAAAAATGTTTTCCCAATAAATTATTACATATTATAATATTTATTGTATATTTTCTTTTTTAATCTGCAATGTATTACTGTCACTTATACTTTAAATTAATAAGTTTTCTTCTGTTCCATAATTTTGAATATATTTTTCACTAAATAAATAATAATAGAATTAGTATTATAATTATATAAATTAGTTAATTCACCCTTTTTAAATATTAAATTGGTTTCCAAAATATTATTTACGCTAAGGTTGATATACATTTTGAAAATTAATAACCTCACATAACACTATGCTTAATCTTTCAATTTTAAATTTAATTTAACACTAATTACTTACTAAACTTATATTCTATGAGCTTATAGTGAATAAGGTTTATAGACAAATTACTTTTAGTTTCAAATAGCTGAACCCAAAAACTTCCTTAGGAAAATATTCAGCTTTTTAAAAAATATCCCGAATTTGTCATAATTTAAGTAAGTATAACTTGATTATAACGTTGTTCTGATTTGTAATTTAGAATTTTTTGTCATATTTTTTTGTTTTAAATGTGATAAAAAGCTCGTTGCAGTACTTACCTAATCTAACTAATTTACGAGAATAAATAGAAGAAGGGATACAAAAGACGAAAAGTATTAGAAAGCCGATTATCAGACAAAGTAAATAATAACTGATAAATGAAGAAGCTGTTTAAAACGAAATGTAAAAAAAGGAAAAAAATTAAAAAAAACATCAGATTTTGTAGATCTAAAAGATGCATTTGCCTCAATTAAAAGAGAACGTATAGAAAAACTGAAAGTGGAAGAAAACATTATCAGAGGGGACACTTAAAGGATATGAAGAAAGATGGAAAAAAATCTAAGTAATAGCTATAGTAGCCTAGTATATATAGATCATGGATAAAGCTATAAAAACACAAGAAATAGAAAACGATAAAATAATTAATCAATGTATCGTAATTAATATATGGATAGCAGAGATTGAGAACATGAAAACACAAATAAATACAGGTAATAACAAAATGTTTAATGTAATTAGTAGAGATCCAAATGGGCATATAAGGCCAATAAAAATCAAAGAAAAAACTATTGGTAAATTCTTATTTATGTAAAAATACTAACTCAAGACGGAAGAATAGATAACTGTAGATAAATAACAGAATAAAGAAGTATAATAATATTTACTAGGAAAAGAAAAGAAAAATTGTATAAACCAAGAGAATCGGAAATAAGCAACTACATCAGTAAAGAACTGGAAAAAAAAATAAAAATATTGGTAAAAGGTGAAGAAAAAATAGAACAAATGAAAAACTTGTTGAATATCGAACTGGGTGAAAGAAAAATATGACATCAAAAAATTCTACATTTTTCTTTATTTTATAAAAAATATGTTCTATGATCATAACACACTTTTTCTGTGATTTTCTTAAGAACAAAATTTATACTGTAAAAAATTATTCGGTTATTCAAATACATTAGCAGGGCCATCTTAGCGATCTTTTTACTTTTGTTTCAAAAAGCAAAACGATAAAATTTAAACGAAAAAAGATGATTATGTTCCCTAAAAAAACCTAATAACCTGTTTAGTCGAAGCTCTGAAGACAGTCGGGAAATATTTTTCATGAAAACATATTTAAAAATAATATGAAGGAAAGATTCTCTTTACTTTTTAAATTACATTTTACTTCATCAAGCGAAAAAAATATGATTAAGTATGCACTTTAGTCCTGCAAATATCGAGAATTTTGAAAGAAGAAGATTAGATGTTCAAAATTAGCGGAAAATATATTTTCTCTATTACGTCACAAACAGACTGTTCAAAGAAAAAAGATACATCGAATGAAATTCTCAGAGGTGGAATTTTTATTTTTATATAGAATTTATTAATCTTGATATTAAGAATTCAACGTAATGCTATAATAAAATAGAGTCCTATTTCTAAATTTAAATACGTTAGTAAAAAAATCATCAGTTCTTTCTTAGAGTCAAATCCACTATTTTTGTTATTTGATGGTACGCATATTATGTTTTGCTTCCATTACTTAAACGAATATCTTACTACTCAGTACAAAAATCCAGGACCGGATTAACAATATATGAATAAAAATTATTGCTTCTTCAAAACAACACTTTGTATATTAGAATTGTGTAGTGCATTTTTTTTTATTGCACAGATTTTAGTAACAACTAAAAGCTGATTTCACTTCCGGTTAAACCGTAAGTTCAAAGTGACATTTCTTTATATGAAATTTTAAATTGTGGTAAAAAAGTTATTTAGAGAAAATGATCTTAGTTGATATCAGGTAGCAGGAGCAGGTTTGAAATACATGAAACTTACATTACGGCACTGACCTAAAAGCACTAAAGAGCTTCTTTCTCATTAATAATTAACCGGTAAAAAGATCGGACTGAAAACTTCAAAGAGAGATCTGTCATGGACAATAAGCGTTTCATGTATTTTTTACTGAAAGTTTTTTTCGAGAATTTCCACCCACCGTGAGGCACTTATTAAATGTCGAAATTCATTTTATTAATTTTATCTCTGCAGCGTTCAAAAGCAAAAGTTTGTTAATTAGGAACAGCTTTTTAAAGAGAACTTTCCGAGTGAAAAAGAGCACAGCTTAAGTTTTCGCTTGATGTGATTCCTACATCGGGTTTTATTTAAAACGGTGCGCAGAATATTTTCTTTTCGATTTAACTAAATAAAATAAAAATATCTTTGAGCTATCAGTATGGGTTTATACTTTACAATTACAATTGGTATATTTTCTGGTTGAACCATATTTTATTCCTTAAATATTTCACAATACTTTTAGAACATTCTGTGTAGTTTGAAAATGGTTGGTACCATAGTTTTATTCCCGGAAAATTTTCAATTTTTTATAGTTTCATTAGTATTGATCCCAGATTTTTCGGGTGTTATTTAAAATAAAAAAATTTTAAGCCGTCAGTATGAGTTTAGATTTTACAATTAAAGTAAGAATATTTTGTGGTTGGACGAATATTTTATTTCGGTCCCTTAAATATCTAGAACATCCTGTATAGGTTGAACATGTATGGTTGGTAACATAATTTTATTCCTAAAAAATTTTGAATTTTTTGTAGTTCAGTTAGTATTGATCATATATTTGAGTCATCAGTATGAGTTTATACTTTACAATTAAAATTAAATTTTTTAGTTTTACCAATACTTCTAGAACGTTCTGTCTGAATTGAAAATGTTGGTACCGTAATTTTATTCCTGGAATATTTTCAATCCCTTATAATTCTACTAGTATTGATGTCAGCTTTTTCCGGATTTAATGCGAAACGTTTCTTAAAATAACAGAGCAATCTTGAACCAATTACCGCCCCAATTAGAGCAGGAATCCTTTTCCCTTTCGCAAGTACAAACATATTCTCTATTTTTACACTATTTTTGAATGCAGCCTCCAACAATAGACCGTCTGCGTCTAAAATTCAACATCAGCACTGAGTGTGTCCCATTGAATGCAGACAGCGTCAACAAAAAATGAAAACACCCTCTTCTACTTGTGTTTTTTAGCGTAAAAACATTATTTCCCTGTTTGAGGAATCTTCGACTTGCACCTGGCAGTTACGCTCCGATTTTTACGTATTTTGGTTTTTGATGAACGCGTGCTAGACAGACTTATGCCAGAGACGCGTGTTCACAGTTAAAAAATGCCTCTACTGAATTTCCGAGGAAATTTTATTCCAGAAAATTCGAAAAAAGAGTGAAATTTGATAATAAACATTTTCATTTACCATTCTCTATATTTTTTAGCCTAGAAGCAGATATATTGTCATTTACATATAAGTCTTAATATTAAATATTATTTAAACAATAGACCAATACTCAAAAAATAAACAAACATCAACAACGTAAACTTGGAATCTTAATTTACTTAAAGTTGAAGTGAAAACTAGTTTTTACTTATAAAAAATGTTTGGAAATTTGGTTCAGATACAGAATTAACCAAAAATAAAAATAAAAATAAAAAACACCTAAAGTATCATATCTGATTTATTAGGAATTACATTTTTTTTGAAACGTATTTAATACATTTCTATTTTACGTTTAAGAGAAGTAAACTTACTCAAAATAGAACGATACAATTAAATTTTGGATATTAATGAGAAAAAAACCGAGCTAAAATGTACTCAAAGGAGATTAAAAGTTACATTTTGTTACAACAATAATTAGCTTTAGTGCTGGCTGGTATATATTCTGATCTGATTTGCATTTTAATAAAATAAATAAAATATATTTTGCCTCATTTTACAGCTTATGTAAGACCAGTATTAGACTTGAAATGATATTTAACAAAGATCTTTTATAAAAGATATTTGAAGGAAAATATTACGAATAGGTATAGTGTAAGACACGATGTTTAATAAATTGTACAAAAAAATAAAAGTTCTTTTATTATACAGATTGTCGATTACAGAAGATGTAGAGAGTGAAAAATGTATTTTCGGCAATTATTACACGATCCAAACGATTTCTACCCCTACTTTTTTTAGGTAATACATTCCAACAATCTTTTGGACACTGATGCAAAACATCGTGGATTAGATTAATTAACATGTCATCGTGATATTCTTGATTTGAATAAAATGCCATTTTTCACTGAATTGATGAAACTCATTTACCAAACTATAAACTTAAAACGATTAAACGATTCGAATCATCTACATACTAACACAATTTTATGATTCATCAGGTAGATATTCCTTGGTTACATGATACATATTTTTATTAAAAATGTGAGGGGTTGCCAGGTATAAATTTTGTAATACTCAGCACCACGAATATTAACATAGGAATATATTAGAAGAGTATAAAAAATTTCTGATGTGATAAACACTATCAGTAAAGGTTGAATTCTAGAGGATATAAAAAAAGAATTAAGGAGCTAATATTTGGCATAGAAAATGAAAGTTTCCAGGATTGTGCCTGAAAAGGTACTTTATTGTAGACTTCCTCCTGTCGCCAGGAAACCTAATGTACCGTAAGGCTTTCTTCACCGTTTATTAGATTCCTTAAATGTGTCATTTGTTCCAGAAACTTTGGGAGCAGACCTCGTATTACAGTTTAACCATTATTTTATAAAACTTTGACAATACTAGTGTAAAATACTAGTGAATTATTCTCCAGGTAATGTGATAAAATTAGTTTTATAAAATATTTTACAAAATATCTTGGTCTAATATCTTTTATAGTCAAATGTCGGCCGAAAACAATTTAATTCTTTTTATCCCCTTCATATATCAAAATAGTATACCACTTGTACATCCATATATTCTAAAAGATCATCAAAAATTAGACATTTTGAAAAATAGAATCTGTCAAATGTCTTCGAAATAATTTTTAAATTTTTGAGGAATAAAATCTTTCATGTGCTATTTAAATAAAATTTAAAAAAATCAGAATATGTATATTTTCATTGTCAGTGACGGCCATTGCCAAATTTATTTTTGGGTATCAATAAATACATCATAACAATACTTATTAAATTAAGAAATCAGTTCGAATGTCATTAATACTACTTTTGACAATAATACTTTGACATAATTGTTAAGAGTGAATAGATATTTAAAAGTCCTTTCAATTAATGTATTGCAAGATCCACTTTTATATTTAATAATTTTATTGATGACGCTCAAAGATATGACGTCAAAAGTAAAAAGGCGATCTGACAAAGCGTCCATTTAAAAATAAAAATCGCCGATTTATGAAATAATGAATTTATTCCTTTCATTTGGACTATACTGTATAAGCGAAACTTTTGTCAGAGAAAAGATATTTTAAATAGCTTTGTAATACTATGGAAATTCAGATAAGAATATTGTATCTTTTTCTTTTTGACATATTTTATCTGTCACATTTTGAAGTTAAAAAAGTTTTCATGTTTCTTATAAAACCGCCTCCGATCTGTCGCTTTATATCTTCCTATATTTTTTAATAATTTTCAATTACATTACTTAACGATTACTTAATTTGGCCATTCCTACTTTACTGGTATTTTTTATGGTTCTCTAAAATTTATAACCAGTATACCTTTAAATTAAATACTTTATTAAGTGTATCAAACAATTTCGAATAAAAACAGGATATCAAATTAAAATTTAACGACGTCTTGTTTGTAACTGATAACTCTTTTTGTGTTTTTAGTTGTTCAATTACCTCAGACATTCCAAATATTTACGACCTGACAAGGCTTATTATCGAAATTTGGACAAAGTTTCTTTTTCATAGACGATTACCGATATTATAAATGTACATTGAAGGCGTCTTTTACTAGATTAGAACTAGAATGTTATCTATCATATATACACTATGATTTTAACGTTTCTTAGTATTTACAACTATAAGCAAAAGTATGGCATATACGGCACATTATATAAGTTATCTACGATTTAAAATAGTATTAAAACTATACTTCTTAACTTTTTAATTCTACAAAAGAATTATCACTATAATTATATCGGAAAGATCTATTTTTTTAAGCTAAAATCTTTTTGTTCGCAATCGACATTCGAAAGCAATATTTTTGTCTAAGACTTTAAATATGAGTAAACAAGAAAAGTAACAACCAAGGTCATGTTTTAATCAGTTATTCTGTACCCTAACCTATCCAAACAAACATGTGATAGACGATGGTTGTTTAAAACGAATTAAATAAACATTGTGGAATTGTGATAGTCAAACAATGTTGTGTTTATACAAAGTGTTGCCTTAAAGTGGGTTAGCAGTCCCAAGTTATCAACTAAACCAGATGTGTTTCTATAATAATTATTAATAAGATATTTATTTAAAAAACGAACACAAATTAAGATATTGGTGTATTAGAAGTTAATAATATATTTTGGTTTTATATTAACCCTTTTTTCTTTCTTGAATTTTGCTTCTTTTTCAGACATCGGATTATTATTACTAATACTGGGACAATTTTTTAAATTATTTTCTCTCATTAGCTAATATCTTCATCTCCATCTTTGCTGTCATCATCAATGTGATCAATCCAGTTGCTCCTAAATTTTTTTCTCTTCCTTTCTCTTATTTTTCCGTTTCCATTACTCTTTTCGATATTTCTTCTGGTTTTATTTTTATTTAGTAGATTGCTGTACCACTTTAATTGTTTCTTGTTGATCATTGTTATTAATGATTCCTGTTTAGTTTGTTCTCCTATCTCTTACTGATCCTCTCCCATGTAGCTATTTTTCTTAAATTTTCATCTCCAGTGCTGTTATTTTTACTTTGTGGTTTTTTGTAATTCCCGGATTTGACTAAAACCTGTAATGGATCTTCTATAACCGTGTCAATATCTTTATGTGCCACCTAGTGTGAAAAAATTGTAAATTCTAATAGATAGTTTGCCCTGTTTGAAAGTACCTCTTTCTTTTTCTTTCTTCTGTCATATATACTTATCAAATATTTCTATTTCTATAATATTTATACCTGATGTATTTGTTATTTAATTCGTTCCATTGTTTTTCGTTTACAGTCATTACTTAGGACTTGTCTTCATTTATTTTTATTCATCTTTTCTATTTATCTAAACTATATGTGTAGCAGTATTTGAATTTGTTTAGAGTCTTCTGCTTATAGTAGATTACTTTATCGAAACGCCTCCATGTATCTGTATCTCATTATCATATTCAAATTTTCTCCTTGATCTTTTAGTTTCTTGACTATGTTTATTTTTATTCTTCCAAATTATTTCTTCTTAATATATTGCTTTCCCATATTTTTAATCTAGTATGCGCCGTTTTTCTTAGCACCCACGTTTCACATCTATATCTGACTCTAGGTCTTATAACTCTAATGCCTATTTTTTCTTTGATCTTTATTGAGGTTCTATTGAGTGCTACTATGTATCTGTTACCCGACATAATTCTTGCTTGAATATCGTTATCACTGTTGGGTTGTCTTGAAAATAATGCTCCTAGATGTGTAAATTTATCTCTTCAAAAGTATATCCCTTGCCTTTCTCTATAATCAGTTTCAAGAAACTGTTTTCTTGGAATATTTTGTCCGACTATTCCATGTATTTTGTTTTTTTTGTTCATTAATATATTTCTTTTGCCTTTGCATCCAGTCTTTTAGCTACTTTCTTTTGTTCTTTCTTATTTCTTGCTATTATTATCGGCAAACGTCAAACATTGGTGTTTTTTTTGGTAAATTAGTGCCTTTTTTTCTTATTTGTATCCCTAATGCATTTCTCTAATATTATACTAAAAAGAATCGATGATAGTGGACCTCCTTATCTAACCCTCTCTATATTCCCAATTTTTCCGATTTCTATCGTTTATTTTCACTTCACTCTCCGTTCTTATTAAAGTTTTATCAATCTTATTAGCTGGTTGTCTACTTTGATTTGTTCCATTGCTTCATATAGTTGTTTCTTATCATTTTATCGTATGCTTGTTTAAAATCTACAAACAGAGTTACCGTTAATTCCCCGATTTCGTAGTTTTCTGCTTATATTTCTCTTGATGCGAATATTTTATCTGTTTCACTCCTTCCTCTTCTAAAACCACAACTTATATTCACCCATTTGATCTTCGGTTTCCTTTATTAATCCATTCTTGATGTTCATTACTACTATTTTGTATGCAACTTTAAGTAGCGATATATCTCTAGAGCCATATTATTGCTTGACTCTTCTTCTTTCCATATTTCTTCTTCCACTACCTGTATATGATCAATTAAACTTTGATTTCTATATTTAATCTGTACCGCAATTATTCGATCAGTACGAATTTTTTTTTATGATTTTATGAATTTGTTCTTTGTATTTTGCTGTTGTTTGTCAGGTTTTCCTTGTTCTTCGTTATTACATTCTTCTCCATTTAACAGCTGGTCGAAGTAATCATAGTCAATATTAAATTTTCAGATGAATTTGGAAAGGCTGCGTTTTCAAATCAATAATATGCCGATATTCACAGAAACAGATAATTTCCTAAAGCTATTGCAGTGCCTTACTTTTGTTGGTGGTTGATTTTACACAAATAAATTTTGATTAGGAAAGAAGCAAGGTTTACTAGTGATGGAATTCACACTTTTGGAAGGACGAAAACGCTTTTTTAACCTCCTTTTATGATAAATATTTAATAACCAACTTATTGAGCCATTCGTATTTCAAGAACGTTTATTATCTAAATTATTTTACAAAAGGAGGATTATTCGAGGATGTCTACTTGAGAATGGAGTTAATATGTTTTTTCAGCATGGTGGCGCACATTCTGATTTTAGTAGAAATGTAAGAATTTATCTAAATACTAATACTAATTGGGGAATTGAAAGAAGAGGTTCAGTTCTTTGGCCTCCGAGGTCACCAGACCTAATAACTCTCGAATTTTATCTTTGGAGAGGCATAAAAAATATTAGAGTGAATCTTCAGATTCAAAAAATTGCAGTTGTATGTATGCGAGATGATGCAGATACTTTTCAAAGAGCTACGATATCTTGAATGTGAAGCAACGGGATAATATTTTGAAGAAAAAAGACTAACTAAAATTGTGATAGTAATAAAAAAACCATTATTTCATACTTAAAGTTAAATGATTCTATAAAATGTTTCTAATATAGATTATAATTTTTAGAGAAATTGGTCATTTCAATTATTCGTTTGATTAACCTTGAAATTTTCTAATTATGTTAATGTCATATTATTTTGAATTTTCCAGTTAAAATTTATTCTTTTTGGTAAATTTTGTTTACTGTTAATTTGTTTCAACCAATTATATAAGAACTTTCAGTTCAAATAAATTTTATATTTAATTATTGCTAGATCAGAATTCCAATTCATTGAATTTACGATAGCCATACGAAATTTTATTTTGGCATATTGAATTTTCAAATTATTTTATTATAAAATCCTATTACATACAGAAAAATTGTAAAAAAGATCAGGCATATTGTGGAAATTCAAGAAGATAAGTATAATTTATCTTTCATATTTTTCCTAATAATGGTTAAAGTGGGCATATAACTTCAAATCACCTTTTATACAGTAAAGTTTAAATAATAATTTAAAATGAGATTAAAATTAGTTTTGTAAAATTCTTTGTAAATTTTAAAAGGCAAAATAAAATAAGTCTTTGATACCGATAAATTTCGTCTCAAAGAAAGTGAACGAAAAAGTTACGTGTGATCGACACCTTGTGTTTGAAGTCTTGAAAGTTTTAAATTTTTGTTAAAAACTTAAAGCCGTTACGAATGGTCATTGTTAAAAATTTGGAAAAGGAATAAAAACAGGCCTTATTCAGGTACCCACATGAGCCGATATGTTATTGACAGTTGGCCAGTGGTCTGTGATAGACAGTTCTTGATATTTCCACCCTAAGGATATTTTTTCAATCGGCAAATGAATAAAGCATCGCATCGGTTTTTGATGTTTTTTCAATTTCTGTATCCGATTAAGTTGTTTATTTGGAAATGTCCAGCACATAAGGCTTTAAGGATTAACTTTCCCGGGTCGCTATGAAAAAACGTTCCTTTCTAAGATGATCGGTGAATTGCGGACTCGGAAATTATATAAGAAATCTCGCATTCCAGTATGCGCACCTTCAAAATTATTAATTAAAAAGGTATTTTCAATTTGTTCTCGTATATAGAAACTCCTATAAATGTCAAGAAAATACACGGTGGCCAGATGAAAATGGAACCTGCATCAATATTTTAAGCACATGTTTCTGCCCTTATACTTTTTATAAGAGGGGGCATTCTTTTTCGGCATTTTCGACTAACCATTTTAACCACCACGCGAGACCAAAACTTAAGTGCATTAGAAGGTCTTTAAAATAACATCTAACCCGACTCCTTATGCGATTAACATTTTTGGGGTGAATCGTACTTCCATTTGGAGGTTAAAGTGGTGCGGCCAAAATACCGGAAGAGTTTTTTTTTCTTTAATCAATAATTGAGGAATCCGAGCGTTTGCCTAAAATGTTGAGGCTCAGTTGTTGATAAAGGTTCTGTTTCGACATTTAAAATTGATCTAATTAATATTTGCTTGTTCTATTGTGCAAGCTTTACGACACTTTTTTTGTCACACTGGTTTTTTAATAGAAAAACCTTATTTGTTCTGTTATACATTTTATTAAAAACTTGACAAGAATACCAGTTTTCGTCACACTAAAACTACTCAGATACCCTTTTTGTCAGTATACACCAACAGTATCTGTCATAACTATTGTAATGAAAAGTAAGTGATAATTTTTAAATAACAACTTTTTGTTATTTATCTTTATATTTTCTTATTTTAAAAGCAGAGGTCTTGAAAAATCATCTAGGTTTTTTTAAGTTTGCACGATATGCAATAAAAAGTTCTGTAGACACGTTTGCACCTCTATTAAGACTCTTCATGCAGGAAATCCTATTTTCTTCACAAATAGAACAATATCTTAATGTAGTAATATTTTCAACAATATTGTGAACATTTTTCTGACCCCTCCTAATTAATAATTTATTATCTGAAGAGCTTAAAGAAAGCTGTCTTATAGCAATTGAAAACTCTGTTATTAGAGTTCAAGACAATATCAAATAAATTTTCGGCCTGCAAGAAAGCTTTAATTTAACCGAACCATTTCTTAATGTTCTTTTCTGTAACTCCAAATTTTGAGACACACACTCAGTTATAGTATGGGATCCCGTCTCAGAAATGTTTGGTACTAACGTTTTTCTGGTCTGTTATTTCTAAAGGGCGTTACTCGTTTTAACTTTTTGACCAGCATTTGGAGGAAATGTTCCTTAGAAACAATATTCTCCAAATTGGATAATCCATTTGACAAAAATTTTCTGTTGTACTTCTACTTCAAGTAATTTCTTATGATATTATTGTTATTGTTATTCACACCTCTTCATTGCAGGTTCTCCCATAATCTGTCCCAAGTGGTATTGCTATATTATGTAAATCTGCACAAGCAAAAATACATGTTGAATTTGTTTCAGTTTTCATTCTCAGTACAAGATATAAAAAAGAAAATGTCTTTTTTATAGTACCAAGACCAGGTTCTATGCAGTTTCTAGTTCTGATATGACTTTAATTATACTTTTCTTAAGCTTTTTCTGTTGAATTAGTAATGGTGTTAGCAAGTAGTTCTCACTGCTATAATTACCTCCAATTATATATTTTAAATTTGAGTATATATTGCGTAGAGTGAATCATTGTTGAAAATTGTGGAATCATGAATTCAACCGGGACATCTTGATGGTTATTTGATTTATTTTAGTAACCCCATAAATCTTGGCCAGACACTTAGAAATTTTGAAAGATTAAAACAACCAGATCAGTCACGTTACGCGAAGAACTACATTTTTTTGGAGGAATTTGAAATCAAGAAATATCTAAAATGTCCTCAGTATATATTCAATTGAATGAACAATTAAACCTGGGAAGTTCAATTATTTTGGATTACCTTCTGGACTAAATACTTGTATAATATTAACCATTTTCTTAGGAATGGAAGAATATTATTATAATTCAAAAATGATACTATATATATTGCTTGATAATGATTGGTTGAAATGTTTATGATATGAAATCAAGTACGCATATAAGAAATTTGTCAATCTTATGTCACTCTTTGAAAATGCGATTTAGCGAAACATGGTCAGAAAAAGATATTGAAAAAATGGCTTTGAAATACTCTGGAAATTCAAGAGAGGTATAATTTATCATTTATATTTATGTAAATTTATGGTCATTATAGATTTCAAATCAGTTACTTCCATATCCTAAAGTCTTTGGCAACCTTGCTTCATCATTTTCCTCATCTGAAGACAAATCAGACCCACTGGCAAGGGACACGTCTGGCACTTTAAAAAACCATAGTTTTTATTAGATATAATGAACTTGTATTGCTCTTAAAAATATTAATATCTTCTCAAATTAAATGCAAATTTGATCTTACAATTGTTAGGTCAGATTTGTAAATGCAAAGTTAGATTTATATTTAATTTCTAAGCTTACCCATAAAAGTTATTGCTAATTACAAAGTAGGTTTGAAAAGAACTGAATTTCGTGAGAAACTGAGGAAATGGAAGCAAAAACTCAATGAAAAACCGCTAGTGAACAGGCTATACTTGATTTCCCGATAATTTGTCAATAATTATGAGTTGAACGAACACATCTTTAACCTTTCTTTTACCCTAAAATATAGTTTTATGCAACTAAAATTTACCTTATGCAGCATCTAATCTGGTGTGAGAGCTATAACACAATGTTTAAAATGTAACACGCTTTTATGTAACCCAGCCTAAGGTAGCAACCGTCCTGGTAAAGGAATGTCAGTAATAACAACCTTGTAATAATAAAGCTGTTGAATTTGTTGGAAAAGGATGAGCTGCAGGAGATGAACAAGTTCTTGGGGTTACAAAGACCATAGTCCAAGGGTGTCTTTAAAAATGGGAACCAAAATAGTCAACACTAAAGCTCTACAGAAACCATTATTGACATACCAGTAGCTCCAATTAAAGTTAATTTGCATACGATGGAAAATTCAGCGGACACCATAACCGCAACCCCTGAAAGGAGTATATTGCCAATACTATGTTAATCTACTGCGAAGCAACCAAGGTCTTGGAAGTGGTTGCAAAATATAAATGAAATAGTACCCGTTTACAGACGGCTACAAAAACAATTATATCATGGAAAAATTAAAACAATGCTTATAAAAGCAAACCAACAGTTATGATGGTACGAGTAGTAAAATGATGTCAAGATAAAATTCTTAAAAGTATTTATGATTTCTACTTAATACCTTTTACAAATTAAAACATATTCTAAAACAACTTGTTTTTAATACATTTATATCAAAAATATTTTCAATTGTGTATTCTTCTACGACTTTTTTATTTCGCATAATAAAATTCGTTATTTATTTTCTAGGGCTTTCAAAAAGTCTTGGCTATAAATGAAAACAAATAACCATTTTGCTATTTTTTATGACACAAATATTTATTCAAGGACACGCATATAAGGGTTGCTGTTATAATCCCGGCAAGTCAAGATATAAGGGTGAGTGTACATTTGATAAGGGAATGTGGGTTTGTTATTTCTTATCTCTGTTAAGAGGAAGTAGAGCAGATGAGTTGACATATTCTATCGGGAGCGATATAATGCTGTTTCCTCTAGCGAAGAATAGGTAGATTAATGTCGAGTGCTATTAGTAAAAATTATACTCAGCTGGACTCCTTTACTACATGTTTAAAGAATCGTTCGACCAATTTGAGAGGCTTTGTAAAAGAATTGTATTAAAAAAATAGGGATCTAGTCAAGCCAGAACTTTGCTGCAATTATATATTTTTTAATGCCATTTTAATGATTAATATTTATACTGCATCCATTTAATATTGTATTCTACAGGTTGTCTCATATTTTTATAGGAGACTATATTCATTGATTGGTATTTGTTGATAATCTGCCTGAATCTCAAAGTATCTTTATAAACGAAAAACTCTGTATCCTTTTGTAAATCAGAAAGAGTCTACACTAATCCAGTGGTGTGAAAAATGCTAAATGGAGCTCAACACACATGCTCAATTCAAACACTAAATTTAGCATTGAATAAAAAATAAATTCTCCTACATATGAGCACCAAAACAACCCCACAATAAAATGCTGACCACTTCCTCCGACAGTAAAAACTTCAATAACTATCTGGACCGCTTTACTAGAGTGTCTTCTATATAAATGATGTCCTCGCAATTTATCATTCTCAATGAATGGCGGCCATATTGAATTTATACGGTATGTCAATGACAGTTGAGATGTTTTGTCCGAACAGAATGGTCCTCTAAAAGAGATTATGAGGAATCTTAATAGAAAACCATTATTTAGGTCAAAAAACATCTTGTTTTGCGGGAAAGTTAAGTCCTTCGATGATAATTTATTTTGTTCAACATAATTGTTAGATCGCAGTTGAAGACCATTAATATTTGTAAAACATTTTTTTACTTAACGTTAAAGATGACTTAAGATTTTGTTTAAGCGATTTATGGTATTCTTACAGATCTATGAGAATAAATGTAAATGTTTTGTGACATTTTACTTTCATACATACGTCACTTATAAGTGATAATTATAATCATAAAAATAATAATAATAATGCTAATTACTTACCTTAGGTACAGAGTAGTCACGAAAATAATAAATATATTTACGGATGAAGTATAAAAGCGTATGCAGAATAAAAATGTCTTATAATTTTTTTATTCTAAATCAGCCGTTTTCAAAGAAATAAATATTGGTATTTTAAATCTATATAAATATTATTTACCGAAAAGCACCTAAAGCCGGCAACACTGATAATTCATTTAAGTATAAACAATGGTTCTAAAGATAAGTTTTTATTTTAGTAAATCTAGATATTTAGAATGGTGGATTACAGGGGATGTAGAAAAGTGAAAAATTTATTCTATTTCTATTTCTACCCCTACTTTTTTTAAGTAATTCACTACACTCTCCAACAATCTTTGGGACACTGATACAAAACATCAGGAATTAAATTATTATTCTTTATTTAAATAAAATGCCATTTTTCACTGAATTATTGAAACTACTGTACCAAACGATAAACTTAAAGCGATTAAACTATTTGAATTTTCTGTAAACTAACACATTTTTGTGATATATCAGGTAGATATTCCTTGGTTTTATAACAGATATTTTTGTTAAAAGTGCGAGGTGTATAATTTTTTTGGGTAAACTAATGATGTTAGAAAAAAAATGTTATTCGAATATTTTGTTGCAAATGACACGTTCCATACCATATAAAAAAATGCATTATTTTCGCGGACACCCTGTATAAAAATTTTAATATATCTTACAACTCTACTTAAGGGTTTGGGAGAGTTCTACACTTATTTTATTTTCTCACTTAAATATATTTGATACGTTCTTTTCCTTTTTTTTAATATACTTAAAAATTTTACGATAAAACTTGCTTCTCAAATATATTTTTTTAAATAACTAATTAAATTCAATTTTATTTAATATAACATAAAAAGCACACTTTAAATAACCATCCAACTATAAGCTAATCCTCACCTTACTATTGATAAATTGTTTATCATGAATTAAATATAATAACTATTTCTAATTATTCTACCCTTTTAAATACTTAAGTTTTTTAAACAAACTTATAAATAAATTTAACGTATTATTAAATCAAAATTGGTCTTCCACTCCATCATTCACTGTTGGCTTCAAATTAACATTGAGGTTCCTAAAGTGGCGCCGGGAATCAGTAACAAAGCCTACACAGAACACGAAGGATAATAACCCTATAGGTTGATGCCACACACACAAAGAAAACAAAAGTCTTCATAAATCTTAGATTGTCATCTATGTTTATTGTTCATTGGTATAAACAGTAAAAACGAAGCTGTATAAAGTTCTCGACTTTTGGTCACTTATTAAAAACTTTAGACAAAGATATAGAAGAAATAGCTGTGAAATACTGTAAAAATTCAAGATAATTATAATTTATTTTTCATACTTGTCCAATATGCTTTTATTACACTTATGCAAGTAATTAAACATTACTAACTTTTTATCATTGTAGACTTATACATGTGTTCCAGGTGCAATTAATTTGAACAAATTTGGTTTGTTATAACTTTCTCTAACATTCGTTTTAATAGAGATGTGTTTGTATTAGAAATAATGCAATGCAGTACTAGATTCTTACATTCGGATAATTTAATGCGCCAAACTTCAATTTTGCCTTCAAACGAGCTGGACCATGAAAGAATTTCTATGAATACTTGTTCGTTTATATTAAGTCTTCTAATAGTTAAAATCTTCAAAATGTATCATTTTTTCTACCGCTCTTTACAAAATTTTTTATTGATTACCCTTAATTTTTTGTTGCTAAGTACTTTTCAATTATTTCCAAGTTTGGCAATTAATGACGTTATTTAGTATAGGAACGAAGCTGAAAGCTACATATTTCAAAAATTGAAACTAACTTCAGTTAATTGAAATTCTATTGCTGAAGGCAGTAGCAATATATTTTCTAGCATCGATCACATAAACCATGTGTACATACCAATCTTATAGAATCTGATTATCAGCTTTAAATGAAAATTGTGGTAAAACTGGTATCTTCTAAAAGAATTAGCAAGTCAAAAGTCAATTTAAAAATATAAACCATAGTGACTTCTTGCTTTTCTATTCAGTTTAAAGTAAGGATGGTTTTTTGGGCAGATCTGCCTGAAGAAATTTGTTAAACATCAATTTTGGACGTTACAAGATTTAAAAAAATATTCAAGAATTATAGCCTTATTTTGTGGAATATATCCATAATAAATTTAAAAGATAACATATTTTCTCCTAGAATTCAACGACATTCTAAAACTTTTTAAATATTCTTACGACAATGATATTATGGCAATATTTGAAAAGTTTTGGAATTCGTGGAATTTTAAGATAAGCATATTTTATCTTTTACATTTAATCGTTTAGATATTACCTCATAGTCAAAATATCAATTCAAAAATTTTATACAAAACATTTTTCTCAATAAGGATCCATTTTCTCTAAGCAAAATTTGAAAGCTGTTAATTTTTTCATCTGGAAAATTATCTTATACCTGTTCAGAAAAGACTTCCACAGAAACGTTGAATCACCCACTACAATCTAAATTAAACAAATCAAATTCAATGTAATTCGAACTACAATCAATGTTTCTTTCAAAAACCCACTGTATGCTTTTACGAGGAATCAATTTCCAGGTCCAACTTAAATATTTTTGAAATATACATTACAGTAGTTTTAGAGACTCTGGTTATATCAAGACGAGAGTTAAGGATCTGTTGTAAAAAATATACCAAAAAACTTATCGGATTTATAAATAACGTATCTAATATTTGATCAGATAATACTACAAAAGCTTTGGAAAATATGTTTCAAAGTAAGGATTTACAACAGTAAGGATAAAAGTAGATAAAAGCAAAAATGCAGATCGTTGACCATCCCACTCTCCTAAAAAAGAGAGGTTGTCTCAACAGGGGCAACAAAGAAGTTTAAGAATATCCATTTTAAAAGAAAAGCGTTTTTGTAAAAGGTCAAAGCTAAAGCGAGAATTTCCATTGCTATTAAGTGGACTTCAAAGGAAAGATGGAAAATATTTTTTTAAAACAGCTAAACGTTTGGAAGTAGTATTTTACTTTACATACCTCACTGTTTCTTTGTGTCTTTGTGGCGATACGTTCTTGTAGAATAGAATATAAGATATCTTCGTCTGTAGTATTTCAGTTAGTTTTTCAAGAAACCACAATACAGGAAAATTGGTACAGGTATAAAAAATAAAATAAAATTTCATATTCATTAAATTATTTGCTAAATAATTAATTAAAAATAATTACTGTTAATATAATAACAAAAATGAAGCAAATAAAATACCATAATAAATACTTATGGAATTAGAAAAAAAGGCGGAACATTCTTTTTTATTTTATAACTTGGTTAGTAGTAGTACGAAAAATTGTATTTTGATAACAGTTTTCGAATATTTTATTTGATGACTTAAAAATGTTCAGCTTTGGCTGTCACTTTAAATGAATTTATATTTTATTTTCCGATAGAATTAATCAATAATGGATTTGAGAAAATATTCTATCCAGGTATTGTAGCACCAGTTTCAAACTGAGGGAGGAGCAACAGTTCATTCAAGTCAATTTTGAATTACATTATAAATATTTAGAAACAATAATTCTTAATAGATAATTAGTAGATAAATAATAATAAAGATGAGACAAAGCAGGAAAATGGTTTATGCAGTAAAGAAAATTACAAGCCAACATAAACGTGACAAAATAAACTGTATGTACTTGTATAATATTAATTTTGCACAGCCTGGTGTGGACTACTAATTATTAGTTTAACACGTTTATCATTAATATGTTTAAAATATTTCATATATAAAAAAAATAGTTATTAAAAACACGACAGACACGTACACAATAGAGCCAATAATATTTTGATATTTTATTATGTTCATGCATTAAATTCCTCATTTAGATGACACCGTTTCTTTAAGTGTTAATATCTCGAAAAGTACTAATTTTATGGAAGTGTGACAAGAGCACATTATTTTCTTAGAAAACTTTATGAAATGTAAAAATAAATCTAAAACTATGATTTATTCATTAGTGTCCAAGTTAGGAGGATCCAGAAGTACGCCACCGACTGCACCAATTAAAAAGGCAATTTTGCCAAAAAAGCCTCTTAAGGTAATTAAACTGGCTAACAAATTTTATATAAAAATACAGAGTGATGTTGAAGTTATAGCTAATATTCATTTTTGGATTTTAAACTTTAACCCTCTGTATCGCAAAAATGGGAGACACTAGGACTTAAGTTTATTAGACAAATATATTTATTTTTGGACGTACTATTCACTTGATATTGGGAAGTTTTTTTTTGGAACACCTTGTATAAACAGTTTGACAAATGGAAAAGGGCTAATTTGAGCACTGTAATAGAGAAAAATGAAAAAATGATAAAAATTTTGAAATTAAGAACAGTTAAAAGCCTGCAGGTAGATTATATAAAGTGTAAATTACTGAAACCACAAAGATCCTGGAAAGACGGAGGTTCTGTAAATTACCAAAATAGACAAAACAGAAGAAAATCTAGAAAAAACGCATCTGAACGGTTATATTCACATGTACTGCCTCTTTACAAACCCTCGTTTTCACATATTTATTAAAAATTATCCATCTTAGAAAATATGAAAAATAAATTTAAAATTCCTCTAAACTTTGCATCTGTTATTTTCTGAATTATCGAATACTTTTGTCTTAATCGAAACTAATGATCAGGAATGATTTTGGTTTTTTGCGTTATTGGTTGTAATCTTTTAAGCAGCAGCTTTTTAAATCATTTAGAAATTACTGCTAAAAATTAAATCGGTCTGTAGGATTTCACTTTACGTGATTGAATTTCAACGGTATCAAAGATTGATTCTGCAACTCTTAACAGAAGAGATTTTCAATATATTCAGATTATTATTATTCCTAGGATTGGCCGTAAAAACTTCCACCAAATGTAAGTCAGATTTTATTTATTTTCTATTGCCCAGTCTTCTTGCCCTTCTCTAACAGAAGGAGTTGACGTAATCAGCCTTTTAATATATTTTGTGACTTTCCATTACGAATATTCAGTTTCTTCATCAGTTGTTAAATTAGTTGGAAATGATTTCATAATTTTTAATATGGCTATTTCCCGTTTCTGTTTTAGTGTTTTGTTATCTGGGCACCGTGTTTGATGCCATCTCCGTCTTGCTGACCTTTTATCTTTGACCCAGTTTCTTATTTTAACAGGATAATTTTTTCCTTTTGTGGTACGGGCCATTGATATTATTAAATGCAAGCGATTGTATTAGTCTGATAAAATTTTCAGTTTCTATGTTCAATTGTTACATTTAAATTAATTTCTTCTTGCAATTCTATTCTAAAGATTTTCCAACCCGTAGTTTTGTTTACGAGAGTCGGATTAGTTTCTTTTTTGAGTATGTTTCACTAAATGTTAAAATAATTCAAAACTTTCTTCCGTATCTATGAAACTTGGCGATATTTTCTTTGAAATGAAAAAAATGTAGCAAAGCTTTTAATGTATTTTTAAAATTGTAAAATGTTGGGATCTATCTTGTAAAAAATCTGAAATAAAAAAGGGCAAAGACCTTTTTGGTTTTCCGTCATTCTTGTAGAATCATCTAAAATTACACGTTATTCGATTCATTGAAGAAAGCGGACCAATGTAAATAAGGTTTCCTGTCAATTTGTATAAGATCCCACACATTCAACTTTGCAAGGCAAATAATGGTCGATTTTAAACACCTGAGAAAGTTTTGCAGGCAAGGAATAGGGAATTCTATGTTTGAATGCGTCCATAATTTTATTTGTTTGAAAAATTGCGAAAAGGAAGGTATAGTTCCGAGAAATCGCAGGGTTAGTGAATCCCTTTTTTTCGATTTCTGAGTAGGTAAAAAGGAATTTTTGAATAGATTCTTTCGTCTTTGAGAATGTTATTAATGAGAAGCTTTATATATTTCCGCGTATTATTTTTTGTTGTATAATTATCTATAGTTTTAAAGGTATCCTACTAATTTTGCGTACACAGTACAGTACGTCATGGGTTGAACGGGTTTTATCAAAAAACCATACACTATTTATTAGCACTTCCAAATTATAGTTAAGTACTTTAGCAAGGTTAATAGTCTAATAGGTGTTTCTGTAAATGGAATATTAACCCATTAAAATACTATTTTCAAGTAATAATTTAGATTTTAATCTCAATTGAATGGGGTACATATTTACCAATAATTTAAAAATTATGTTGATGTTATCACGCTTTTTCTTCCTATTTTAGTAGATATGATTGATATTCTAAAAAAATAAACCAAATTTCTTTACAGTTGCTGCTGTTAAATTATGTTTAAAAGCTTTTTCAAATCGATGTTATATTCACATACTCTAATAAACTTGTTGATTTTCAAACAATGCAATGCTTACCGAGTTGAAAAAATTATATCAAGTGTGAAGAAAGGAATATTTTTTTTTGACAGGTCACCACATATGTTCAAGATTTTCCTGGGTATCACATTCATGTGTTTAAACGAATAATTTTAAAATTCATTGTTCTGGTCAGTACCACAGAAATATTTTGCTCATCATTATTTTCGGTACTAGCTTCTGAATACCTTTGGGTTTAGTCATTCTTGATTTTATCTTCGGAATCGAAAAGTGGTTGTGATACCACTCGGAATATTGAATTTGACACATTCGATAAATGTTCAGCCAGTCGATTTAACTCGGTTTCTGATTCTGTTTACCTTTCTAAGTAAATATTCCGTCTTGGAAAATTGGGATTGGTACCTATGCTTACCAATAGGCTCGAAAGAGTTAAAAAGATTCAGAAGCGTTTATGAAGATCTTGCTAAATGATTTGCTCATTTTGCTTAATTGTTATTGATTGAGACCGGAACAAGTTGTAATTTAAAAAATATTCACTAAAATTACACTCTGATATGTGTTGAGGCTTTAAAAATATTAGTTAATGTTGGAAGTGAAAGGAGCTTACAACACTTTATTGCCTAATAATGTTAATTCTTCTGTAAGTAGATTTCTTTTACGTTTAAATAACTACCTAGAGGGTCGTCCTTTTCCAAAAAACCCCAGTTTATATTGCGTAAAACAGTTTTTTAGCAATAAATTATAAAGATAGCACGGGAGCGGACGTCAACGCGTACGCCACACGCCATTGTGGTAAGGGCGCAAACACACTGTGCGTGCTTTGTTCGAACTATTGTTATAATTTTTTATCAAGTTTTATTGTACATTATGGAGCTGACAGAGGGGAGTGATTTGCTATGGAGTATTCGAGTACGGGGATGATCGTAGTACATTATTTTTCACGTGTTTTGAGATCGTAAAATAGATCGAAAATACAGTTTTCGAGATTATAGATAGTGTGGGCACTAATAAAGAGAATGTATAGTTGTAATTTTTAAAAAGGAGAAAAGAATTGCAATTTTGTTTTTAAATTATT
Organism: Hermaeophaga mercurialis; assembly: GCA_951812935.1. Taxonomy (NCBI): domain Eukaryota; kingdom Metazoa; phylum Arthropoda; class Insecta; order Coleoptera; family Chrysomelidae; genus Hermaeophaga; species Hermaeophaga mercurialis. Next base: position 32,605,936 of record OX638359.1, on the reverse strand, counting down.
AATTACAATCAATATACTATAGTAAATTAACTGTTTCTACCTTTATTTTGTGGAATCTATCCATAATAAATATAAAAGATAAATTATACTTATCTTTCATTTCCATAGTATTCCAAAGCTTTGTCAAAGAGTGACAAAAGATTGACAGATTTCTTATATACATTCATACTTGTCTTTCCATGATAAAATGTAAACTAATCATTATGAAGCAATATATATACAGCATGATTTCTTGTTATACAATTTGTTAAATAATAATATTCTTATTTTTCTAAAAAAAAATCATTAATATTATACATTTAGTCTAAAAGGTAATCTAAAATAATTCAACTTCCCAGATTTAATTGCTCATCGATTACTATATACTGAGGACATTGTAGATATTTCTTGATTTCAATTTTCCCCAAAAAAACAAGTTCTTCTTTTTTGTCACTTATATGAAGTACCTCCACTATTGTTTAAATTGTTTTGTGACTTATCTGGTTGTTTTAATCTATAAGATCGTAAATCATCCTCCCACAATATACCATCCCATAAAGTCGTACGAGTCTTGAAACTAAATTGTCAGCATTTTGTTACAAATCAGCTTGGAATTTCTTCCCTTAACTAAAAATATATCTGAATCTAAGGCTAAGTTCTGCACTTTTCTCTTTCAAATATTATTTTTGTCCTAATTTAGTGTCGCAAATCATTTTGATGTATTTAACTTTAATTGCCAATTGATTGAAATACTCCCCTGAGGAACAACCCCTCTTATTCTTGAACTCGCCTTCCTTTTTCATTCCAAAAAGTTTATTTAGACGCACGTAACAAAATCTTTACATACTGTTTGTGCAACATTTTATTTATATGAGTAATAAGCTTTGTTAGACTTTGTCGAAGGCTTAAGCTACATCGGCAAAGAAAACTGTAGAGCTGACCTGATTTATCAAACTAACGAAATATTCTTGGTTGAATGTCTTTGGTTTAAGGTCAAATTGATAACCTGGAATTAATTAATTAATTTATACTAATCATTACATAATTTTCACCTGGATAATTTCTTCATTCAGCCCAATAACCCCCACCAATTTATTATTTTAGTAGTAGGATAATAAATTGTTTTAATATTTATAAATCAAATGATGAAAAATTTGAAGTACAGGGACATTCAATATATCATATGTTGCACATCATTAGAAAAATATTACGATGGAACAATCAGCCATATGGTCCATCCATGACTTTTCTTTCGATATTAAATCCTTGTTTACATCCAAAATGGTCTATTCTATTGCAGAACGAGTTGAAGTTATTTCCACATTAACCAAACATTGGCGTTGCGATTAATATTCCAGAGGTATTTACTTTTATTAAATTAATATTTTTTTTACAAACACAGAGTTAATATCAAAAGAAAAGTCGTGAATGATTAATCGATCGCAATACCTTTCTAATGATGTACCACACATGGTATATTTCCTAATTAAAATTAAGGGATTGGAGACGTGGAAGGGAGGGGGTTGACATATGACAGATGTCTATATCGTGAAAAGATCCCTTTTTAAAATAAAAATCACGTGTTTGATCATTTTCTTAAAATCTAATTAATACTGCCAAATATCAGATTGGACTGTTTTAAGTGGCCCACTCTGTATAATATTGTAAGACCTATCAATTTCTTTAATCTTATCTGATGGTGCAAAAATATGAAACATTTGTCATAAGAACATTTCAAAAGTTTTGGAAAACCGTGGAAGTTAAGATAAGTATATTTTATCTTTTATATTTATAATGGATTGATTCCATAAAATGGGGATAGAAAGAATCATTATGAAAATGAAAAATATGATTGATTTTTTAAGCGACTAAATAAAACAAATATTTATTTGCTTTCACACTTAATCCAAATTGGTGGAATAGACTATTGTGTTGTGTCTACCGGCTATGAATACAGGGTTGAGATAAAGTATGGAACCAAGTAAATATCTTTAAAGCGAAACGGGCGATATTTATGAATTTTGTAGGTAAGTGCAACGGGGCCAAATGCATCTGATGTACATTTTTTTATTAATAATATACTTCCGGTTTAACCGGAAATGCCCTCAACTTTTTTAATTTAAATGGGACCCTCTGTATATTTTTGCAGATTTTGAAAGAGCTTGTTATTTCTCGAATTTGTACATACCATGTATAATTATAAAGCTTAGTTTTAAAGTTTTATACCACTAAAAAACCTGACACTCTTATAAGTACGTCCTTATTTAACGTTATTCCTAAAAATATTGTTGTTTTTTGGGACACTCTGAAGAACTGATTATGTAACGTTGCCATTGTAAAATCAAATGTTCGTTACTATTCTTAATAATGAAATTTTAAAAGCTCACCTTAAGTCATAAATCCCGCCCTATCCGCTCTATTTGAAAAGAAACCAATCTTTTGACACAAGAACGGACAAATAAGACCCTTCTTTGGTATAAAAACACCACTGACCGTTCCTCAATCACTCCCGATCTCTTTTGAATATGATAATCTTCGATCTAACAAATTTTTACTTATACCTTTACCTTTAACCTGATTTTTCTTTTTTCTGTTAGTAGCCATCGGTCTCCTAAAGGGACCCGGGCATGGATTTGTTTGGTCGACACAATGGAAAGTAGATTTTTTTCACGGTTGAGCACACGATGCAAATAAAAAAAGTTGTTGCGATATAATATGTATAGGTAGCCTATGCAGGGATTACAATTTTTAGGAATATTGTTGGAAAAAATGGAGCAGATGGTATTTTTGGCACGTGAAGAAACTTTTTCTGGTTCGATGAAGAGATGAGTGACAGTTTTAATACGGTTATTATCAGAATATAGGCACACTTTAAATATTTTTATATTTCTTTAGTAACTACAAATACTGTTTTCTTCGTAGAAATCGGATACAAACCAGGACTAATAATTAATAAACCATGGTTTTCGTTTCAGTATTATTTCTAAGAATTATTAATTACTAATTGGGTATTATAAAACAAGTATTTAAAAATGTCAAACATGAAAAGAAAATGTAGAAATTTCAACGAATTAGGAAAAATCAGTAGGAGTTGAAAAATTAATAAGGAGGGTTTACCGGAATTCAGCAATTGCCAACATTTATATATATATATATATATATATATATATATATATCAGGCCATATTAAAAATACAAATAACAACAATTGATATTAGAAGGCGAAATAAATAAAAAGTATTAAAAGTGTAGGAAAATAAAAAGGCATTGGAAAAAGAAAAACCATAACAAGGATTACAAAAAAAACCAAATACGATTAGAAAACAGTAACACCAAGACCCAATATACAAAAGAACTGAAGTAACCATAATACTAAATAATATGGAAATCAAATTAGTAAAATTCCATTGAGCTTTTCTCAATATTTTTGATGTTATAAAAAACAAGTATCTCACCCGAAAATTTATTGCACAGTGAATAATTTTGAATAACCTAATATTTCATCAAAATTTACACTTCAAAAAATCCAGATTTCGAAGTAGAAGAAGAAACTGTTTTAATATTTTTGGTTTAAATCGATTTTTATTAAAAGTTCTCTCTTTAAAGTCGAAATTAATTAAAATTTCGATATTAAAAAATTAAAATTTATTGCTTTAAAATCGGAAATCATTAGAATATAATTTTTAAAGGCTTTTTAAGACTAACAATTAGTTGTTAATATTTTTGCTTGAAAATCGAGATTCATTAAAATAGCAAGCTTTAAGTCGAATTTTAATATGAAACAGAAGATTTTTCAAATATTTTTGCAAAATTTATTTAAATCTCGACTTTAAGATCAAGATTTATCAAAATCTCGACTTCTTAATCGAGATCTTACAGAAAAAAGATTTTTTTAAGATTTCAGCTTTAAAATCCAAATTAATTCAAATTTGGACTTTAAAATCAAGAGTCATTAAAATCACGTTCTTAAAAAAAACCCGGAATATTTTTTAATTTTTCTGAATCAAAGTTGATATTTCTTATGATTTAGGATTTAAAGTTAATTTCGACTTTAAAGTTGATTTTTTCAATAAACCACGATTTTATATTAAAAATTACAAAAAAAAAAGTGATTTATTTGATTTATCTCGACTTGTTGAAGTCAATATTTCAATGAATCCCAACTTAATATTTAAATGTATGTGTGTTTAAACTCGAAGCTAAGTGAAACTGTTCTTTTTCTTGATTATTTTTCTGCCATATTATTGGCGTTTTTCATTTTTTTAATTGGTAGGTCATTCAAAATTTTGAGATATTGGCAATTAGTCACTGCAATAAATTTTTGGGTAAGATACTTGTTTTTTATAACATCAAAGCTCAATGGTATTTTTCTAATTTACAATTTACACATTTTTAAACATTTGTAAAATATTTTCTGCGGATATTGATTATATGTTCACTCTTATATTTATATTTTCTTGTTTAATTAAGATAGTACTAGAAGTACAAAATTTTTAATTGAATTTTACTTCTCAATTTTGGATCTAAAGTTTAAATTGCTTAATAATTATATGATAAATATATTTCTATACCTTGCCTTAACACTTTCCCTTTTTAATCTCTACTTTTGGTGGTGATGTCTTATACCTTTTGTTACCTGTATTCATAAATTTTAATCCCTCAAATAAGCTCATAAAATATAGATTTGCAATAACATTTTACCTGTTTACTGATTGCGCCACATAAAGTGTTTTGGGAAAATACCTCTCTGTACCCTTTGAATGGACTAATCTGGTTAAATTCATATTTGAAATATAATAAATAGGCAAATTTATTTTCCAAATATTGGTTTTAATAATTGCCTCATGCTGAGGCGGCATTTCTAATATCCTCCTTAACTTTGTTAAATTCGAATATTTTCAATAAAAGGGTTTAAATTGGAGGGTTGGGTTGTTCAATATATTTTTATTTGTAATTATTGGGGTATTTATTCTACAGAATGATTCAGGGCAAAAAGATAAGACCGTCTAGATTTATTCCTTTTCAAAAAAATATCTCCATCAATTTACAAAAAATAATTTTTGTAATGTCTAAAGTATAAATCAAATTCTAAAGAAAGTTTAAACAACACCAGGAAAAGTATTCGAAAATATAAATATCCAGTTAGAGATATAAAAATATTAAGGTTATTTCATCAATTTGACCCTGGAATAATGACCCAAAGGATTGAAGAACACTTATAAACTGATATATAGAGAGCAGTTTTAAAACTCGACTAAAAAATTAAGGAGAATTCAAAAAGTACACAATATTTTACTTTTATACTAGTAATACAAGGCGGTCCAAAAATGTCGAGCAATACTTCTAGGGGTGATAGTTCACCTAAAAACAAAGGTACCATTTTATATATACTTTATTCGAAAGCTCACTAATAAGGGAGATACGGATCCTTTAAAAAAATGTTTCTTTTAATTATTTTGAAAATTGAAAAAAAAATCAAATTCTAGACGTAGATGCTTTGTATAAAGATACTTAATTTTATATTATGAATTATTTCGTCCCTTCTGATTAACGAGTAGTTTTTGGCGGTAATATTTTTTAAATATGTAAGTATTAAAAAACTTGGTAATTAAGATTCTCTGGCTTTTTTTACGCAAAAAAGTACTTTAGATACGTTTATAATATTTATATAATATATTAAAACTAATATTTTACTGATATATGTATATAATATATAATAAATATTTAAAAATATTACTCAACAAATATTTAACAAACATTTTTTTTAAATATTTAATTAATATTACATTATTACATATTACTAGGGTGAACCAAAATACTTTTTTTTAAATAGGACACCCTATATATTATTTAAAATTTAGATTAAGCTCATCTCCCCCATACTTCCAATTGATGAAATTTGATAATAAAATGATGGACAATATTGAAATGTGCATCCATATAAATGTTACTTCATGATAAAAAAAACCCAAAGTTGTAAATGAAGAGATTGTAATAATTTTATCATTCTTATCCATATATGAACAAAAATCTTCATCGTTTACACTTTTCAATTCTATTTCTCACATAACATTTACTACTATATGTTATTTCATTAATAGCGATATAATTTTTTCTTTTTCTTTAAAAGAATACTTTGTTACCTTTTCATTTTGAATTAAGCAGTTCTAATTGATTATTAAAAATAAATTAAGACCTTAAAATGGAAATGAATTTATTTCAATAAATAAATTGGTTGCCAAATAATAAAACAAATAAAAACAAGAAATTAAAACGAAACATGAAAATTCAATACACATGAATTTAATTAAAAATAGTCCCAAGGTGAATTCAGTACACTTCATTGAATCGACCTTGGGACGAAGGAAACATTTTCAAAACTATAACTAGATTGTAAAATGAATATTTAAATTGATAAGGTTCCTAAATAATTTAATTTTAACACGCCCATGCTAACTAGAAAATGTGATCTCTGTCTGTTGTCACTTTATTTAATTCTAAAGACGAACACTCATTGTCTATTTATACTTAAGCCAAAATTTTGCCTTTGTTTATAATTTCCATATTTTTAAATTTCAAGTTATAGTCTTATGAAAATTGACATTACATCAGTGGAAAAAATTTCTTGCACTTATAATGTCCACGGGTAGTTTTAATGAAAATACAAATTCTTTAATAGGTAGATAGGTAGATTCTGTTAATAAGAAAGTTAAACATTTCACTTCATGAAACCTTTTTTTTAAATTATACCACATTTACGTCCTAGAGCAACATTATTCTCATCTATGTAAACAATTTCTTAGGTTTTACCATTTACAAATATTTTTATTAATACTCAGACAAGGTGAGTCATTGCTTTTATGTAATTTTGATCGATATTTCCCCTTAACAGTTCGATTTTTAAAGAACTTTTTTTTTGCAGGGCCTTTTATATTTTTTTACATTTCCCGAAGCCTTTATGGATTAAATTATTGATCTGTCAGATTATTTATGCAATTTTACAAAAATACCAAATTTTAATCATCTCCAAAGTTTAGTTTATTCCGTCTTCAAAATCAATATCCCAGGTTTCATAATTTTGCCATTCTAATTTTACAACCATTTATTGTTTATCTTATTTAGAATCTGCTAAAATTTACAAGAAATCAAATCAACTGTTATACAAATTCTAATAACTAAATTCACATTCACAACATTGTACCTTATCAGTTGAGCATGTCAGAACCTATTATTATATAGAGCTATAGTATCACTTGAAATTTTAAAATAAGACCATTATTTGAACATCATTTAATAAAATTAAGTGATATACCAAGTTTAGATATATTTTTTAGTAATTTAACATACATTTTTTAATATAGATCGCGTTACTTTTGATGGATATATGCTAACGAACTTGGTTATCATATATTTAGATCTCTCAACTTTCCGACAGCATCTCCGGCCCCCTAGACAGTGTTACCTAGTACCTAGTCAATGAATGGGGGGTGCGAAATAGTTTAAGTAAAAATAGAGGGGGCCCAAGTACAAGAGATTGAGAACGTTGGTCTAAATTAAAAATGCTAATTAATGTTTATTAATTTAAAAAAAGTATAACTATATCATCGCAAGATATCGCATAATCTGTCCCTGCTTAATGAATTTACAAAACATTTACTTCTTTATTTTGAAAACTCATTCACCACATTTCCTTGATAGTTCAGAGATTTAGGTGTTCTAAAATTCTAACACATATTTATAAAATTCTCATTTAAAAACGAGCAATACTGTGCATTTTAAGAAAATCTTCGGCTTTTTTGTTTGTAACTCTTAAACATAACCTCTTATTATATTCATCCATGTTCTTTAAAAGTTAAAAGTTAGCAGGTAACTAAGTAGGTAGTTTCAAAAAAATTAAAAATGTTCCTTCAAAAGGTGACTCTTAGGAAAAATTTTAAATATAGTAATCGATGGGACAAAATTATAATTTACAACTCGACCACAAAAAAGCAGAAAGATAAATACTACTAATAAATATTATTAAATAACAAAATTTGCTCATTTCAGCTGGTTATTAATTTTAGGCTACTATTAATTTATCAACGACTTGAAATAATAACAATTTCGGATAGCCTTTTAAAAATGCCAATATAAATAGAATTAAAATTGAAATAATACTTCCTTTATATGGCCGACTTCCTATCTTAGTAATTAATATCTTGGAAACCTCGGTATTAAACAAAATGTAAATTTCTTGGCATTTGAATGTTATTATATAAAAATATATACAGAGTGGACCAAAAGTGTGGAAACGGCCAATTATCTCGTAAATTGTTAGTCCGAATTCTACAACATTTGGGATAAGGAGATTCCAGATTTGATATTTGCAATGTTGGTAGATTTGCCGTTTCTCTGATATTATTAGTCACCTTGTTTTTTAAATACATCACCCTGTATATTCAGTCATTTTTAGAATTATCTCTTCAATACGAGTTCAACTATATGTAACATTTATGATGATGAAAGTGTTATATATGGTTGAATTCGTATTGAAGAAGATTCCAAAAATGACTGAATATACAGGATGATGTATTTAAAAAACCAAAGTGACTAACAATATCAGAGGAACGGCAAATCTAGCAACATTGCAAATATCAAATCTGGAATCTCCGTATCCCAAAATAGGCTTATCCAAAATTTTGCAGAATTCGGGCTAGCAATTTACAGGATAATTGGCCGTTCACAGACTTTTGGTCCACTCTGTATTTTACTTACTGAGAGACACAGCATTTTTTTTCATAGATGTAGTTTAATGCAGTATTTAAGAATATATTAAAAAATTTTAACGAGTAAATCAGAAATATATTTTTTTTGTAATTTTTCGGCTTTACCATATGTCCTTTTTCACACCTCTTGAACACCTGTACAGGATATTAATTATTTTTTGAAATTGATTTTGAATTTTTTTCTTTAATACGGTCAGTTTGGTAATTGCTTTTATAGATAGTGATACTTTTCTATTCTCATCCGCACGATCAATGATACTTATTCAGAAGCTGTGTCTAGTACCATTAATAAAACCAGAAACTCTTAAAACCCAATTAAAATCGGAAATAGATAAATAATTTCAAACCTCCTGAAAAGTTTTCTCTTTCTTTGAAGAGGTCCATCATCGGACACCGTGAAAATCAAATAATGGCCATAATTCCTAAATATCGATTTTGAAAAATGGTTTGAAATATAAAACACTGCCTACTCGAAGGTACAATGAACCTATAATAGTTTCTAGGAAACGACCCTTAGGTAAAGGTAGTCTTTTTTCAAACCAAGAACAGAAGTTTTTTTAAATGATAGTTCTTGAATTTCGCAATTTTTTTGTATACCTGCAAGGTCGATCAACCCGGTAGAGAAATGTTCAACTTGAATTTCGGGTGGAAATATAGTGCAGGAAATACCACAAGTTTTTGGTTTACACGATCTTTAATAAAAAAAATGGAAAATGTTAATTGATTATGAAGTTAATGCCTAATGGAAACTAAATACAGAAAGGGCTAAAAATGGGGTTAAGTATAAATATTTTTAACTTAGTAACCCAAAATAAACGAATGTCCATCTACAGAAAAGAGGAAAAAAACATCGACAAAAATAGAAAAAAGTAGCTATAGATAAGTCAATTGTGAGGCCTCTTAAATAGAAAAATGAAAAGTGATTTGAATAGAAAAATAATAAAAATAAACGAAAAAAACAAACAAACAACTCAATAAAGGAACAACAAATAAAAATAGCATTTAAAGAAAAAATATATTTTAAAAAACTTAGAAAGTTATTTGATTGAGAGAGTCTGGGAACTCCCAAGTAACATTTAGAAAAAATAAAGAAGAAAGTAAAAAAATCCACAAAAATAAAAAACGGTATTCATGGAGAACAGAAATAAATAATGGAGCTTCTTAAATATAAAATAAGAAAAATTAGAGAGTTGAGAAGTTGTGTAAAGAAAAATAATTATCCGATTGAGCAGAAAAGAATAATAAAGGAAAAGAAACAATTGACACCAATAGCATTAATAAATATTAGCTAAGAATAACAAAAAAAAAACCTACGATAACAAATAGTTAAAAAAACAACTATAGAGTTTTATGACAAAAACAAGTAAGCATAGAAAACATTCATAAAATAAAAAAAAATAAAAGTTTTTTTAAGAAAAAGTAAAAAAGAGAAATAAATATGAATATAATAAACTGGTCCTACCCTTACTTTTTAGAATCTAGCATAATAAATATGAAAGATAAATAATATTTATCTTGAAATGGCAGAGTTTTTTTAATATTTTCTGTGACTCAAGTTTTTCTCTTCTTATATACATGCATACTTGACTTCCCATTATAAATATTTAAACCAATCTTTATCAAGCAATATATATACATCATGATTAAATTGTAACGCCATCTATATTGGCCAGACCCTAAGAAATTTTAAAATAAGATACAGTGAACATATATAATCTGTCAATCTTCTGTCACTGTTTGACAATTATGATTAGTGAAACTTGAGTGACAGAAAATATTTAAAAAAAGATTGGGATGTGAAAATTCAAGATAAGCATAATTTATCTTTCAAATTTCAATGAGAATAGGACATAAAAACCTACATGTAATTAATATTATATGCAAGAACAATGTAAGTAAAAACCATAAAAATTTTCACGAAACCAAAGAAAAACGTATATAAACGCATTAGAAATTATGCACATACTCGTTTCTTAGACTCTGTAAACTATTATAATTTTGTAAGGAATTGTTTAAAAAAGTATTGAACAATACTTGTACTATATTCTTGAAAATACTTTCAACCTTGTACCACTGGCACATTATCTCAGTGGGTCGGTTTTTCGAAGAATTAGAAGAATCATTTTTCACTTTCAGTTGGTTCATCATCTAGTGGGTGTCCCGTGAACATATTTTCGACCCTATACTAAACCGTCTTAAAACCCAAAATTTGCACATCCTCATTGCGTGAAATTCGGCCATTGTGAGAAACGATCACAAAGAAGCCGATATTAAATTATTTTTTCTTCTATTTTTTCGGTTTGGAGACCATTGACCCTCTAGGTAGATTGAGCAAATAAGGATAGGCGCCTTTTTTATAATTTTTCCGTATTTTTTTGGCCGGTAGGCAATGCACATGTTCTCGGGGTACTTCTGGGATTCTATTATTTGCCGAGGGCACTTAAAAAACAGGTTTTTATTTGGTTACTAGGATAGAATTTGAAGAACTTCCGCATTTTTAAGTATCTCAAATTTTTTGCCCTATTTTTCTTTATTAATTAAAAAAAACTCGATTATTATTATTCCTTTTTTCATTTAAAATTTTAGTTAAATTCAATGTATCGAAAATCAACAAATGAACTTTTAAAATGTCTTCCAAGTTCTGCAGAACTTTCACGCAATAACCCACAAAACTCTTTTCCCACTCCTACGCATTAATATTATTTCATAACTTATAGAACGATTAAATAAAAAAAATTGAATTTTAGCTTCATTTTCTATTTGAAACGACCGTTATTAGTGGCCGTTTGTCCATTCCAAATCAAAAAACAGAAACAGAGTGGATTTGCGACCAAATGATGGATCATTTTTCTTAGTTCGGCCATCCCGCAACCATCAATTTTAGATAGAAAGACGGACCCATCGTAACCAGTTGCAGCTACATAAGGGGTAAAGGCCCCGATTTTTCCCTAAATCGTGCAAAAATGAAGGGTGAGTCAGGAAAGGGAAGAGTCGCCAGTACAGTCTGATCTAATGTTATGTCATCAACGAATAAATAAGAATGGTCGAACGATTTTTCAGAGAACGAAATAGAAGAATTGAATATAAAAAAAAATTTAACTCGTTTAAAATAAAGTATTCGGATATTGTCAAGATTAAAGAGTAAACAGTGCGTACATTAAGGACTCTTTTATTTTTTAATAAAAAATGTTAGCTTCTTATATGCCAATCAGAAAAGAAGTTGGAACGTGGGCTGTGATAATAATAATGAGACAGATTAAATATTTGCTCAAGCTCATACATTTAAACCAATTTAAATCTAATTGGAGTTAGTTGGAAATTTGTGTCTACTTCCGAGTTAAATTTCATTTTAACCAGTTTAAATATTTTCAATACTAAAAAAGTGCTTATCAAAAAAGAAAAACATAAAAGCAAAAGAAAAAATTGAAATGAAAATATTCATTTGAGTAACAATCTCGTAGAAAAATATTATAGTATAAAGGACAGCGGCTGGTACAGCCTGATCTAATGTTATTTATGTCATCAAGGATTGGACCGAGGTCGAGGGATTTTTTCGGACATTTCGTGGGTAACTGGGCTGTTTACAGAACGGTTTTGGGTTACGAAATGTTCGATATTTGTTTTGGTTTGATGAGGAACAACATATCGAAAAATGCCGAATGGCTAGGAAATATTAAATTACGCAAAAATGTTTACAGGAAACTCGTGTGAAAGTGAAAATATCCCTATATCATTTTTAAATATTGCATATTTTTTTGAAGAAAAATGTACATTCTAATTAACTTCGAAAGAAAACAATAAACAAAATTAGTATAGGTAACTTTAAAATTATTCTTCGTCTTCTAGCGTCCTTAATACAATCCTTCTTGGCCATTACCATTTCCATTGTGTCTTTACTTTTTCTTTTTTCCTTCTTTTGCCTACTCCTCCCTTATTCTATTATTTTTTTTCTCTTTTATTGTATACTCTCTTGCTGATTAATTAGTGTTATTGTAACGTTCTTTCTCTGTCCCATCCAGTTTTTCCCGCAATTCTTTTAACAAATGTAATTTGTCTTGCTGTTAGTTTGCTGTCATTTTTTTCTGCGTTATCCAAGTTTCGCAGTAATATGTTACTTTAGGTTCAACTATATTATGCGCTTTTATAATAATTTTTGTGCTTAGTTCTTTCTTACTTATAATTATATTACTTAATACTTAATAGAAGCTATTTGCTTTCTTTATTTTGTGTGATATTGCATCTTAAATATTCATATATTGTTATTCTTTGTAATTCTTGTTCATTTATGTAGGTTTTTGTGTTATCATTATTATATCTTTTATAGTTACTCATCATTAACTGACTCTTGTTTGTGTTCCCTTTCTGTAGGTTCTATTTGTTACATCTATATTTCTGTTCAGTTCTTGGATTTTTCATAAATATCCTTTATGAAAACTACGTCATATGTGATTTTCTAAGATGTTTTTAAATATTCTTATGACAATTGCTTCACCTTTTTTTTGTTTTTCCGTGCAATTCTCTTCTCCTCTTACTTCATTGCACATACTTTCAATGACTCTTACGATCTTTGTTTCTATATTTAGTTGTAATAGAAATTTTCTTATTGTTATTCTGTCGGCTGTATCGAATGGTACTTTTAAACCAATGAATGTTAAAAATAGTTTTTTATTTTAATCTATTTGTCTTTCTATTAAATTTCTTAATATATGAATGCAGTTATTAGTCTATTTAACCGGTCGATATGTTACATGCCCTTCTTCTATTATGTGTTCTACCAAATTTCTTAATCTTTTTTCAATAATTTTTATATATATATATACTTTAAAGTTTGAATATTACTTATGATAAGCGCATCGCTGTATAATTGTAGTCAGAATCACATTCTTTCTTATATATTGATACAAATACGTTATTTGTCACTGATCTGGTATTGTTTCTTCTTTCCATGCTTTCCTATATATTTCTAGATTCCACTGTCTTCCTAAAATTATTAGCCTTTCTGGTTCATAATAAATATCATAAATATAAAAGATAAATTATACTTATCTTGAATTACTAGTCTTCCAAAGCGTTTTAAAAGTTATTATGTACCTCGAGTTTCGTCGTTCAAGCATCAAAGTAAGGATAAAAATAGTGAATTTAATTTCTGGTTCAACGTTGTCTCGCTCTGGTGCTTTTCTTATTTTGATCTCCGATAGTCCATTTTGTTTATTTTTATCTTCTATTGAGTCTATTTTTTTCATAAATTTTTGCGCGTTCCTAGATTTGATTATCTCTGTCTCTTATTTTTATATTTCCATATACATATTTAAACCCTCTTAGTTTTTTTTCTTTATTTCCTTTATTTACACTTAGCATACTCAAAAATTTTCTAATGTTTGCGTTATATGTTTCGTTTAAATTTCTCCCAACTTTCTTCGTTTGCTTTTCTAACTTCCATTTTTGCCTTACTCCTATTCTTCTTAAATATTTCTTTATCTTTTTCATATTTTGTTTCCCGATATCGTTTCCAGGCTATTTAAAATTAATCTATAAAAATTGAATTATAAATTACTATTACCTACGTATTTTCATTGTAATTTATTTTTAAGTTTTTGCAATTATTATTATAAAAAAATAATAACAGTTACTCTTACAGAAGTTGGATCAATAAACGAAAGTAAGGACAGTTTTTTAAGATTAATTTTATGTTATATAAATTTTCTGTGGCAAAATCAAGACGATTAGGAAGCTCCTTATAAAGAAAATAGAAAAAAGAAGAATATATGTATTCATATGGGAAATGAGCCAAAATCATTCGCGTTTAGGCTTTTTTTCTTGAAAGCACAAAATAATAATAAGAGAAGAACCAAATTTTAGTGTATTTTTCTTTAAACTTTGACGTTTTCTTTTCTTATAAAATAAAAAAGCTTTAGTAAGCCCCCTCTTTATTAATAAAAAAAATCATATATAAGTCGGACAAAATTTCTTCTACTAAACTAGGAAATTAAGAATCATTATAAACATAAAAATAAAACCTACCTACTCTACACTAAAACAACCCTTACCTACAAATCATGTATACAATTTATTTACATTTATCTTACACCAAACTATTTGTTTTAAATTACAGAATTTTTGTGATTGAACCTTAAGATGTGGCCAGTTTTGCCATGAATATCTCACCCTAACTTCCTTAGAGGCATACTTTCAGTTTTAAAGGAAATTAATTACCTACCCTAGTTTTATATAAATAATATAACTTATAATTATCAGATTGCAAAGAAATGACGCTCTGCTAACGTATATCAATTGATTTTTAGTAAAGTCTTTTTGATCCAGTATTAGATAAAATGTTGCCGAAGGGTTCTTTGGAAATACATCTTCATTGGCGATGGGGTAAATCCCGTACGTAACAACCAAAATTGGGGTGAATTCTGTAATTTCAGAACTCGTTTTTGCACATTGTTTTAATGTCGCTTATGGAGGGTGGATTTCTATGTTTAGGGTAGATTTTATCCCTTTCTTCTGATGCAACTGTTCTCTTACCCCCTTTGCACCCCTTCTCGTATTCGCTTTCCATAATAATTGATTCGTTAAATTTGCTGACGTCATTCGGCGTGTGCGGTTTTTACGTTTTTTTTGTAGAATCAGTGCGTTCAACCGAAATGAAATCTTTTTTAGGGGAAATTATCGAAAATGTATGTTTTGCTTTGCGGATCTGCAACTTTTTGGAAGTACCAGTATAGTTTAGCAAAATTGATAATCTGTATCCAATTAAAAAGATTCCTCTATTAGGGAAAATTAACAATAATCTAGATTGATGTTAACTCATTTAATTATGCACTTTGATGCATTCAAATCATTAAATTGCAATACCAAATGACATTAAACAACTTTTAAATGTGAATGACAAGAGATAAAAACGTATAGAGAAAATAAAACATTACGAATTGAATAATATTTTTAATAAAAAAATACAAATATTTCCATTTGAAATAAGCAAAAATTAATTTTCATCGTGATTCGTATATTTATTTCGAGGTTTATGGGTCAATGGTGATAATTAAGCTTTTTAATTAATAAACAGGAGATAAAGTTAACAAAAAACATAACAATTTTGGAGAGCAATTCAATGCAATCAGTTAGTTCATTGTAACAAGATTTTCTTTCATATTTCAATATTATACTGCTTTTATAGGATTTTTTTTTAAGAATTGAATAAAATTTCTGCCTAACCATAAAATATATAAAGTATAATGGATTTACTAAAAAAGGTGAAATAATAATGAGCCATTTATTAATAAAATCAAATGACAATATAGTAAATTTCACTACTGCACATGTATACAGATTACAAAATACATGTTTAGCAAAGAAATAAATTGAATACAGGGTGTTAAAAAAGATCTAATAATCGAATATTTGAACAGGGTATAGTATGGACCAAAATAAGTGAAAAACTCTTAATATACATGAGTCCGCCAATTGACGGTTACACCCTGTATAATATCAAAATTTTATGAACCAAAATTGATTTAGAAAGATTTGTATGAGGTCACTTATTTTGTAATTAAAATAGAAAATGGTTGTTAAGAAGCAAATAACTTATTCTAAGTGTATTGTATAGTTGTATTGTTGTGATGTGATTTTCAAGATATTTCAGTATAATTTATTAATAAAATCATTAAAAATTCATATACTGTATTCTACATATTTTAACTTTAAAATTACGGTATTTGATGAGTATTTAGCAGATTCAGTTTTAGGAGAAAACTTTAGAGAATGAAATAATATCAATTTATAATAGAAAACATAATCCGCAATTGAAATATATCAATTTAAGTTTCAGTTTTTTTTTTTATATAAATTTTAATAGTAATTGTCAATTATTTTCAAATTTTATTGTAGTAAGTATGCTCTGAATACCGGGATTATAAAAGGGCAGCGCAAATTTTAACGTCTCTCAATTTTTAACCTTCTAAGAGAAAATATCGTTGTCCATTAAGAAAAGTCCCACTTATTTATTTAAAAAATATTTTTTCCTGTGAATTCTGATCTTTATAGCCAAACTTTTTCCCTGATACCGTTTGCAGTGGTTAGAAATAAAGATAACACTGTTGATAATTCCCAATATCTTGTAGGACCATATTAAGTTTTTGACTACATCAACAACAAATGTTTTTGTTATTAAAATGATAAACTCTTAGTGAAATACAACGCTCGATTCAGTCGGACACTCATTGACACATAATTGCTTGGAAGCGACTATTTTATAACAGTAATTTTTATTGAATTAATTGTTTCAACTCTTTCTTTGTGGAAAGTATCCATAATAAATTATATTTATAAAAATTTCCACAGTTTTACAAATCTTTTTAAATTATATTTTCTCGACCAAGTTTCGCCTATTAGCATTATCTGGAGAGTGAAATAAGATTGAAACATTTCTTATAAGCGTAAGTAACTTCATACCATAAACATTTTAACCAATTATTATGAAGTAATCTGTATAATAATATTCTTCTTTTCCTGAAATGTTTTTGGTTATTATTATATAGGTATTTAGTTCAAAAGTTAATCTAAAATAAATTAACTTCCCAGGTTTAAATTTGAGTTTTTGGAGGAATATGAAATAAAGAAATACCTAAAATGTCCTCAATATACATTATTAAATCAACAATTATTTTAGATTACTTTTTGGACTAAATACCTATATAATAATAACCAAAAACATTTTTATGAAAAGAATATGTTGTACATACCTGTTGCTTAATAATGATTGGTTAAAATGTTAAATCTGTCATTCTTATGTCACTTTCTAGATAGTGCTAATAGACGAAACGTGGTCGAGAAAATATTAATTGAAATACGTATAATTTATCATTCTTCACTTATAATTTTCAGTATTTCGTCTGTTTACATAGGTTTAGTAGCGATTATTTTTATTTTACTTGCTTTCATTTTATACAATTTTATTCATATATATTTATTTATAATTCGGCGCCCAATGAACAATTTACATAATCATATAATAAATAAATGTTTTATTACCACAACTATTTCATTAAATTAGCACAATTTAAATTTCAAAATCTAAAATCACATACTATATATTAAATAATACGAGTACATCTATAACGTACTTATAAAAGGTGTCGCTTATTATCTAGGCAAACAAGAACCCATTCATTTCATATTTCCCACAAATTGTCATATATCAAAACACCAATTCATACCCAAATATTTTCACATAGAAAAATATTCGCAATCCTTTGTAAGGGTCAACCTGTCGTTCTTCCCACGCATTACACAAATTTTGACAAACATCGAAAATTTCCCATAACCCTTAAAGCCAGAATGCCGCCGCTTCAAACGTAAGGATAGTGAAATGTTGCAAAATAGGGTTAGAATAAGGGTTGAACGACCAATTGCATCAGGTAAAAGAATCCCTTTCGAAAGTGAAAGGGTTACAAGGATGGTGAGTAACGAGCCGCAATCGCGACAAGTGAACGGAGTAAAAAAGGGTTCGTAGGAAGGGTTCAGAAAGAGGTAAATGACCTGTTGCGAACTAAGGGGTTATGGAATAGGGTTAAACGGGAAGGGTTTAGCGGGACCAATGGTAAATGAGGAAGGGTGTGACTGAATTGATTAAGGTAATTATTTCGATAGGTAGTCGAATCAAACATGGCGCTTGATAGAAGTTTTTTATGAAAGACATTTTATTAAACGTTCAGTGACGAAACCATAATATTAATAAAAATATATGTTTTCTTATAAGAATTGGTAATAACTTCGGCAAAATATTTGAGGCAAAATCTGAAACGTTTTTATACTTCATTTAAACTTTAAGAGAGAGTAAATTCTCAGAAGTCTTTTGTAATAATACCTAATTTAGTGTGTAAATCATAATATGGTACATACGTTAATTCTTCAATATTTGTAACTCACTTTAAATTGTTTTTGACAGCTCTGTATAAAACTTAATACATTTCTGGGATTATCCTATTATTTTACTATCTTTCATTATTATAGCAAAGCATCTAAGAGAATTAACTCTGGTCATAGCCGTAACCATAATAAAAAGGTATTTTTAACTATTTGTCTTAATTTGAATACCTAAGAGTTTTGTCTTATGCTATTGACTACGGTTTCTTGTCCAAAGTGATGAACATTTTCATGATAACTTTGAACAAGTAAAATTGTTATATTATGCGATGCAGTAGATCATACGAGTCTAAACAATTTAGAAAATCTTGTCCGGTAAAATCTCACTTTAGTTCTCTTTTAATTTAAATTAATACATTGCAGTCTTTGGACTTGGACATCCAGTTGCATATAACAAAACCTCTCTTTTGATATACTGCAGATTCTTTAGGGCTTAATTTTCTAATATATCCTGTTTTCTTTAAATCTATAAAATTTTTGCAGTAGATGTCACCACAGGTACTCTTTGTATCTTCCATTTCTCTGTGCATCGCAACCTTCGAAACAGTATGTTCTTTGCTTTGAGATAATACAATGTTTTTATCTTTCTCTTTATCTTCTCATAGTCTCAATAATGCTTTCAGCTCGTTTATCCTCTGGGAAAAGAGTTGATTCTTTTTCCGAAGATTTCTTGGGCACGCCATTCCTCCTTCACTAGATAACGTTATAGGTCTAGATCGGTCTTTATATATTATTAAAGATCTATATAAATATTTTTATCTAAGTTGCTTCGTATATAACAAAGTAACAATCTATCAGATAAGTTACCGTAAGTAACCCATCTTACTTGGTCTTGCTCAATGGATCTTTCAAAATGTTTGAACTGGCAGCGAAAGACTCTTGGTAATTTAACAACCCACTTTGGTGGTACTAAATGACGTTAAATACAAAGAAATCATCGAAGCAATGTTGGAGTACGTATATGAGGAAGAAGTCAAGGTAGCTTAAGACCAATTGGCAGCATTACAGAAGGAAGCTGATGCTTTAAAAGTCAAAGGATTAGTAATAGAAAATAAATCTGATAGGAGTCCGAAAGAAGAACCGATCCACCACTCTCCGTCTATCTGTACTTAGAACTTAGAAAGAGTATATCATGAAGTTGCTGCGTATGTGCAAACTAGTCCCATATTGTAATTTGATTTTTGACTTCAAATCAGTAGATTAATAATCTTAAATTTATCTTTTACACCACCAATATGTTTTTGGAAGGCATGGTTTTGAATTATATAAACTTATGGTTAAACTAACGTCTTAAAATAGTAAAAAATTGCAAATATTCAACAAGTAAATGATTGCAAATACACAACCTGAAATTTAGGGTACAGGAGATGCTGAACAGTCTCTTCTTCCTGTTCACATGCTCTACATAGTGGTATATATACCTCTTTCTGGGAGGGTGTTGGTTTAGTTGAATCAGAATATGCAGCTTTTTCCTAGGTACTCTCTAGTATTTCTTTGTTATTTGAGTGCCAGTGTTTTAGTAATGCCCTAACTAGTTTGCAGTTAATGTTGCATTCTATCTTTAGCTTTTCTGAGCAGATAAATTACATTTCTTGGATGTGATGCTAGTCTGTTTAGTAGAAGGAGGTAGTGCCTATCTGTTATATATGAGAATATACTTGATATTATCAAAGGTTATTCTTCTTATGTTTTTTGCTTCTATTTGAAGACGTATAAGCTTCATTTGAAGTAAGCTTCCAGTTTTCATTGTTTCATCTTATATTAGATTCAATGATCTTGGGCGTGTATTGAACTTTTGAGCAATCAGTGAAGATGTATATGGTACCCGTGACATGTTCAAAGAGATTGGTGATTTTTTTGTAGACTGTATACTGTAAAGGTTTGGATGCGCGAGACAAGCCCACTAAACAAAACCCTTCTTTCTTCTTTAGTGTTTATTTGCTCAGCCTCTAAGGACTATTTACCCAGTACAATATTTTTATAACTCATAGTCAAAATACTTCAATACGGTTCCAATAAAGGACGTCTAGTTACACCATCCTTGTTGAGAGTCTTCAATGATACTTCTACTTTTTATTCATTTTCTTTACTTGATTTAGTAACTCCATGTGTGTTAAATTTTACTTTCCCTGAAAACCTGGCTCACAAATATTACTTCAGCACTGGTATTTCAGTAAATAGTAACTTTATTTTACTCGATGATTAAATTATATACAAAATTTTCAGAATTTCGTACTCAAAAAATTTTTCCACATACGACAGACAAAACACAAATAAAAACTCCATTTCTCTCGAAAACGTCAAGAAAATTCTGGAAAAGAGAAAGCAAGAAAAGGATATAAATAAGAAGAAACTGACAGAAGTGGGACAAAAAAGTTGCAAATTACGTTATAAACGTAGTGTCAGTTTTATTCACGCCAATTCGTATTTTTATACATTTTTGTATTTTTCCTGTTGAGCAAAGCTGTTAAACTCACAAAAATGTTGCAATACTTTATGTAGGTACCAATTCACCTATTTTAATTTAATCATACTGGGCATTGTTTAAAATATAAATTTCCCACCGAAGCTTGGCTCTATTTGAAAAATTATTCCACTAAAACCTTCCCTTCGTTTTTTTGTTCACGATAATATTTCAAAGAAATTGCATTAAAAAACGCACATCTAACCCATTAGAGAGGCATGTTAACAGTAATTGGCGAGAGTGATACTATAACAGTGACACCGAGGAGGCTTTTAAAAAGGGTGTGCTTTGCAATTTGCCCTAAGAGATTGATGAATAATTTCTTAAGTTTTAAAATAAGTATACTTACTTCCCTTGAAAGCTTCTTAGAAATTTTTTATCAGCAAGAAGTGCCGATCTTGTAACGGTTGATTGCCTGGATGGAGGAGAGGAATTTGTTTGCTGGCTGACACGTTCAATTTAAATTATAGTTAATAAAAGTGAAACCGAGCTTTATTGAAAAAAAAAACGTTCATATATGTTACGGGATAAAATACAAGAAGAACTAGTATCGTACCAATTTAATAAAAAATAATAGAATTACCTCTTCAAAGATTCCCTTATAAATTATAAATGTATAATTTAAATATTTTACTACGAAATAATCCTGCATTTTTATTTTTTCTCTTAAATCAACACAATAGAAGAAACTTTCTGTTTCATCGAACACTGACCAAACAAGGAAAAGATTATTTTCGAGAAGTACACACTTCTATTACTTAAAATTTTGGGTCTATAGAAATAAAATGCAAGTGTTCCTCATCTCGAGAATTTTAAGCAGAGATCTCGTTTTACGTAACCCGGCTTTTATGGAAGAAAAACAACCCTAACACAACAATGGGAAATATTTAAAAGAAAGCTCACTCAGAGAAAAGGTTAGACTTGCAAATATCTACGTCATTCTTGGTCCAGGTACTGGAATATTCCCTTTTGACCATCAGGTAAATATGCGTTCACCCTCTCCGCACAACCCTCTATAGTCCGGTCTCAAAAATTTTACTTTACTTGACCTGTCATAAATCCCAGAGGAGTATCAAAAAGAAATAATAAAAGTAATAGGCGAACAGCTGAGAAATCAAAACTGGTTCTGATAAATTATCAAAAAAACATGAGATATATGATTAACAAAATAAAAGCAGAGATAAAAAATTAAAAATGGACAGGCTTAAAAGGATAAATAAAACTAAAAAAAACAAAGATTCCAGATACCATCCATTACCTTCTGCCATTCTTCAAATGTATTTTATATTTCTATATATCTATAGTCCTGGCTGAGTATTTTCTGCAGAAAATGAAAGAGAATTAGTTACATTATTTCTTTGGAATATTTGTCGGCTGGAGTAGTCAAATGAATTTCTTAAACGTTCATTAAGCTTTTTTTTGAGAACTAGTGTTAATAGTTTTCTTTGTCCGAGTTTCCTGCTTTCTGTTAGAACTTTTCCTTTTTTATGGTAAATGTTTTGTGGTCACATGAGTCTTACTTTTGTAGAATGGAATCAGCTCTTCCTTCTTCGAAATTCTATTAACAACTCATCTTTCATAAAAAAAATTAGGGGAAATTGAATCTGCTTTTTTAGAATGAAAACAGATTTTCGAACATCTCTCAACAACTCTGAACAAATAAATCAGCGAAGTTCAATTATTTTATATTACCTTTTAGACTAAATGTATAATACTAACCTAAGTTTTTTAGAAAAAGAAAAATGTTCACAGATAATATTTAAAAAACCTTTGTATTACCATGAAAATTCAAGATAAATATAATTTATCTTTCATATTTATTATGGATCGATTCCACAAAGTTAGGGAAGAAACAGTTTACACAATAATTACTACCTTGATTGTTTCAAGTGCATTTATATTTTTTATTTTTTTATTTTATTCTGTTTTCTTAATTTTCAGAATATGGTCAAAAAGGGAGTGATCTGTTGAACTCAGTATATCCGGTCAAAATATTGCACAATTTTTGGGTTCTTGGCCCCGGACTATACGAATGAGCCGGAGATGTAATTTCGTTTTCAAAAATAGGAAATTATAAGGGAGATCGGATCAACGAAAAATGTATTCAAAGAGGCATCGCTTCGATTTGTGTAAGAATTTCAAAATTTTGTATAACGCTGGGTAACGTGGGAATGTTTGCGAGGGATGAGGAAATGGGTTGGTGGGTTGATAGGGTATGTGATGGACATTAGTTGACGTTTTTCGATATTTTTGCGTTTGCGGCTGATTGATATCAGGTATTGTTTAGGATCAGCGTGGGAAGATGCATAAGGGCAAAAATTATTACAGATTAATTGAGATATTTTTGAAGCGAAAGTAAATATAATATTTTGTGAGAATTAATCGGGATTGGTAATGATTTGCTAGATTCTGAGATCCAATTGTTTGTATTTTTTTTTATATGCGACATTAGTATAAATGTGAGCTGAACAGTTAAATATATCGCGACCTAAAAGGTTTATTAAGTTTCTCTTGGTTTGACGCAGTGAATATAGCATTTTCTCTAATTCTATTTGATTGAGCAACTTCTATTTGACATGGTCCTAGATTTAATGTTATATTCGGAAAGTATTCACTTACTCACAGAAGGTACATTTCTCTTCTTCCAGGATTTCTAAGATGAGGATATCCGGTAGCACAGGTTCTCTTTAAGATGACATTTGCCTTGACTCAGATTGTCAACTCAGACCTTTCGATCAAGTAAAATACAAAAAGTTGTAGTAAACAAACTAAACGAGTTAAGTAAAAATAGTAACACTTCTATCTTTTTTATTTGAATTTCACAAAACTTGCATATACCTTCGAAGTTTTTTTAGATTTTTAATCGTTGAGTGTCATTTTCTTTCTTAATATCCTCGAATATAATGATTCCACAGAACGGTTTTGGTCCTACAAAAGTATTCGAAATCCTGTTTCTGGTAGCATTTTGCTAAGATCAAATAACCCACAGTATCTAGGATCCCATACGTAGCTAGCACAAGTGATTACTCTATAGCTAATAATGATAATTTTTTGTCTGTATTGAAGTGAAACCATTTGCCAAAGGCATGAATTTCGGTCTAAAATGTCCTTAAAAATATAATGCTTTAGAAGTATTTGATTTCAAGCCCATAAATGTCATCTTCTCTTTTTGAACCACCTGTGTACCATTTCATGGTTCTGTTTTGGATCCATGTATCAACAAATTCACTATTCCAATTGTTCTTTCAACTCAGTCTCAGATTGTAAACTCAAACCTTTATTAAGTAAAATACAAAAAGTTGTAGTAAACAAGGTAACCAGTTAACAAGTAAAAATAGTAACACTTCCATTTTTTTTGGCTGGAATTTCAGAAAAAAGATTTTTCAGATTTTTGATCGTTGAGTGTCTTCTTCTTTCTTAATTTTCTCGATATGATAATCCCACAGAACGGTGCTGGTCCTACAAAAGTATTTGAGTCCTGTTTTTGGCAGTATTTTGCTAATCTCAAATCCCGAGTATCTGAAACCCATACGTAGGTACAAACACAATTGATTAGAATCGAGCTTTCTATATTCATTGCTCAATCGCCTATATCTCCACTTGCGTAAAAATATACCAAGGCTTTAGGAATATCTGATCCAAGCTCATAAGCTTCCTCTTCTATTTTTGAATCATCTGTGTACCATGGTTCTTTTTTGATCCATGTGACAACAAATTCACTAGTCCATTTTTTCGTGCAACTCAGCCTTATGGTAAAATTTAACCAAACAAACCCTTTTAGAAGCATCATGTACTAATTCAGATACGGATATTTTGTTATTTCTCGTTTAAATTGTAGTGCATCTCAGTGAGAACGATTTAAAAAAAATTAAATAATGCCAAAATATGGTACAGTGTTCATTTTTAGAACTAAATAAAGTCAGAACCGACATCAATGACAATTTCTATACCTCATTTAAAAACCAGGAGAAGCGATTTGAAAAGCTTGATGCACGGAACTAAAAATTACTAAATATGTTACCAAACTAAGAATATATTCGGCTTTCAGAGCCGTGTTCCAAAATTTGTCAAGACAATAAACAGACAATATTACAAAACTTTAGAACTATTTTTTATCTCTACCTAGCTCATGTCTATAGTTAATTATGTGGCTAGAGGTTAAATTGAAAGCATAGATACATTTTAATGAAAGTTTGTTGTATATAAATAAAACAAAACAAATTGACTGCACACCAAAAAATAACAGGCCATATTTATACTTTAAAACCAAAGCAATGAATCATTTTGGGTGGAAATCTTTATACAATTTTTATCTTCCAATAGTTGCTTATAGTTATTCTTTATGCATTGTTTCTCTAAAAGGGCCAAATGTCCTAAATAATTCAATCAAAAGAACTTACTGAGTTCTGACAAGAACTGATTTAAAGACAAGTTGAAAAAATAATGAAATAGCAATAACAAACACGTAAAATGGCAAAAATATAAAAAAAGCGCTTACTGACTTCTCAAAAGAACTGATTAAAAATGAAGTAAAAATCACGTAAAACGCAACAGAACGTAACCTATAGTCTGTGACAGGACTGTCAATGTCAGTGTCAACCAAAATCATGTCAAGTCATTGTTAACACTATTCAGTTCTGTGTGAAACTGGGTGCTTATTGACCAATAAGGAGCCGCCAATATTGCCAACTTAAATTCAAATCGCTCCACCTGGTTTTTAAATGAGGATTAGTTAGTATAGATGTGTTAAATTTAAATTACTTAAAAAACTTATGATATCAATTTAAATATTAATTTTGCAATTTATAAAAATTTTTCCTTGATCAACAAAGTGTATTGAGTCCATCTTGGGACTATTATTAATTCAATTTATGCGTATTTCATTGTCATGTTTCGTTTTAATTTCTTATTTTTATTTGTTCTATTATTACTTTTTTATAATTTGGCAACCAATTTATTTATTGAAATAAATTCAGTTCTATTTTAAGGTCTTAATCTATTTTTAATAATCAATGTGAATTTCAAAATTCTAAATATTCTGTTGCAAAATTATAGACCTTGTGTTCAGATCAAATATTTATTATTTTTATCTTTTTGTCTTAATCGATATTGTTGAATTGTTAATTAAATAGAAGTATTCTTCTTTATACTATGATTAGCTCTTGTTACCTTTCCATTAATTCTTTATGAATCTTGCGACTAAATAACTTTATCGCATGTTTCCTGCAAACTTACGTTATAATGGTATAACAATAATCCATGTGAAACACCTTTCCTTTAATAAATTACCTTTTTTCGAACATCTCTATTGAAGTAGTATGGTTTTTCCTTTCTGTGTTCACGTCCCACGATTTGCGATCGGACTGCGATATCATTCTTATTCTCTCATTCTCACCGCTGGTAATCGGTGGCTAATCGTAAGCTCTTACCTAATACGTTTTTTAGTGCCGAACGTGCGTAAAACATGGATCGACAGATTTTCTCTTTTCTGCTTTACTACTAATGCCTGAGGATTACATAAGTGCTAAAAGTTAGAATTTGTATAATTGAGATGTACTTTTCACAATTTCAATCAGAAAATCTATTTGTATAGCGCCATATTGTACCTTTTGCCCTGTATAAAACTCCGAAGCACGTAATTTTCGGTTATTAAGCATATAAGGGTAATAGTGGACTTGAGGTTAAATTGCAATCAATATCATACGTATATTTAATTTATGAGAACTCTTATAAGGCGAGGGCAAAACACTGGAGAAAAGCAAGTATCTTATTTCATATATTAATTAAAATTAATGAATAAATGTAAAATAAATATTTATTTATTTTTTAAAAACATCACCCTGTATATTCAGTCATTTTTGGAAATACGGATTCAACCATATGTAACACTTATGATTTTATGCAGTCTAGAAGGTCTTAAATAAATAAAACAGAAGTCAGGCAACGCCTAATTGTCTTAATACATTTTTTAATACAAACTATTTTCAACTACATTAAAACGTAACAATTGAAAGATTACAAGATTTTGAAAATAATTATTACTTAATCAAGTGTTCCAAATGGGCTCTTGTAGATAAATAGAAATGTCGTATTGACACCCATAGTTATAATTTCTTCTAAAAATACTTTGTCCGATGTTGTAACGAAACTTCCATGCAGGTCATGATGTGCACATTTTCTACAATAGTTCAAATTAATATTTACTGAAGAAAATTTTGGTATTTACGTCATGAAATCCAATCCTTGATTATATAATTTTCCAAACTCATCCTGATATATTTTTGACATCGGCAAATAATCATGGTCTTCCCTAGCTCTTTTTTTTCTACACAACACTAGACATTCACAGATGTGTACCATAAACATGTACTCTATTAAAAAGCAGAAAATGATAGTTTTTTTATTAGGATGATCGAAATAAAATTTTTGGCAACCCCAATCCCCTTATCGATCATAAGTTGTGAATTTTATGCCAAGAATTGCTGCAACCACGATATTCATTACTACCCACCATTATACTTTTCAGAGTATCTAGAACCTGTATTCTTTTTTGTGTCAACCCTAAGGGCACAACGAGGAGCAACCATTTTATTTATACAGGGTTAACATTAACACCATGAAATCATTACCGATTATACCCTTTACTATTATAAAAGAATCGATCATGTTTATTCTGTAATTTGGCCTAACCCTTTTGTGCTACACAAAGCTCTTTTGCCGTAGTGAAAAAACTATCGCAGGTAGTTTTCGATATTGTATCTAACTCTTTTCATAGTGAATTTAACTCATTATTCGGCCATGTGGCCACACAAAAGCCTAACAGGTAAAAAATATTTTTGGGAATTAGTTGTGCAAGGCAAGAAAAAGTGTTCCAAATTGCTGTTTCATGATTTTCGTTATGGCTAAAATTAGAAAAATTAAAGAGCAGAGAATTTCGCATAAGTAAGTATTGAAATAAGACAGACAACTTATCAAATTCGAAGCTTTAAAAGATTACAAGAAAACCTTTTAATTGTATATTTTTTCTGTTACTTGAAAAAATATCTTTGTGGTATGAGGAAAAAATTGTTATTAAAACTGGCCCTTAGTATATGGCGCCCTCTAAATTCTTAACCAATCCATGGTGCTATATATCACCGAACTCACGGTATGAACAATAGGGAGTTATTAAATAATTTGGTATCTCTAATAAGAGTCACGTCAGCGAAGAAGATTAATGTGGTGGTGGGTTATTGTCTGTGGCGGCCGTCGGAGGCTACAATCATTTTGAAACCATTAAGGGCTTCTACGATAGCGAAACCGACAACGAAGTGATCAGGGGTGGGAATAAGACAATATACTAATTATTTTTTCACATAGACAAAGTATACTTTCACGACATGCCGCAATCACAAATAGATCCTCCTTTTGGAAACCCAACATACAAAACGTATTATAAATTAACTAAAAATAAATAAATGATATTAGGGATATATTATACAAAGTAATGTTATATCGATGATTTTTTTATTGGGTTTAATATGCAAGAAATTTATTATTAAATGATTTAGTCTTAAATTAAAATAGGAGACAGGCTCCATTTTCCTGTCTGTAACATCAATTAGGCCATTTCTAGTTCTAAATCACACAATAAAAGTTTGTGCTTTTTCTATAATTAACTTACATAGGGGCTGTAGCACTCCCACTATGTGTAAAATATGTGATTCTCCATATTTGATTTAATCCATAACGAATTGTAATTCTATCACCAACGAATTTTTCCCATAAATTAGATCTGTACTCAATTGAGATCAAAAAAGAACTTTCTGAAATATTCAATTGAAACTCGATCCCTACAAAAGAGTGCCGATTATATCCACTAATAGAAAAACACATTTCGATTCTTTAACTGACCATTATGCGCATATGTTATTTTTCTGTGGGTCCATTCTCTCTTCCGAATATATTCCACCCCATTCGGTCTTTTGGTCGTTTTTCGTTAGACTGCCATATTTATTTTAATAGCGGCGACAAAATGACTTTTACAAGGGGAATTTTTTAAAATACTATTCAAAAAAATATATTCTCATCTTACACTTTACTGCTATAGTATAAATAGTAAAAATAACTAACGAGATATAGATTGCTTTCCAAAGAATGATAACTACAGGTATAAGAAACTGAAAATGACCAAAATAATAAAATATTTTAGGCAAGCAATAAAAAAAAGAAAAGTATGACACATTCTAGAGGAAAATAAAAAAAATATATATTTTGACTCCTAAATATATTAATTTAACTTCAGCTATACTACCGATCACGTAAAAATTCTACTTTATTTTTGTTATTAATTTTTTTTGTTTGAATTTTTGAAGCGAATACTTTTTAAGATAAATATGAATGGATAAATTATACTTATCTGAATTTCCATAGTATTCCAAAGCTTTTTAAATTCAATCGACCCAGGTTTCGGTGTTTTGACACATCTTTTTATAGATTTGGTAGAAGTTTGCCAGATTATTTATAAGCGTAAATAATTTCATGTCATAAACACCAATCATAATTTAGCAATATATTCAATATTATTGATTTCTTAAAAATATTTTTGATTAGTATTACGTAGGTATTTACTCCAAAACGTAATCAGAGATAATTGAGCTTCCCAGATTTAATTGTTCATTCAATATGTATATTGAGGATATTTTAGTTATTTCTTTATTTCATATTCAAAATCTAGTTTTTCTTTCTTGTCACTTATAAGAAGTACTTCTACTGTTGTTTCAATTGTGTTATTAAGTATAGGTTTTTTAGTGTTAATGAAGTATTTTGCGTAATATTACTTATCTGATTGTTTTAACCTATAAGCTGTTAAGTGCTCACAGTAGCGTATGTTAAAATTTCTTAATGTCTGGACAAGATAAATGGCGTTACAATCCGGACAATTTTGTTTGTGAATATCCGATTTTTAAATTTTAGGTTTTGCATTTAAGATTCTAATCATTTTTAAATAACCTCATTCCTTATTTGCGGTTTTTTAAGAAATATATTTTGGTCATTCTGTAAAACGCAACTCTTATATTTTATATCGGATTTAGAAGCCTTCTTCTTCAAATCCGTTATCAGACTTTTTCAATAACTTTTCAAAATTACTAAGAAATTAAATATGCTTCTATATCTTAATTAAGTCAATTAAATATCGGAAAAGGCAATAAAATCCTTTATAATAATTACAATTTTTAATATAAAAATAATTGATTTATGTTATTGGATTAACCGATTTTCGAAAGTTTATTTTTGAATATAAACTGCTTCTGTTAACTTCGTTATTCATTATATTAAAGTTTTTTTGTCATTTAACTGCTTAGATTGAATGTCCCGTTAAAAGGAAAGATCAACATGATCAAGAAGAAGACATTTTAGTTGCTGCATGGAACAACACTCCGGAATTAAAGAAAAAAAGTAATAGAAAAAAACTATCCAAAAGAGATTAAAGTGATAATAGAAAGAAAAGAAAACAAGGAAAAAATTATTAAAAATAAGGTATCAAGACGACAAAATATTCTTAAATTCGAATGAAAAATACAAAAATTGAAAAATAAACTTATTATCTCTTGTTTAAGGATCTTAACAAACTAAAAAGAGAGTAGTTATTCATTTTAGAAGGCAGGAAAAAATTAAAAAATGAATCAAACAAATTCTTCTTATTAGAAATCTTGAATTGACATTTCAGCAAAATGAGCGTTTAGAACAAACGGACATTTAATTTTTAGAGGAGAGACAAAATAAGGAAATAATACTAGTAACAGCAAGTGAATATAACGAAATAGGAATCGTTCGACCTAAAACAACTAGAGAAATATTAAAAAACCTACCCAGAAAGAGTATCATAAAAATTACATTACACGAATCCATGCGAGCGATAAAGAACACATTATGAAAGAGAGAGAACCTATTAATAATAAATTCCAGTAGGGATATCTCAAGGTGGGAACATCGTTTCAGTCAATTCAATTGTAACGTACCAGCAGTTGTGGTCGTACCTCTAGTTCAGTAGAGAGGGGACACATCGCTGCCCGCTGTTTAACATTTCGCCTACGTCCTTTTAGATACTTTTTAAACCTTTAGACCAATATTCCTTTTAACTGTACTCTCAAAACTATTTGAAAAATTATTCTTAAAACAATTAACATCAATCATAGAAGAAAAATCACTCATACCAAATCAACAATTCGGATTTATCATAAAACATTTAACAAATACCGAATTTTATAGAAAAATATCTATTAATGAAAATGAAATTTGTTCAGCTATCTTTATGAATATTTCTAAAAAAATTCGAAGTCTAATAGGTAGTCCAGGAATCATATTAAGAAAACTATTAGCAAAAAAGTTTATAGATATTCTTTAATCGTATATTTCAGGAATAATATTTCTGTTTACGTATTTATTGGAAAAAACCTTGATATGATAGTGAATAACGAAGCGAATACAAATAGTGTATTAATATACGAAAATAAAGATAGTTACGCCACTGGCATGAATGAATTAACTAATAAAAATAATATAGCAAATATAATGTATATTTAGTGGCTTTTAGTGTGTTTTCATTTTTTCCTAATAATTGACTTAAAATTTAAATCAAAATAAAAAAACTTTGGTC
This sequence comes from Hermaeophaga mercurialis, assembly GCA_951812935.1. NCBI lineage: Eukaryota > Metazoa > Arthropoda > Insecta > Coleoptera > Chrysomelidae > Hermaeophaga > Hermaeophaga mercurialis. The sequence goes on along the minus strand of OX638359.1, from coordinate 32,574,163 downwards.
ATTTTAATAGATAAAATAAACCTTATGGTGATGGATTGAAGGTAGAAATGTCCATAGATTCTAAATTCGTTAAAAAATTAGGATCGCCATTCACATAGGCTCAAATTATTTTCCAGAAAAATGGAAGTAAGAAATTATTATTATCTCAAAAAGTACTACAAATTTGATTTAGACTAAAGTAATTATTTTAGTAAAGTTCATTTCAAGATATTTCGTTGACTTACCATATGCTTGGAGAGCACAATCAGTTAATCTTGTAAATTCTTTATTTTAAAGTAAAGAACAACAGGGTCGTACTTGAATGTCTGCCAGGAATTTAGTGACTAGTGATGCTCAAGCGCTTCGAGCAATACAATTATTAAGGGTTTAAATACCATCCTGTACTAATTTGCTTGGATTAACGACCACCTACCGAGAGATTTACTAATAGTTCTCTGAATGCAAGTGCCAGATCAACGAAATATCTTGAAAATAACTTTACTAGCGACGACAAAATAATGTCCATACGATGGACTTTTTATGATACTATTCTACAGATTTTACTGCTCTAGTGCGGTAATATAAGTGTGATTGCATAAAAAACCTATAACAAAATACAAGTAACTACTGATATTTTTAGCACGCAGTTGAAATAAAATGTAAGCAATTACAATAAATATTTTCATGGTTTACGTGGTGTCGGTTTTAGAATTTCACTTTTGCTTTATATTAGTATTATCTTTTTAATATTTTTTTAAATATGCGTGAAGATCCATGGAAAATGAACCAATTTAAGGATTTTGACCACCAACAGTTGTGTGGTTTGCCCTATTAGCCAAAAATTATAGCAGCATCTGTCGATTCGCCAATAGGTAACCGATAGTTTTCTTACCATCAGAAACTAGATCCCAACAAGCGCGGTAGAAGACTTTTTTCATTTAATAGCGGACATTCAAATAAATGACTATTATTTAGCCGTAGTTTTGTATGAAAAACGAAAAATAAAACCGGCAATTTAGAACCGGAACTAGGAGGTACTTCCAAGTATTATTCCCTTGTAATCTACTTTAATTTTATAGACTTCTCTTTCTGTTTTAGGTTACTTGAAAATTTTTGTAAGAGAGAATAGTAGTAATAAGCTGTTATTAAGTAATTTGGTTGAAAAGATTTGCGTTAGTGACATTTGTTGGACGAAAGACGTATGGCGTTTAACTAAATTACTTTATTTTCAAAATTTATTAGATTATGTAGATTCTTACAAGTAGTTAAAGGGTTACCTAAATATGCGTCATACACATAATTCTAGACATTTTTTATTAAAAAAATTATAAGAAATTCTACATTTTTTTTATTTTGTTTTAGATATAAAACCTCCCATTATACTCCTAGTTTTGTAACATTTGGTCTCAAATTTGAAATTTTACAAAATCTAGGCCGAATTTAAACCGAAATATTTATAATACCTAAAAATCAAATACAAGCATTTGCAAAATTTCTGGATAGAGATACTATACCTGCTTTGAATAAAAATTTTTGTAAAATATCATCTTTAAATATTGACAAAAGAATAATTTGATGTCAAGATTTTATAAAATCAAAATGATACAAAATCTCGAATTTACAGTCGAACTTTTAAAAAATGAAAAAATTGTATTAATGCATTCTAAATCATTATATATAATTTTTTTCATAAAACGAAGCACATTATTTTTGTTAGTATCTAAAAAATTTAAAAAGTTTTTCAAAGAATACTTAGCGATGACATTATATCTATGCATTAGGTTGGGTTCACAAAAACTACTCTATAATCCAACAGTGCCACAGAATTATGAATAAAATCAAAGATAGCATCGAAGAAAAAAAGTGTACTAGAATCTTTTTCGAGAAAGTATAGCACAAAGGTTAAAATATAAATTAAAAATGCATCTACTATGAAATCAAATCTAAGCGAACGTCACTTTCAAGTGAAAATTCATGAAGAACTGTTAAAACTATCCTATTAGAGCGGGAGTACCACAGGGCTGTATGTTAGGACCCCTCCTTTAGTTATTGTACACAACTGATATACCAATAACAAATAATACAATTATAACAACATTCGCAGACGATACAGAACGCACTCAGCAGGTTTAAACCCAATAAGAACCACTGTAAATTTACACGGCAATGAACTACTGGGTTGCAGCAAGTCATTCAACATCAAGATTTTCCAAACTTTACCATTAAAAATGCTCAGAATTGTAGCTGACACTTCATGGTTCGTCTCAAACCAGATATTACACACAGATTTAAATTATTCTTATATAACTGAAGTAACCCATGCCAATGAGACAATGAGAACCTCACATCTCCTCTCTTACATTCTATTTACTAATGTTTTCGTAAGTATTAAGAATCTACTAACTTAAAGTGCCATTAATAAATAAAAAAAATACTCTCAATTTTTCGATTTTTTGATGTCAAATTTAGTTATTTTCAACATTTTCAGATTCTTATACCATAATTTTCCTTCTTAAGATACGTTCTATAAAAATGTTCTACCAGTTCTTTAATAATATTCTTTACGACTACATTTATACCAACTAAGATTTTAAAACTATGAAAAAACAAACCATTTTTTTTTTGTTGAAACAGACACTTTTTTATTATCAGATTCAAAATCTGCAAATTCTATTCTTTGTTAAAATGTATTTGATCTTTTATATACCGGTATTTTTAAATATTACCACAATAAAAATAAAAATGTAACGTATATTTTTATTTATGTAAAGCAGTATGTATATTAAGAAAAAAAAAGCAAAATGATGACCAGAAAGACCAATGGAAAATATTGATCAAATCCCTGACCCTTGGCCATGACTCTATTACCATTGGCTAAGCTAACTCTCTAACTTTTAGGGGAGAGTAACCCTAGTGCGTCCGCGAGGAATGACCCTTCCCAAAAACTTGTTTTTATTTCACTGGATCCTGTTTTAATGCAAAAAAAACACTCTTGCCCACATGACTCACGCGAGATAGAGCAAGACGACACTATGAAATTATTCAACTTCTCTTAGAATAAATATGGCTGTCTAGACCAAGGGATTAGCAAAGGGGCAAGTAGAAGTTTTTTTGTTATCGATATTGAAAAAGTGTAAAATTTTTAGAAACTGGAAAATTGTCAGTCAAAACTATAAAATAGAAACAGTTACTGGGTCAGTTTTAGAATTGCGTAAAAAAATATTTTATGGGAGTATACTTAATTAAGAGAGAGTAAATTCTCAAAAATGTTCGATAATACCTAATTTAATATGCAAATCATAGTACGGTACACGCGGTAAATCTTCTATATTTGTAACTGATTTTAAATTATTTTCGACGGCTTCAGTATAAAATTTAATACATTTCTCGTATTATTTTACTATCTTTCATTGTTGTAGCAGAATATCTAAAAGAATTACCGCTTGTCATAACCGTAACCGTAATAGAAACGGATAATTATATTTTAATGGCCACAGTGCGAACAAGTAATTGATATTTTATTTAAATAATATTTAACTTTACAGAAATTCAGTTATTTAGTTTTCGATAAACCTGAAAAATAGTAGTGACTCATTCACCAGTTAAAAAATTTTTGTCACTCAGTGAAAGGAGGAATTAATTGAATTATTCTTCAACTATTTTAAACAAATCTTTCAAATACTGTTGACACCGTACTTGAAATCTCTTCTGAAGCAATCGGGAATAGAAAATCTACGATATATGAAGTTTTAGAGGAGGAACAATGAGGTGAAGTAACCTCACCAAAGCTAGAACCTGGCAGACCAGAAGTCGCAATGAAATTTAAAAAAAAATGCAATTCACTAATTTTTTCTGAACAAGCAAATACCAACTTTAGATAAAGTTTTATAAGCTTTAACCGACGATATTGATTTACCCACAATTAGCCGAGATAAAATGTGGAAACTATTACATGAATAGAAAAATAGGCAGAGACTCAATGAAGAAATTTTATGTGGTAGACCACAGTACTTCAAAACAATAAAACCAATTAGGACAGAAAATAAAAACATTTTCTATTTAGACGAATTATAAGTTAATGCAGGAAAAGTTTGGCAAGACAAAAATATAAACTCATCTCAAGAAGCGTTTTTACAAATATTTACTACTGGTATTAAGAAACTTACAGGTAAAGATGCAAGAATAATTGTTTGTCATGAAGGAAATATGAACGGTTTTCTTGAGGGTGGTTTACTCTAATTTGATTCAAAAAAGAACATTGATTATCACGAAGAAATGAATAGTGATGTGTTTGAGGAATATTTCGAACAAATGATTGAAATAATACCGAGAGTTATCACTCCAGATTACTTGAAACATTACCAAGCACTAAGTGGAAGAAAGATGAAATTGCAATATGGTTAAGTTCTAAAAATATCACCTTTGACGATACAATGCTAAAAATAGAATTGTTAACCGTTGTTAAGAGACATAAGCAAAGTAACAAAAAGTACATTATTGTGGAAATTGCTAAAAAACAAGGAATTCACATTCTTCGTTTTCCACCCTACCATTGCGAGTTTAATGCAATAGAATTAATATGAGCTCAAGTTAAAGGCTACGTTTCTAGAAATAACACAACTTTTAAATTATCAGATCTTAAAAGTTTATTCAATAAGTCAGTATATGAAGTAACCTGTAAGAATTGGCAAAAATGTATTTACTATGTTATAGGAATAGAGAAAACAATGTGGGAACTTCATAACATAATTCATATCTCTACAGAAACTGTTATAATTTCTCTGGAATCATATGACAAATCTTCTGAAACAGAATGTGAGAAACCGTAATTTTATTATTATATCATGTTTTCAATATTTATATATTTATTTATGTAAAATTGGTGATCGGTAAATGAATAAAAAGACAAGTATTTCCATAATTTATTAAATAAATTACAAAATGTTATGTTATTTATTGGAAACGCGCGTCTATGATAGATATAAAACTTATAAAAATATCTTACAAAAACTAATAAATAAAACTAAAAGAGATTATCTCACTAAAAAAATAAACAAAAACAAAAATTCATCAAAATCTTTATGGGAATGTGTTAATACCTTATATGGAAAAAGAAAACATCAAACAAACATAAATGTTATTAATTTATCTGATGAAGATCAGCTGACAGAAAAACAAAAAATCGCGGATGCATTTAATGAATATTATACCAACATAGGCAAAAAATTAGCTGAAAAAATTCCAGACATTGACAATTTTACCGAAAATACTTATCCCTTACAAAATACCATATTCTTAAAACCTACGGATACGACAGAGGTAATATCTGTAATAAAAAACTTGAAAAATAAAAAATCGGCAGGATTTGACAATATTCGTTCTGAAACATTAAAGGAAATAGCGTCTGAAGTTGCACCTATATTAACTAGAATAATAAATAAATCTTTTTCTCTTGGACATTTTCCGAAATGTTTCAAAACGGGTATAATTAAACCTCTTTTTAAAACTGGAGATAAATCTAAAATAGAAAATTATAGACCAATCTCGATATTGTCAAATATTTCTAAAATTATACAAAGGGTAATGAAGAACAGGTTCCAAAGCTTTTTAAATAAATACATTTTATCAGATTATCAGTATGGCTTTAGAGAGGGTAGATCAACTGAACATACGATCTTAAATTTAACATCTTCTATTTATGATCATATAGATAAAAAAACTCCCGCAGTAAATATTTTTCTAGATCTTTCTAAAGCCTTTGACACGGTATGTCATAAAAGGTTATTAGATAAATTAGAAACGTATGGTTTCAGAGGTTTAGCTTACGATTTATTAAAAAGCTATCTCTCAGACCGAGAGCAAAGTGTTGAAATCAACGGTACTTTCAGTACTCGAAAAAAGGTAACCTTCGGTGTTCCCCAGGGAACAGTTTTGGGCCCCATTATTTTTACTATTTATATTAATAGCTTACTCTTTCTTAATACCTCAGGAAAAATAATAAGTTTTGCAGATGATACTGCAGTCATGTACTCCGCACCATCTTGGCAAGAACTGAAAGAAAAAATAGAAAATAACTTTATAAAAATATCCAAATGGCTACAATTAAATAAATTGACATTAAATCATAAAAAAAGTTGTTACTTACCATTTACTTCTTATAGTTCCCCATTACCTAATCTTGGCTCGTTAAATATTGGCTACAACCAGCACATACCCGAAACAGAGAATGTAAAATATCTTGGAGTTGTTATCGATCGACATTTACGCTGGGAACCACAAGTAAAAAATATTCTAAATAAAATTAGAGGATTTATCCCCAAATTCAATATTTAAGAGACTTTTTAACAATCTCTCATTTAAAAACCCTGTACTATTCGTTAGTAGAATCTCTTTTGAATTATGGTATTCTCGGATGGGGAGGAGTTTTTGATGTACATTTAAACCATCTGAATGTAACTCAAAAATGGATACTAAAAGTGATATCTAAAAGATCTATCTCGTATCCTACTGAAGAATTATATAAAGAATGTCGAGTATGTGACGTCAGACAACTTTTCTGTAAAAAAGTTCTGCTCTTCATCCATGAAACTAAAATTATACTAGAGATACACGAGCACCAACACAATACTCGACGGAATGATGGCATTTTTTCCCTCGAAGTGAAAAAGCTTTAGGGCAAAGATGCGCAAAATACCTAGCTCCACGTATTTATTCCATGTTACCTATTTCTTTGAAAAACAATATATATTTAAAGTCTTTTAAAAAAAAGTTGAAAGACTGGGTTATCTGTAATGAACGGTCAATGTTTAGTAATGTTGTCAATCAAAGGAACGTCTAGTTTCCCTCATGTCTTACAATGTTTAAAATTGAGAATATTTATATATATATGTATTTACCTACCTATTGTGACTTTACCGATTATGTCAATTTTATCACTAGATATGTCTAAAACCACCAGAAAAATGTCTTTATAATACAGATTTTGACGCCTACACATATACAAGTGGTATATACCACTTCTGTGTTTCTACTGTTTATTTCAACAATATATTTTGTTTTGTAGTGTTACTATCTTTAATGTATTTCTTTTGTTTTGTAGTGTTTCTATTTTTAATGTATTTCTGTTTTATTGTTGTTGAATAAACATTTATTGTGTTTAGGACTGACTAACAAGACATGTTTCAGGGAATTTACTCTCTCTTAATGTTCAAATGAAATATGGTATATGAAGCCGCTACTTTTACTCCTCTAGGGCTCGTAGAAATATTGATATCACTTCTTTAAAATATCAATCAATCAATCATCTGGAATTAACAATAATGTATTATTATAATACTTAAAATAAACCCTTACCCATTCATTAAACACAAGCTACCACATTTCCAGAAGGTAGGACGTAACTACAAACCCTTTTTTTCTATCATAAAAAGTTAAAAAAAAAACCCTTTTTACCTGATCGCGTGCCCACTATAAAATAAGCGGTGAGCCACTAATAACTTAATAAAAAGAACGCCTTTTAACATGTCTTATTAGATGGGGTAACCCCTTATAGCGGTTTTTTGTGCCGCTGATAGTTTTTTACCTGAGATGCCACGCGTCTGTCCTGGCATTTTTATACGGGGTTATAAAAACTATTTTGTAAATAAAGGGTAGAGTTTTATTTTATTATTTATATGGTTTAATGTGGGTTTTTTTGTCCCATCGGATCGGTCTTTTTTTGTTGGTTTGGGAATAATGAGCTGTTGACAAATAATAAGCAAAGGGTTGTAAATTATGGGTGTTTCGTGGTGTTCGGCAGTTATTTTTCGATTATTTGTTGTATTAAGGGTGGCGCCTCATTTTGCTTGGGTGGTACAGTCACAGTTTATTTGTGTTTATATTAGGGATTTATTCTGCCGATTTTGACCAAATATACGAGCAGTTGGTTAAGGATGAAGACCAGAACTTTCAAAAATAAATGCTTGTAAAACTACAAAAGAATATTTGATAATGATTTTGTGTATTAATACTTTTCATCAATAATTCATTTAACTGTTTGATTCAAATTATCAATGAAATAACTATATTATTTATACATATGTTGTAACTAAAGCCAGAACAGATAATCTAGATTTAACCTTTTAAAGCTGGGTCTAACCAATTCTAGTTGGTTACTTTAGGTTTTGTTAGTTTAAGTTTTAATTAGTTTTAGCCGGTTAAAGTTGAAAACGTTGGGAACGCTAAAACTAACTAAAATCTAACCTAAACTAACCAACTAGGATTGGTTAGATTCAAATTTAGTCGGTTAAAGTTGGAAACCTTGGAACTATTCAGGCTTTAACCGGCAAGGATTCGTTACACCTAGCTTAACCGGTTAAATCTAGGATTAACACATGTATTATACTATATTAAGGAATAAAAATTTTAGTTCGGACAAAGATGAAAAAAATCCTGGACCTATCAGATTAGACGACGAGAAATACAAAACAGATCAAAAATATCATCCGAAAATATTATTGTTCATTTACAATTTTAGTAGGAATATTTTTTTGGAAAGTGTTCGGTAGCAAGCAACAAATAAGTGTCCTTCCTGCGCAAGAGTCCTTGATCCTTGCCTTTGCTTAAGAAGAAAGAAAGGACTACGTTATCCCATTAAAAAAATAAAAGTCTACGTACGGAAAATAAACTATTTTACTCCCAATCGATCATACAATATTAAACTAGATTTTGAAAATGAGGAAGAATAGATTGCTCATATAGAAGTAAATGAAATCAGAGTTCTACATGGTAGTGTCTTTGGGCCAATTCTTCTATTCACCAGAATATATAATCTAGAATGCACTATGCTACTGTAGCTATATTTCTAGATCACATAGTAATTCTAGTTGGTGAATAATATCAAGATTTAAAAAATGATGGTATTAGGTAAATGAGGTGCTCAATATACTACAAGCAAACTTTATTTATGAGGTAAAATTATTTCGCTTTGTACATCATAAAAAACACTTAAATGTTGAGATCGTTTGTAGAAACTTGCATTTTTGGTCCAGTTGGTAACATTTGCGTTGTCCAGTTAAAGTGTTAGTATTTAGTCAAATCACTAAAAAACCAACACAGTATCTTTAGGAACTTCGAATGAAGCAACATATTCCATAATCGTGGATCTGGGAAAGCTAATTCATTTCAAATGCTACATCAGAAAGTGACGCTAAACATATTATAAACTTACTGTCTCTCTATAAATGTGAAATTTTTCAAGCGACATTTTAATTTTCTACCACTGTTTGACACTTTGGGAAAACATTAGAACCAATCATATACAATGCTTTAAACGTAGTTAACATCACAATTGAACCAATTTCCATTTGTTTATCATAACATTCAGGTAGAATTAGCTCGACTTTAATCTTGAAATCGCATTTTAGTTTTAGTTTTTTCATAAAATTACCAATCAGACTTTTATCCTCATCAGCTATCCAGTAAAATAATCAAGAATCTGTGCTACTTCTGACAATCCTTTTAACCTGCTGCTATCATTGAGTCGCTTGTTCCAAAAACTTGGAGATTGCTCAGAACCAAATAGGTTTCGAGTAAATTTACACACTCGAAAAAACTATATAAAAAATCCTTATTGACGTCAAATTTTAAATTATGCTAGTTTCAGGCATTCATAGGGTGCTATACTAGAATTTAAGTTGTACTATAGTGTTAGAAGTCTCGTTTTAGTTGATACCTTCTTTATGACTAAAATTGGAAATACAAATCCAGCCTTGAATCAATGTATATAATACTTTGCAAGATATAATATGTGGACTTCCTAGAATATGGTGTGAGCCTGCTATAGGTAGGGTCGGAATTGGAAAAGTGAGAAACGAGAAACTACTTACAAAGCGTTTAAAAATAATAATGTTATTACTTTTCAACATTTTATTATAAGGGAAATTAATCATTTACATGAAACTAATGATCTTTTTCTACAATGTCTGTCTCACTATCACTATCACTTTCCGCTAAATTTATAACAAAACCTTTTTTTGGACAATATTTATCTTCGATGGTTCTAACATGTTTTATTGCATTTTTCCAATTCTCCACGGTAATTCTGTTACAACAATTTCGAATTAACGTTATCACACTATCACTTGAATTTGGACCCAAGTCACAAATATGAAATTTTCCAGTAGATTCAAATGAATGTATATTCTTTGTACTGATTTGACGAATGGTGCCAATTTTTCTTACTAAATAAATTGTGTTATTGCTAAGCGTAAGGGATATACATGAAAAAATACGAAAAGTTGTACATCATGTTAAAAAGTGATTTTTGGAAAAATGGCCTTTTACATCCAGTATAGAGCAATATCCAGAGATCCAGAGTGAATTATTTTTCAACCAAGTCATTTCATTTTCCATTGATAATTGTCTCCAACGAAAATAAAGTGACTTAACTGCTTCAGTATAACTGCTTACTAAAAATTAATCTACTGCAAAAATCTCAGGAACTTTTAATGTTTGCCGGTCTCTTAGATGATAAACTGAGCGTGATAGTTTACTACATTCTTTTTATTACACCTCTTCATGTACTTCATGTACAGGTAAATTTTCCAAAGATGTACATAATTTTTTGGCATAAAACTTTGATTATGACAAACAGGAAATAATTTCCAGATTTTTCCAGCGACTTCCACAACTTACTACCTTAAAATCACTTTCTATTCTTCCATAATCAAATCTGAGACCCATGAACAAATCCTCCTTTGGAATTCCATTTCTTTCACTTTTGTTTTGTTATGGAACTTAAATCGGTACCAAAAATATATCAATTTTCCTATAGGACATTGTTCCTGGTGAACATTTGACATGGTGTGTTCTTATCATTCATACTTAGCCTTATTTCGTTAAATAAATAACCAACTAAATTAGCTGCTTCATCCCACAAAAGAATCAAAATCAGTATCGTTCTGGCCAATTTCAAAACTGTTCTCTTTATTATTTCTCCGCGTCCTTTTGTTCTATGCATGAGCCCGTATTCACTGTGATATAAACTTTTACAATAATCTATGTTCTCACTATCTGAGTTAATTTCAGTTTGTTAATGTTGAAGTTTGTAGTTTTATTAAAAAATTTTACCAATCTTTTTACTTCAGCGTTGTAAAAATTACCCCCAATAAGCAACTTTATCTACAACATATGAGGTTCCAGAAACTGAAAAAAATTGTTAGTTTCAGACTTATGTATGAGAAAATATACTTTTCGAAACTTTAAGAAAGCACAAGTAAAACAAATAAATTTGCACTAGTTGTGAAAAGATTTTCATCTAATCACATAAATCAGTTTGGAAAACCTCACCAACTTCAAACCATCTGTGTTCATTAAAGCTACTTCTTTGATTCTTACAATATTTTCTCAAAATCTTAATTGTTTTGATGATCCATCCGTTCGTGTCAAATTATTTAACTTCTTGAGCAATCCATCTCACAGATCATTATTCGGAATAGCTTTTCACATCTTACAACCAGTGCTTTTACAGTCTCATCTCTCACAAATACAAAGTTGTTTGACATATTATTATTATCTGTTGTTAAGATTACAGAAAATACATTTCTTCTTGCATTTTGGTACAAAAAAGGCATTGTCCAGGTTATATGTGAATAAATGTAGTGCTAATGATTTTTTATCTATGAATAAGGAATTCTCACACTAAATAAAAGTTATTCGAGTAAATTATTATATAGGATTTTTAATACAAATCCCGTTGCACGTCATATATCAATTATGAGATAACGACCCTGCAGTGTTGTCGGCTTGTCTAAATTGTCGAGGAATGTAGGAAGTTTCAAAAATGTAAGGTTAGGTTGTTGTTTAGCTTTATTATTATGAAAAATTAATTTATTGAAGCGTATATGAACAATATATGATCCTCACACTCAAGACACTTCATCCTACCAGTTTTAAAGTACATTTGAAAAATGTTTTTCTCAGTTGATTCATTAGCAATCTACAATTGTGATATTCTTCTTCTTCTTGCTGTATTATCTACTTTTAATATTCAATAATCTGTTATAAAAATCGTTATATTATGTTGTTTATTTGTACTATATTTTTATTAAATAAATAAAATAGAGACATATAAAAAAGATAGCAAACTATTTATTGTTATTAAAATAAGACAATGTTTTGTTTAAAAAAATATATATTTTTCTTATAAGAAACAATTCAACTACAATATTCGAATTCCTACAAAAGGTAAATCCTTTCTCCTAATTCAAATCTGAATCACTTGAATCACTGTCATCGCTGTTAGGATTAATAATAATGGGATTAATTTCTAGTCTATCAAAAACTCTCTCTCTTTCATACCATTTTTATAAGTTAACTATCTAGCAAAGCAAAAAAATAAAGACAATATTATAAAATTACCGAAAACGTGGTGAAAACACACAACTGGTTGACGGCCGGACGTCAGAAATCGTTGAAATATTTCAATCTAAATACTCGACAACGTCGCATCAAGGCATGCCAATCGCTACAATGTCATTTCTTCATCATAAATACGAGTCTCATGGGCGTAGAAAATTTCAAAATTATTTAATGTAAATTATGGTTTTTTGAGTACTAAACATATAATAATGATTTATAAACTTTATATTATAAAGAATAAGACGTATATAAGCCAATATAATTGAAATAATTCTAAAATTATCAAAATAATTACGATTACTTTTTCGGTTTTTTAGTACTGTGACTACGTTCATGAGTCCTCGTGAATTTTCGTGATGTTTCGTATGATTTATCTTAGTTAGGGAAATTTTAATTAATTGGCAGTACTATGACGAAAGAGGTACGTCACTCCTGACGTGCAACGGTATTTGTACTAAAAATCCTATATATATAATTTAATCAAAGTTCTGAATCCAAAACAAATATTTATATCAAGAAATAATCCGTTACAATGAATATCAGGTATAAAAGAAAAACAATTTAAACCGCGAATATAAAAAACCAAACAGTCCAGCCCATTCATAAGCCCAATTTTAGGAAATATGACGCTTCTTTCTGTAACTTTATATTGCAGCTCAGGGCTCTGTACCTTTCAACACGCGCCTTCCATTATTTGGAAGAAAATGTGAAGAAGTTTCCGCAAATTCTGCAATTTAATACCTTTCAATAGAAATTCTTTAAGACCTACAACTGTGTGGGATGAGTTCTGATAATTATTATTTAGTCGAATTGGTACAAATATACAGTGGGGCGTAAAAATATTTTTCCAACTTCTATGTTCACTCTAATGTATATGCCACGATAGTCAAAACAGCATTATCAAAATAGAAAACTATTTTCTCATAAAAGCAACAAAATGTTAATCAATAATGAACATTTTTTCTCTACGCGTATTAATTTTTTTATAGATGTTACCGCGAAAATAAAAAATAAAACTCATTTTATGTGCTCTTTCTTATTTACGTCAAGTTCAGTAAAAATCCAAAGAATCCAATTTCCTTCAACCTCATTCATCTGCGAAGATTAATAAAGAAATTAATAAAAATTAGAGTTGTGTTCTCGACACATTAATTTTCAAACCCGATCCAACAAAATTCCATTCGCAAAGGCAGCCCCAGCTCATCCTCGTTTTTGCTAAAACCAACAGAACTGGCCTTAAGATTTTCTTTATCTACACTTTCGATACTTATTTAAAAAAGATGGCAATATTTTAAAGTGCACTTACTATAGGATAATCAAATTTGGAGTAATATTCAGACCAAAGAAAATATCATAGGCTAGATACGAGGGCAGTTCCAGAAGTATCCGGTCTAGCAAGGAAACAGAAACTTTATTTGAAAAAAGCTTTTATTTCTCTACATACTGTCCTTTTAGGTCGGTACATTTTTTCTAGAAATGTTTTTAGCAAATTTTTTACCATTTAATAATTTTTGGAAACAAAATTAATCTGAAAGAGCTAAATCTGGTGAATGGGGTGCGTGAAGACCAATAACTTCTCATAATACTCACAGTTCATCAATTTTCCTTTCTGAACTCATTATTGTTCCTCGTACACAGATTTCTCATGTTCAATTTTTTAGTCAATAAGCGATTTACTGGATCTTTCGAGAAAAATATCTTCCAGCTTGCGCATTTTCAGTCGAAGGTCGTCCTATATATTTTTTTGGATTTCCTTCACCATTTCTGACGTAGTTATCTGCCACAGATTTTTTTACTATTTGAACAGACTGCACTAATACAGTTTCGCTTTGATATTGGTTTTACTGAGACCTTTCAAATGAAAGTATGACCAATGTTTTTCATGTTTGCAAATGCATTAAGAACTTTCACTAGTGATCGTTGCATACTTCAAACTTCAAACTTGGGTACTTATGGGCTACTCTCGTAATATGCTAATTTTAAATTGATTAAAACAAAAGTTATTAAAATAACAACAAAATATCTTTAATAGCCAATTTTAATCAGAAAATGAACATAATATTAGTAATAATAAAGTGGCAGAAATTAATTAATTAACATAGTTGTTTTACGTATTCCTTAGGGTAATGTAATTTTTTGAAATACACACTATGAAGACCAATTAACTGTTTCTATCCATAATAAATATGAAAGATAAATTATTCTTATCTTGAATTTCCACAGTATTCCAAAACTTTTTTAAAACATTTTCTCTATTTGACAAATTTCTTATATACATGTATTCTTGACTTCCCATCATCATTTAATAAATAAAATATCAAAAATCATATCCCCTACAATATCTTTTATAGTAAAAAATAATGTAGGTTAATTTTTATTAAATGTATAACCTAAAATGCTATCTATATTGGCCAGATCTTTAGAAATTTTGAAATAAGTTACAGTGAACACTTATGATCTTATATATTAAAACAACCAGATAAATCACATTACGCTAAACATTCTCATTGACACTAAACATAAACATACACTTAATAACACAATTGAAACAACAGTGGATGATCTTCATATAAGTGACAAAAAAGAAGAACTTGATTTTTCAGAGGAATATGAAATCGAGAAATATGTAAACTATCCTGAGTATCCTGAACAATTAAATCTGGAAAGCGATGAGCGAAACTTAAATCACAGAGAAAATATTTAAAAAAAACCTTTGGATTACCATGAAAATTCAAGATAAATATAATTTCTCATTCATATTTACTAATGAAGACATTTTCAAAATATTTATCAATATGCAACTTTGAATAAAAATAATATATTGAAATCTCTGTTTTCATAAAAAAAAGATATAGCTGGAATAAAATATTTGGCAAAATAAAACCTTAGTATTAGTGAGAACCGAATAATTCTATTTTATTTTTATTTTTTTGTTTAGCCAACTTCCAATATTAAAATGTATACAAGTATTCTGAAACCCTGTCTAGAGAAAAGCTATTATTTTTCAAATTTTTAAGTTGCAAAGTATATCTTCAATGTGATACCTTCACTTGAAAAACTGAAATGGAAAAGAGTTTAGAAATTCTTCTTCATGCAGTGTTTTCTTCAATAAGAAATTAGATTTTTAATGGAGAAGTAAACAATAAAGTTGTTTAAAATGTAATAATAATTATGTGATGTATTGAATTCCTCCTCATCACAGGAAAATAAATAAACCTTGAAGAATTGGTTCATTTTTTATCTTGAAAAAATAGAAATGACAAACTATTCTCATGACAACTCATACACCAATGTTCTTTGTCATAGTTGATTTTAGAATATCATAGAATTATAAGAAAAGTATATTTTTACCTTTCACATTTATAAGTGATAGATTCCACAAAGGAAGAAACAATCACTATGATCATAAAAGTAAATTCACGTTTAAACTAAATTTTTTATCTTGTGGGATTCACAGGCTGTGACATAAAAACGGCTCTGTTTTTTGCCATAAAGAAAATGAGTTTTTTGTTGCACAACAGGCAATATATTTTATAAAATGGAATATACCGGAAACTGGTTAAACGGCGTATACGCACGCGACAACCCCTTGCAGTTAAGGGTGGTTTTTACAAGGCCAGACGGTTATTAAAACTGAAAAACTGCATAAATTGTGGGTTTCGAAGCAAACTTTCATTTGAAACCTGATGGGTAGCTAAATTTATAATGAGATACCAAGTTTTAGACGGCAAGGGTAACTTTTCGATAAGATTTAAAAGGAAAATGGAGCATAAAATTATATTTATTAAGGGCTGATCACGAATATTTACCTAGTGTAACTAAATGGAATTTTATTTGCAAAGGATTTTAATAAAAATTTAATAGGATAATAGTAGAAAATTTTATTAATAATTATAATATACAGTGTGTACATAAAGCACGGAATAAATTAATTTTATGCTAAACAAACAATTTTCAGGAAAAATCCTGAGACAAGTGGGTTTTGATTTTAATTTAATGTAATTTTACATAACAATTAAATATAAAGGGTAATCCATTTGGGAATAACGATGTCATCGACAATTTTTCTTAAATGGCACACCCTGTATATATTTTTTTAGATTGTAAATTTCAAGACGATTCCAAAAATATATCATATTATTGTGTTCCCTAATTATTAATAGTTTTGAAGATACAATAATTTTAAAATCTGTATTTTTGAAGACCTTTAATTAAATTAAGATAACAAAATAATACAATAGTAACAATAAATTGCCACACATTAAATGACAGTAAGTGTTCGAATTGTCTTCCTTCTTGTGTTTGACAGTGTCCTAAGCGATCAATAAATTCATGCTGAACTTTATTAATGATTTCCTGCGAAATGTTATTTATTTCTTGCCTTATTCTATCTTTTAAATTATTTATGTCATTGGGTTTACTTTTATACACAACATATTTTAGATGAACCCACAAAAAGAAATCTAATGGCGTGAGACCCGGTGACCTTGGTGGCCACTCAATGGGTACTCGTCTACCAATCCACTTATTGGGGAAAACTTCGTCAAGATATGTTCGAACCGAATAGGGTCCAATGATTTTATTTCGAACAATTCCTGCCCAAACATTAATTTTCTGTGGATATTGAGTGTGATGTTCTCTCATCAATTTAGGATTTCTCTATCTACAATTCTGTCTGTTGACTTCACCGTTTAATGTAAATAAGCATTCATCGGAAAAAATAATGTATATCCCTAAAATAAGATATTTTTGTTATTACGGCATAAAAGAAGAAGAGATTACTTAATTTCGATTTGAGCCAAATCACCTGTCCTCCAAAAGTAGTAAGAAGTACCAATTGAAAATGGCACTTTATTATCAACTTTTCTCAACTATCTTCTAAGTGGCTTCTGTAAAAAAATTAAGTATTTACTTATTAATCTAAATTGTTTCGTATGCTTTCTTATTATAACTGTTCTGAGAAATTTGATATTTTAGCTTAGCACTAGTACTATAGTGTACGTAAGTAGATGTGAAATATTTTTACCATTTGTACTTTGGGATAATTAAAAGTATATTAACCGAACTTCGTAAAGGAATTGCATCTTTTGTTGTAAGTACTGTAATTTTTCCTTTTTTTTTCTAATGCAATTTCTATAAGGCTATTTTTCGCATTATTCTTCTCTTTTATAACATATCTTAACTTTTTTATTAAATTAAATTTTCAAACTGTAGATATAAATAGATAAACAAATAAATAAATTTTCAATAGGTTACTAAACACTTCTCTTTTAATTAAGGCACTATATTACTTGGCAAATCTAGCTCTGAATTTCTAAAAATGTGATATCCGCAAAGTTAGAATGAGAAAATATTCGGACGACAAAGAGGGTAGTAGTCAGTCAAATGCAATAGAATTGACCAGTGCAGTTAAGTATACTTGTTTATCGGACTGTCCTCATTCAGAGTTAGATTTGCCAAGTAATACTAAAAATTGTCATTTTTAAAAATTCACATTTAAATGTGACTTATTTTTTTACTAGGCAGGTTAACCAGACGAAAATGAAACCAAAATTATTATCAGTAACTCTCTCCACATTTTAGACGAACGCTTCGATTCGTTATTTTTTTTATTAAAAGGGGACACATTTTTTACCTGATAATTTGATTGGCGAATTGAATTAAAAATTACTAAAACAAGCTGTCGATCCTACCTTAACTAATATTATTGATAATAACAACAGTTTGAAGAAGATCATTTAATGTGTCAGCAGGATAATGGTGTTCACTTTGATTGTTAACCAGTATTTATAAAAAAAAATTCACGCAATTGGATTGGGGCAGGAGGCAACTCTGAAAGACCATCACAGTTACCAGATTTATCCCCGTTGATTTTTTTATGGGAATACATAGGAAGTAAAATCTACACTTGCTTCAAAAACATATTTTGAGCTTTCTTATAAAGCATTGGGCCAAACTATACAATTCTATAATAATTGTAAAGGCTTTAAAACGACATTATACTCGATCCCAAGTGCTAGTAAAATATTTTAGAATGAATCGTACTCTCACTTGGGAGGTTAAAGTGGCGCAGTCGATCATACCAAAAAAATGTTTCCCACTTCAAATAATAATTAACGGTTCCAAAGATGTATCTAAAAAATTGCGCAGTTCCAATTGAAGGATCCGTGTTATTTTCGTCTGGCCACCCAGTATATATTTTTTTGAACTCCTTTCAATTTCTCCACTGGGCATATGTAAGCTTATTAATTTTAATTTCAGCAAAGTACGACCACCTCCCTCGTATTCTTAGATAACCATAATTATCCCATTATCTCTAAAATTATCAAAATTGCAGACAAAGGAATGTCACCAATTATCCAAACCGCCATCAGGTAAAAATGAAAAAGTGAAATTGGTACCGTTACCCTTTAGCTAACCTAACCTAACCCTTGTAGTTATCGAAAGACGGCAGGTGGCGTAATAAGACCAGTTAAGGGTTAATTCTACCCTTCCGATAGGCAGGTGCTCCATTCTTCGTGTTCAATATGACTTAGGAAAGGGGTGAAAACGGTACAAAAAACCGCTAGAAGTTAACTTTTGTGGTGGCATCTTAATTGGATCGCAATGTAAACATTACAAGGTACTTAAAAGGGTAAATGAGGGTTGTTTATCCTATTATAGCCTTAGTGTTTTATGGAGAAGTTAAAAAAGTGTTATACCATTACCAACATGTTATCGGTGGTTTCAGATTATGATTTTTTGTATAATTAAGATTAATGTTTCTTTGCGACGATTTCCGAAACTCGAATATTCTTTAAATTAAAAGACCTCGTATAAATAAAAAGAAAGCAATGTTGGCGACAGTGATATATTTTTTCTGAGAGCAATTTTCCATTTGAGATAAGAACGATCAAGTTTATTACAGATAAAAGTAATCGACTAGACCGAGATTAACTTCGGGGGTGCCATACTTGTATCTGGACATCGACCAAAATGGTTCTCCAACTTATTTTTTAGCTTTAATGTTTTTTACGCGTGACAATGTCTTCCAGCTAAAATTTATAGCTTTTTTCGCGGTTTAGCGTATATTCTACACAGGAACTACCGTTCAGCCATTCGCTAGTTGTAGATAACGACATGAACCAGTAGCGTAGGAAGTAACATTCTTCTGGACTTGTTTCTCTATGCAGGATCACACGATTAGGAAATCTTATTCGATATTATTCAATACTTCTTCTTCAATTTTCTTTACAGAAACCTACCACTAATAACATGTTAACTTGTTCCCAGCTATTTACAAAACACTCTACAAGCAATTACTAAAATTAAATTGCTTTTTTTGCTGATGGCCAAGTTTAATCTATAATTTCATAGCCAACTTTTGAATTTTCGATGATTTGAAATAATACAGCTGCCATACGTGTTTTTAGTTATTTAAGTTTTTGTTGAAAATTGCAAGGTTTTTTGGAAAATAGCAGGACTAAGATATGTTTTAGAGTTAAATTCTCCATAAAATAATGTAACAACTTTTTAGGTTCGCTAAAAAGTTAAAAACTTCTGTCAAATAATGGTACATCATTTCTTATGAACCCTTTAGAATGCTACAATTTAACTCCATTTACTGTGTATTAATGTTATTGGTACACTCACAATGTGTAGCAAATTTGGTTTGAAGTTGATATATTGGTATTTTCGAAATTTGAAACCCCACTTTCAATACCTATAACTTCTCAGAGGTGCAATTTCCGTTTTAGTTTCAATTCTCTATTATTATTTGATTTTAGATTAGTCCTTGTGGTTGCTAGGCTGGTTCTGTTGCTCCAGACCAATGCGCTGTGCCTAATAGTTAATTCCTCTATTGCTATTCGCTGCAGGAGCTGTTTCCTGCCCCTTTTCTACATACCATCAGGACTTTTGTAACCTTATTGATTACTTTCCACTATTGCCAGTTTCAGAGATGTCTTTCCAACAATTTCATTTCTTGCTTCTATCCAATATCTATTTCTTCTAAACTGGTTGCAGCGTGAGGTTTTTCCTGCTAAAGGCAACTAAGGAAGTTTTGGTATGAATGTGACTGAAAGCAGATGTCTTCTAACTGCCAGGTGCGGTTTGTCAAAAGCTTTGTTTATAACTAAGGAGGCACAATACATCATATCTTTATTTAATAGAGTATCCTGGTAGTAATGCACCATATATGTTATTTTGGCTAAGCATTATTTTGTTACATCTCTGTATACCTTGCTAAAATATTATTTTTTGTCGCTCCACCACTGTCCGCTGCAAAATGGATAATTTCATTGTGCATTATGCACCCTAAACCGGGCATCGTACGTTTGGGGAGTGTCCATCGAATGTCCACGCCGTCCTTTGGGGTCGTTTTCGCCATCGCCCTACGTGCTCGCGTCCGATGATGGTCTTACGGCCCTTATGTGCCTTATCGGCCCTTCCGTCTTACTCATCGATGTCGTTTCGCGAATTCTCCAACGATATTATCACCTTGGGATCGCAGACCTGACGCCATTTGTCGCACTTCGAGATTTTTGGGATAAGAGAAAGGATTTTGAGTTAAATCTTCTTTGTAAAAGTTTGGATAAGGGAAGTGGAATTTATCATATTATTTTTTTGTATGCATTCAGCGTAAGTAAAGAATGTAACACACAATAGGTAATGAAAATCTAAATTTTGAATAAAATGTGGAGAGAATTAAATCACTTTTTAGAGGCAAATAAAAATGATATTAGCAATTTGGAAATTAGTCCTTCATATATTCTTTTTCGAAATTATTTTTTGATTTAAGGCAGAGTTATTTATTTGTTGAAAAATAAATAAAGAACGAAATAATCGTCCAAAAGATTAGAAGGAAAAATATCAAGCTCAAGAGAAAATAAAATAAGGAAACTCAAAAAAAAGAATAAAATAAGGAAGACGAGAGATGCACTGTTGTTGACATTAAAAAGGGTGATGCAAAATCTACACTTAATAGCAATTCAAACATTTAATAAAACTAATTATTTCCTATGCAGTAAGAAAAAATAACCGAATCAGAACGAATGGAAATAATAAAATTATCATCAATGTATAATGAAAATTAACATTTAGGAGTGTTGTAACAGGCCATTAATGAAGTTTCTTACCATCATCCAGATGGACTACCTTAAAAGAAAAATAATGGAAAAAACAGAAGAACTTGTTCTATTATATTCTTCCGAAAAAGTCAAAGCAAAGTAAGATAAAAAATACATCGTAGACATTAAATTATTAATAAAAAGGAAACAAAAAAGAAACAAGTATTCATAAGAGCTAAAAGAGCATGGAAAATTCTAGTAATATGCAGGTATGCAAGAATAAAAAGAGATGAGGGAATGAAAAGTACAGACCATGAGGTTAACGAGAGTGACGAAGTTTCAGAAAAATAACATATAAGACAGAGGTCAAGATAAGGTACTTATAGAAGATAGAAATGTAATATTTTTGCTTAATATTCTGATCCTACTATTTATTCTTTTTATCATAAAGAGTTTAATCCTTAATAAAAATAATTATATTGTTAATTTTTGTATTTATAAAAAGTCAAAACTAGCACTAAGTTCAACTGATTTCAATCAAGTTGATAATGCTATAAATTAAACTAAATATATAGTGGTAAGTACTATTTCCTTTTCCTTTTTCGTTACATCTTTATACTAATAGAATACTGGATGTTTGGTTTTATTCTTCTACCCATTTTTTTTCATTTTTTGGGTCCACTGGTCGTGTCGTTCGTTCCAGATAAATTTTTCTCATCCTGAATAGGCTACTTCTTCCATCCAGGTTTTTCTTGGACTTTATTTTCTACTTTTTATCTTTTTCGCTAAAAGGTTCTTCTTATTAGACTATTTGGGTTTTCTCATATGACCATACCAATTTAATTACCTTTTTTGGTTACTTTAATTGTTATTTGTTTTTTTCTTGTGTTCAAACTTTTGATCCTATATAGTTTTGTTTTTTCTACTATTTTTCGTAGTTGTTTCATTTCTGTTGGGTTTATTTTGTTATTTATTTCTTATTTGTGACTCATGTCTCACTTCTATAAATTAACATTGTAACAGTTGTTGTAGATTCTGAGCATTACTTTAGTGTCTGTTTCGTTTTCTCCTAATATTGATTTGTTGAATGACTAATTAATATATTTGGTTTGCTTTTCTAATTCTAATATCTGTTTCTGTGTCTATCTTTTGTTTTATATGCTCCCAGATATTCATGGTTGATACTTTTCAGTTTCTTATTGTTTGGTTGATTATCATTGTTTTACTTTTATTTATATTTATTTCCATTTATTTTTCAATTTATTCTATACAAGTTTTTCTTAATCTCCCCATTTTTAGGATTCAGTATTGTGTATCCTATGGTAGTAATCAACAAATTCTTGTATACTTTTTTACTTCCTTTTTCTGCTTTGCATTTCTGTGACCTCTTTCTGATTATTTGTGCCTTCTCTTTTATATTCTTGAATAAGTTTTTGGCTGCATCTATAAGTTTCTTTGAGACTCTAAGTTCACGCATTCCTTCTCATATTTGCTCTTTCTGTATAGATTCAAATGCCGCTTTCAATGGAAGTTACATACAGTTCCTCTTTTTGTTCGATTTTTCTTTCTATTAACTTTTTGAAGATGAATGTATTATTTGTTTATATATTTATTTTCCTCTCCTGAATGCTGCTTGCTCCACATCTAATTTATGTTCAATCTCCTTTCTTACTTTTTCTTCAATTAGTGTGCTATAGCTATACAACTTTGCTATTCTCACAAATAATCTCTTTTCCTTCTTTATGTCTTCTTCCCAGTCTTATGGAATATTGTTTGTTTCCCATGCCATTTTTAGAGTATCTAATATTCATTCTTTTTCTTTATCATTTTGGATTCTATGTTGTCACTTCCGCTAGACTTTCCTGTTCTAATCATTTTGACTCCTTCTTCAAGTTCTTCTATCTTTATTTCGTCCTGGTATTGACCCTTCTATATCCACCTGTCCATCTTTGCTATTGTTTTTCTAAATTGGTGCCCGTATTATTCTTTCGATTCTGTTAAAAAAAGTCAAAACTTCCACTCCGTACAATTGAATTCATACAAGTGATAACACTATAAGTTTAACTAAATTTGTAGTGATAAATTGAGAACGATAAATCTCTGTACCTTATTTTTAAACCCCTGAAAATTTCTTAAAAAAACATTATCTCGTGCTACATGTCAACATATATTTATTTTTACTATTTTTTTTTTGCAACACCCATAGGTATTAAAACATCTGTTCTTTTTTTATTGCAGGTAACTATAATAAAAAATTGAAAGTCCGAAAATTTGAATAAGAATATTGGGAGGGTCGCTTAAAAAATCAAAGAATTTTTTTCAATGCTCCGCACGATGTAAGTTGGGTTCAGGGGCGAATTTAGCCCATACAAACCGAATTGAAACAATAGGATAAATTATTAAGACAAATAGCTGCACAATGTGATATGATAATAATAAACTAAATACAAATAGTAAGTGAAATACAAAAATTTAGTTAGCTTTGTTCCGTTTTAATACAAACAGGAAAATGATTTATTTCAATTTTCGAAAAATTACTGAGGGTTACCTCAATCCCTCTATCTAATTATTTTATATAGGTATTTTTAAGCTTCTAGATTTGACACAATCTTGTCGATTTTTGCAATAAAAATACGTGCCTATTAATATCTTGCTAAATGTTAAATCTGTGGCCAAGTTAATGACGGTCCTGTTTCCAAATTTTCGATTCTTTTGTCACAAATCGGTAGCAAGAGAGTTACAAAAGAATTAATAATGTGGACGTCATGTTTGGTTTTTTAGGATCTGGTGGTTTTTCGAGTGGCACGCTTTTTTAGGGAAGATTATTACGGTTTTATTTTTTTTATTTCGGAATAAATTTACCTACAGCGGGGAATATGGCATCGAAAGAAGAGATCATGTTTTGAGATAAACTAATAGGCGATATGGGCTCATCCCTTAGGTATTGATAACATGACAACAGATGCCGAACGGTGGAATAATTAACGAGATAAAACTTACTTTAAAGGCGTCGCACATTTTTAAGCTGGTTTACCCATCAATGTTATAAATATGGATGCGTTTTCTGATTCATTTAAGGAAATTGGGGCGGGATAGTCAGGATCTAAAGTATTTTAAATATGTACTCTAAAATAATTTTAAATAATTAATTTTTTAGCCTAGTGAATGTAATTTAATGTAATGTAAGTTCAGTTTGGCTATAAAAAAAATGTAATTTAATGATTTAGAAATAATATTAAATATAATTGATAATATTGTTAGAGCTATTGATAAGAAAATGGGATTTTTATTAGTCGCTTTAGATTTTTGTATGAAAAAAGTATCAACATTTAAAGAATAACAAACCGAAATTTGTTTATTTTTTATGATTATTATTTTGCGAGTTCAAGAAAAAACAAAAAGTTTACAACGTGAATGATTTTTGCTCAATTCCCATAAGACTACCTATAATCTTTTTTTTAATTTTCTTAACAAGATACTTCCAAATAATTAAAATATTTTTCACTTTCTCATTATTTTCATCTAGTGTTCCAACCTCCTCAAATTAAAGTTTTATACTGATATTATTAGGTAATATATACAGCGTGATCCATTTGTAAGTACTACCCCCTCCCAATCAATTCTTTAAGGCAAAATATTCGCAAGAATTCTTTAACATGTCGATTTTTATTTCTGTTGAAGAACGTTTTACTTATTAAAAAAACGCCACTTAAAACATTTGATGTAATTTTTGTTAATTTTAAATGCGCTTTATCAAAAATAAAATTCTATACGTCTGATGGTTCTCTTAATATTTTGTCGTAAGAGACGGGTGCGTAGCATTAAATCGTACTGTTTATTTTTCTTTTTCTATCTTTTCTTTTTCTTATGTCAGTTTGCTGCAAAAACTTGAAATCCTGCTCGGGTTCATTATATTGACATGGTCGTACCAATTTAATGGAATTATTTTATTTTACTCAATTTTTTTTATGCATTCATAACATTATCAACTACGTACGTCGAAGCGTCTATTTTTATTTGCCGATTTTTTATTTTATATTTAGTACTCGCGTAAATTAAAAACCGTTTCTTAAGACGGATATTTTTAACGACCATTTGGGTGCCAAAGATATGGTTATCTAAAATTAATTACTTTCGATGTAACCCACAACGGGAAATGTTTATTTCTAGAATAAGGTAACAGATCACCAATAACCATTACAAAAAAAAACACTATCTCCTTAGATAAAATCAACACTCAGCGCACTTTTGCCAATCAATATGGAGCACCTGTACCACACCGTTATTTTTTCTACCTCTTGGATGATATGGTCAGTTTTTCAATTTCGCAGGTGATCTCCATATTTTCTTCAATTTATTAACACACGTCTAGAAGAGCAAATATAAATTCAGTGATTGCCTCGTGCTGGGGATAGTTTGAGATAATAAATTGACAACAGTGTCCAAAATAAAACAAATTGTTGGTGTTGGGAGCGGAAGAACTTATTGAAAAGATTGTATAATCTTTATCTAGATTTTATATAAATATTCATTTGGAATCGAAGCGCATCTGGTTTTTGTAAAAAATGGGACGGAACCATGCAAAAACGTCTATAAATTAGTAGATTGGTCAGGTTTAACGTTTTTTATAGTTAACGGAAAAACTGTCTATCGCAACTTAAAGGCCATACCTATGTTTTGGAAGAAAGAAACAACAATTTTATATATTCTGAGAAATTATGTGGGTGAAAGATAATCAAAAAATAATTAACGTATCTTTTTTCTGTGGCGAAAGACAAATTCGAAGCCAATAAACCCCCACCCCGCCCAACATAAAAACTAATATATTGGAATAAGGGGTTAAATTTATTTATAGTTATGTTTTTATAATTATGCCCGGTATGAATTTCATTTAAATTTAATTTTAAAAGTAAGATGCAATTGACTACTTACCTCAGGGTGAGTTCAAATAAAAATATAGTTCAAACAATGTAATAATAATATTTATTTTTAAACGAAGAAAAAGTATATAAAAAATTTAAAATAAACAGTTAACACTTTGTAATTTTCTGTGCTGTAAGTAAAAATCCAACTCTTCTCTCTTCATATGTGTCAATTCAAAATGTTTGTCAAACCACGGCCGTTAACCCAAATAAACTTTATCACATTCCAACAGTCCAAATATTCAAAAACATTTCAAATTTCGCTTTCTAATAGAAGTCCATTCACAACAGGTAATGTTTATTATTGATAGCACTATTATCCTTTTCTTATATATTTGATTTTTTTTAGGTTACACAAAATACAGTTTATATTTAAGTAATTATTTCAATGATAATAAAGAACAGTAACTGAATACTTCAGTTATATTATTATCAGGTAATATTAAAATTACTTTTAATGTAATTATTTTTTTTTGAAACTTTGAATTTGTGTTTAAGTAATAATTTGAATTTCTTACTAACAAGGTTGTTTTCTCTTTCAGATCACAAACAGAAGAAAGCACCGTTAATTTCTGACGGAGCTTAAATAGTTTTCCGAAATCATAGCATTATTTATGTTTAATTTATTTTTTACTTTTGACACTTAATATAATAATTTAAACTTCAAATAAATTATTGATTACAAATTACAACAATATATTTTTTACTAATTTTTGGTTGTATCCAAAGATTTAACTGTATATAATTAAAAGGCGATGTTTTTACTTGCATCTTGGCATTGTAATTTTTATTTCTACATTAAAATTTAATTTATTATTTCGATACAACAAAGACAATGTTTTTTTACAATCAATTATTTAAGTTTGTTATAATTGAAAAATTTTTGATTCTTACAGATTTCTAAGTAGTGACCAAAGTTTAATTAATAATTTCTATTAATGTTACAGAATTTTGATTAGTTCAAGTATTATAAGCATTACATAAAAACTCAGCGAAAATGTTCTTATATTGTTTTAACCAAAATTATTTGATTCATGTGGTTATACCTATCAATTTTTGTCTAATCCTTAATTACATTATTTGATATCTTCGCTTAGACCGTTACAATATGTACCAAAAATCTGTGCAAAATGTAAAAAAGTGCAATGTGTAGATAATTGTTTAAAGAATAGATTAAATATCGTTACAGTTTATATTAACAAAAAGATACTTTTAATGCATTTCTAACTCTTTTAAGAACGTGATTATTTTTAAAATAATTTAAAATAATTATCATATTTTTGCAAACACTATTGTTATACTTTAGTTGTGGTTTTTTTAATAAAATGGGTTCAAAGCTGATATTTTAAAAATTCAATTTTCGGTACATTACTATTTTCTAAAGTGGTTAAACCAAAGGCAGTTGCATTTTAGGGGACTGGACCATCATATGGACTCAAGCTCCGTTGTCCACCGATGGTAATTTATGGCCCATGCTGGACGGGGTCCATTTAAAGGGTGCAAACTTGCAGCCGGCTGCATAAAAAATTGCCTTGCAACCCGTCGTTGTCCATTTCACAAAAAAGCCATTGATAATCTATTCTGTTGTCCGAAATAATGTAGTGGCCGGTTAGTGATATTTGAAAAAAGATTTTTTTCGACACTTGATGGTCGTAAAAATGGGTCAGGAGATGTTTATGCCTGATTAAAGTCGACCGTTTCTCGTTTGCTAGTGACAGTTTTAGTTTTGCATCCATTTTAATGCAAAACGAGCTCATAAATGTCATTTAACACAATGATTCATGTTTCTGAGTCACAGAATAGAATCTTCATCATCATCATCATCATCATCATCATCATCTTCTTCTAGTTTTGGTCCATTTTTTCTGTTATCCACTCACGGCTTTTACGAAAAAACTCATTAAAAATAGCTATATTAATTTTCCAAATCAAACATTTTTCGTTTGTTTTAGTAAATATCTGCATTAAAATCCCACGCTGGTGATTATTAAACTTTTGGCACCCCATACAATTACAAATGAGTTTAATTTTTATATAAATAACCTCGATTAAGTAAGAAAAATTTTAATTTCAACCCTCATTGGGCCTCGTCTCTTGTTAAACGAGGAAATAACTTTTGTATGCCCTTGAGATTGATCGTTGTATATCCAAGATGGCTGATTCGAAATTAATTATTTATTGGTTTTCTCGTCCCTAGCTCCCTTATTTGGGGCCCTATAAATGAACTTTTAATTTATTACTTCCATCAGTTTCATGATGATATTTGCAAAAGTTTAATGGATCGGGAGAAATTGATGGCAAACGCGAATGAAACGATATGATGAAACTTTAGAAAGAGCCAACTTTTAATTTCTGATGCGATTTTAATTAATTTAAAATATTAATAAATAGACCACGAAGAATGGGAACACTATAAAACTGAAAGTAAAAAACGTCCTATTTCCAGTTAAATAACACACATCCAAAATAAAAAAAATCAGAACTGGACTAATAAACTTTTAGGTCTGTTGATGATAACATCATTCTGTAAGTCAGTATAGGAAAATGATATTATAATTTCTGAAAATACTTAATAATAATATAATAGTAATGAA
Organism: Hermaeophaga mercurialis; assembly: GCA_951812935.1. Lineage (NCBI taxonomy): Eukaryota > Metazoa > Arthropoda > Insecta > Coleoptera > Chrysomelidae > Hermaeophaga > Hermaeophaga mercurialis. Next base: position 32,545,222 of record OX638359.1, on the reverse strand, counting down.
TGATCGTAAAATGGAGACAAAATAGGAGCAATTTAAGTCTGAAGAGGACAGTACAGCTTTGAAAAGGTTCAAAAATATCTGGGAGTAATTGTGGCCGAAAGAGACAGAAATAGTTCAGCAGGAACAATGCAAAAAATTCAAAATTCAAAAAGCAAAAGCGGTATCAAGAACTGCAAAGACACAGTATACTGTTATATATTCCTTCCTCAGAAACCAAGGCATATGTATATATATATATATATATCCCACTGAAACGAGCTCTCATAACTACAAATAGAAATTCGTATTTACGTAACATGATTGGGTATATTTTGCGAAATAAATGTACAGTGTGATATCATTTCACAGGAATGCGCTTTTAAGTTATTTAAATTAAACAGATGCCATCTTTATAGAGCTCTAGCTCTTAGGAAGTATTTTTGTATAAGGGGATTTATGTCTAATCGATATAAAACGAGCTCTAGATTTTACAGTTTTTTTTTTGAAGAGCATTTATGGTCACCCTGTATAGAAATTTTTGCCTAAACCAACTCGTTTATGAAATATAAGCATACACGTATTCCAATGTTTTTCCTCTCTGTACAAACCTAAACATTTTAATCTTTAAATTATAAATATATATGAATACGGCCCTGGTCTATTAGTACGTCGTGACTTTAATTCACCTTCGGTTATTGTGTTTTGGGCACAAAAAGCTTCGGATAACTAAACCTGAAAGCTTAGTTCGAATATACAAATTTAATTGGACGCTTTTTATACTGCAGATTTTCTTTTTCTCAAAAGCAAGAAGTATCAAGTAAAATGAAACATGCGACAATTTATAAAGAACATAAACTTTACGTTTAGAAATTAATTACAATTTGTTTAATTTGTTTTGATCTTTAATTGAAATGGCAGATGGATTAAAAACATTCAAATGTTAAAAAAAATCTGTTAATTAATGAGTCTGTTGATTTACAAACAAATTTAAAAATAACGTTTCTGCGAGATGTTATTTTAATGAGAAAAATTTGTAATTTACCAATCAAAAAGAAAAAATAATGATTTTCATTTATATATATAAGTTTCTAACGAGTGAAGAAAAAAACCTGAAAAACCAAAATTTTTAAATTGCAACCCCTATCGAGTTTCATCTTATTTTAAAAGTAATGAAAAAAGAAACACATAACCAAAACCTGATATTTTGACACGTTAACTGCCATGTGTATCAAAACTGATACACACTTGTTGGATCCAGTACGCCGCCCTGTATCATTTTGTAACACAATTAATTTCGTTGTGGCCGTAGTATGTTATCAGTTTAGCTTAGCTTTTTTTCAATAAAGACAAAAATGTAGATAAGTAGGTGTAAATTTAATAAACAGTTTGTGATAGTGACAATTTATTGATTGTTGAATTGTTGTGTTAAATTTGAGCCTATTTATTTCCTTTTTTTAAATTAGTTAAAATAATCTGTTAAAAATTTAATGATTCTTGGCTTTGGGGATAGAACAAAATTTTACGATGAAGTGCGGTGAGTCTTCAATGATTTTTTTCATGAACGACCACCGATTTCCTAATCATCAGTCGAAAGAACTGTTCGAAAATTTCAAGAAGAGGAAACTGTGAAAGATCTTCCGAGAACTGGAAGACCGAAATTTGCAACTCCAGAAAAACCGAATAAGTGTTACTGTCTTTTGTTGAAGAACCTTCAAGATCCTTATTAAAAGCGTGTCAGGTACATGAAATCAGTAAAAGTTCTGCTCACAGAATTTTGCAAAAAAAATATTATTTCCCCTATAAGATTCACGTAGTTCAGAAATTGAACAAAGATGACTTCGATAGAAGGTTGGAATTCTGCGAAATAATCCGTGAAAAATGTGATGGTGACAGAAATTTTCTTCTCAATATTGAAACAATAAATAATGATTTGCAAAATCGCATACTTGAAGAAATCACCAATTTCACTAGGGATATGCTCCAAAGGGTTAAAATTCCATTTATGAGCGTTTGGGTCTTTGCGAAATCGAGGAAGGTCGACAATTTGAAAATGTATTATAAAAATCGTAATAAACATGTTTTTTTCTCATTTGGTAGTATAACTCTTAAAATATCTAAGATATCGGATGTTGGTTTTGGACATGTGTTTCTTTTTTCATTACCTTTAAAATAAGGTGAAACTCGATAGAGGTTGCAATTTTAAAATTTTGGGATTATCACCCCCTAAAAGAACTCCCCAGCGTATGAAAGTTTTAAGCCATTTTAAAATGTAGTTTTTATGGCCCTTTAGTGATCTCCAAATTTTCAGATTCCCGGGACTTTTGGGAAACCCTATATTTTGTAATATTATATTTTGTTATGAAAGAAAAAATATTGTATTTATAAAACAATGAGAAACATAAAACTTGGTTTTTTCTAAACGCCAGTGCCAACAAATTGTCGTACTTTTGAAATATGTCAATCATAGGCAGCAAAATTATTCACCTTGAGGTCCCTTCTCGATACAATCGAGGTTATGGACCAGCATCAGCGTGACGACTTAAAAATTCTTGAAAACATTATTTTGTTATTACTCAAGAAAATCCATTCATGCAACAGTTAAGTATTTAAACTAATTTTATGTCACTATTATTTCCAACTTTGTTTTTATAACCCTTTACTGACTTAAAAATTATTTGTCCTGTTTTTAAGGTTATGCAAGTTAAATAACAATTTAATTAATTGACAATAAAATATTTCTAAAGGTTTTATTAAACAACAGGAACAACTTAAAAACAATTCTAAGATCGCCATCTGGGGTAAGTCACTAAATTCGATTCATTTAACTTTTATCAGGTTATAAAATACATTTTTACAATTTCACTTTTTTCTGGTTGCCATGAATTATACTAACTGAAAATTCAATAAAAAATAGCAAAAATGTGAAGCAGTATTTATAGACTATTTTAAGAAAATCTGATATTTTTTAATAAATATGGTAGAAACTTCAATAAATTACTAATTTACAATGCTTGAATATTCTTAATTACTATTATTTACAAGGATTCAAATTATTTTGGAAGCCTGAAGAAGATCAAATAAATGGTCGAAACGTTGGTAATCAAATAAAAATATTCTAATACCCAAATTAAAAATAACTATTAATTAGAGAAATTAATGTGTTACATCTAAAAATGTATACTGATTAACATATTTTATATTATTCCACACACAATATTATTCAAATGTGTCATTACTGCATGAAAAATTATTAATATTTGTGTAATTTTAATTAAATTTGTTTATTTATTGATAATTTCTATTATAATATTATTATTATTACAGTTATTATTATTATTATAGATCCGAACCTTCCTGCAATATATTTTAAATATTTCTAATCTACAATATTATTATATCTAGATTTGTTTCCTAGGTCAGGCACTACACTTTTATTTCCTTAATCCCTCTATAACACAATTTCCCCTTCTCTGGTTTAATCACTTTGGGGTTGCTGCTTTAAATACAATTTGTATAAAAATGTAATAATTTAGGAAAATGTACTTTTAGTATGCAGTATACGCAGCTGTTGCAATTTTTGTTTAACAGAAGCGTACAAAGGCATATGTTTTCGTTTCAGATGCTTTTATTCTTTTTATCAGCTCTACACTTGAGCTACTACACAAATAATCTCTCTTTTCATTTTAGGACTTTGTGTAATGCAGATACGGCGATGACAGCAACCAAAAAACAAGTAGTAACGTGCGAGTTAAACAAATAAAATCAAAATATTTATCCAAAAGTTGAAACCCCCTGTATATTTACTGTCCGCGTTCACAACATTGCAGGGTTTCCAATGGGTTCATCTTAATCTTTCTAGGTAGCTGGTGGTTTTCAGGAAGGGCCATTAAGGCAACCCCCTCAACAGGAAATGCACATGTGACCTAATACCCTTATGTACCCACTGTACCTTTAAATCACGGAATTTGGAACATTTCAAAAATGATATGTGGCTAACATTTGTTTTCTGTTCTTCAAGATGTGATCTGACGTCAAAAGACAAGGATTGAAAACAAATTAGTGCAGCCTGGACGTCGACAGCACTTGTATCAGATACGAAAACAGGAAACGGGGAAGTTAGATTAGTGAAAATAGAGCAAAAATGGGAATAGGAAAAAAAGTATTATGATAAATATACTAACATTTCCAATTTATTGAAGTATTGATAACAGCGCAAAATGCTAACAAAAAAAAAACAAAATTATTGCTATTTCACTTTTCTGTTAATTTATCATTCTCATAAGAGAACACCTGCTATTGTTTTCATATTATTTTTAAGACGCAATAACCCTTTTATAGAATTATCGGAAACGTTGATCAGACGAAAATCGCAGAAACTTCATTAATAAAGCGCAAAACGGCGCGGTCAAGTCATAAGACTTTAATAAATAAACATCTATAACCAAGAATGCTTGTTAAGAAAATTTACACCACAATTTAAACTTAAAATATCGAATGAAAACGCCACAAGCTGACGAGGCAATTAGACAAGTGAAGAGATTCCTTAGATATCTACATAAAAACTCTACATTCTGAATTAACTTACATCAAGTTGAAATTCATATTCTAGATGATCAGATTCGAGAAAATATTAGTGGATTGAAAAATCAACAATTAAATAAATTAAAGACACAAATACACACAAATGTTCAGCACGTTTTCAAAACTTATCTGGCACTCAGTTCACTAACACTAAAATATAATTTCTTAATAAAGAACTTGAATACAATATATCGTCTAAAATCACAAATAATATTCAACAAATTTTACCGGCTCACTAAGAATTAACTCTAAAATTACAGTTAAATATTTTTTTACGAAAAACTTCAAATTTATAATTTAATTAAAAATATGAAACCTAATTGACAAAGAAATTGATAGTGACATTCTTGCTTCAAAACGATTAAAGGCAAAGTTGCAGAAAATTACTTAACCATCACGAAATCCGATAAAAGTGTTGCAACAGTTATTTCTAGAACAAATAATTACAAATCCAATCAAAGATCTTAAAAATTTTTGTTGGAGATCAAACTAAAAAGCTTTCACATAATATTAGGGAACTAGTTGTTCAATCTCCTTTTTAGTGACTAAGACAAAATGTATAATTAAAAAATTAAATTACATAAAGATACAAAACCAATTACACCTGTGGTTTCCTATGCTAATACACCGAATAATAAGTTAGCAGAAGTGCTCAATAAAACTTTTTACAATTTATTCAAAAACTTAATACACATAAATTAAAAGAAAACACAAAATTAGTTTCATTTAATATTAGTAATTCCCTTGTTTTTAATAATCCCTCCATGTAAATGTATATTAATTTTAACTAAATTCTTAGTAGAAAAAACATTAACCAAGTTTTAATTATAGAAGTTATAAACTTGTTTTATATATGTATTAATCAACATTACTTTGTTTTGATTATAAATTTTATAAATTTTATATTCAAAATGAAGTATTCCAGTGGGTATCAATATCAACAATTCTGGCAAATATTTTTATGGATAATTTGAATCATAAAAAAATTTTAATTAAAACATTTTCAAAAATTTATTGTTTTAGTAGAGATATGTTGATGATGTGGCTGGTTTTACCGGTAGTAATAAAAAATTAGACATTTTCTTTAATTTTATTGATAATTTACATTGAAAAATAAAATTTACCATTGAAATTATATATATATATATATATATTATAAAACTCCCCGTGCCATATAAACTGCCAGCTTTTAATCCAATGATACATAAAAGGAATCTCAATACCAATGAAAGTAGATGATGATAAAAGGGAAATTAATATAATAAAACAACTAGCTAAATCTAATAACTATCCATTATATCTAAAAATAGGATAATCAATAAAACAAAGCAAAATATTGCCAATAACCTTGTATTTCCAAAACGACCTAAAAAAATGAAATCATACAAAATTAATACATATTTTGGAAATATATCAAATAAAATATCAAAAATTATATCTCTAGCAACATCTTTAGTAATATTCATTATAGTAAAGGATAATGAAGGTTCATTTTTAACAAACGTAAGAACCAAAATTCCTAAATTAAAAAAATCAGGTATTTATAAAGTTTGGATTGTAATATATGTATTGACCAAACTCTTTGAAATCAGATATAGTGAACACTTACGAACTTATAGATTAAAACAAGCAGATAAGTCACGTTATGCAAAACACCTCATTGTCACTCAACACAAACTTACACTTAACAAAACAATAGAAACAACAATGGAAATCCTTCAAGACAATCGTAGGAGTAAGGATCAATAAGAGATCAAAACAGAAATATGATGAGCAATGCTCAACGAGTGGAAAAAACCAGAAAATAAAATGAAAATAGGCAGAAAACAACCTGTAGTTGGCGCTGTTAGTGCATAAGTGAAACTTTATTCTTTCCGTACTTAAAGAAGCTTCCAATATATCTGGGACATCTTATATACATAAAATTTATTATGACTTACTGTCAATTCCTTCTCTTCAAAAAGCAATAACTTTTGGAAACTTCAATATTTTTTTTTAAATTTTTAAGAAAAATTAGTATCGTAAAAATTTACAAATTACATACTTTAAATGCTGATGAATTAATAAGTACACCATTTTTTGGCAGTTTCTTATAAATTATTTTGTAAAGCAAGTTCAAAAGAAAATTTACTAGTTACTTATAATTGTTCAGAGCCAGGTCACTTTGTATTGACCGTCGACAATACCTAAATTGTGCAATCTGGTAAAACGTCAAACCATTGTAAATTTGCATAATTTTAAATAGAATCTAGCTTTTACTTTTTATGGCCCGCTTTGTGTTTTCAGTGCTATTTTGACAAGAAATTATTTTCGTAAACAAATTCTTTGTACAAACCAGGTTCTGTTAAATTTTTATTTCCGTCAACCAAACAGGTACTGATATTTGTCAGAAATAGTTAGAATACAATTATTTAACAGATATTTATTATTAAATGCATCTAGCAAAAAAAAAGAATTATTGTTTACAGATATTTACATTGCCTAGTACAAAAATATTCACTACAATAACTTCTTTTCTCATTAATATTAAAATTTTATTTAAAAAAATTATTTTTTTACTACTACTACTATGTACTATTTAATTGTAAAAAATTAAGTTCTTCGGCAAATTACGCAAATATGTGATTTCAAAAACATTCATTAATATTTCAAAGTAAATATTTTACCCTTCTACAATGGACACCCCCTAAAAATAGTATTCCCTGGTAAAAGTCCCGATGTTAGTATTATTAAATAATCGGTATGAGTTTTACGCCTATTTGTCCCAAATAAAGAGCGAAGCTCAGTGAACCCTTTCAACTCTTTCCGCACCCCAGCGATTAGTGAAGGGCCAACCGAAATCGAAATATCAGCCATTTCACCCTTTCACTAGCGGCAAAATGGTAAACCAACAGATGATTAATTGATAAGTGTGATTATGGCGTTTACACAAAAAATGAAGTGAATAAAAGCTTAATAAAGAGAATTTTGAAGGTATGATTCATTAGAATTTTTCTAGCTTACTGACAATCATTTTCAACAGAATTTACCACCAAACGCAGTTTTTTGAAAGAGGCAATTTGGAATAAATAATGATAATATTATTATCACTATATTTAGATATTTTAACACTTATGCGGCTTGTAAATATATAGTTGTAATGACTCAAAGTATTGCCACATCAATTTTTTTTAAATATAAAAGTGGCTAATAGTTTCGGTTAAAAAATCATCATCAGGCCCTAATGCGGAAATAAAGAAAATTAAAATTTATACAAAATAAAAATAAAGAAAAATAGCTATATACGTACACATTGCTTGAAAGAAATTAAATAACGTCTTATATGACAACAAGTTAATTTATTTAGAGTCACATAATACGTTATTTAACGATGAATGAATGAATGAAATGTAAAAAATAAAAATAAAAAATTATAAAATTTAGGCAATTAAAGCTTAATTATTTATACAATACAAAATAGAAAATCGAGATTAATAAAAATCTCGATATCTAAGTCGAGATCTTAAAGAAAAACATGAAATTTATTGCTTTAAAATCGGGAATTATTGGAATATCATTTTTAATGTACAGATCTTAATGAATAATCAATAATTATTAATATTTTTTCTTGGAAATTAAGATTCATTAATATATCAAATATATATATATTTCAAATATTTTTGCATGATTCATTAAAATGTTGACTTTAACATTAAAATCTCGACTTTATAAGCAAGATCTTAAATTTCGCTTGAACTTCGAGTTTCATTAAAATACGGTGCTTAAAGTCGAGATTTAAAATAAAATTTAAAATATTTTCGCACAATTCAATAAAATCTCGACTTTAAAATCAAAATTTATCAAAATCTCGACTTCATAATCAAGATCTTAAAGACAAACAATTAATTTTTTCATATTTTTTACTTGAAATTCGAGATTCAAAATATGTTGCTTAAAGTCTAGATTTAAAATAAAATAGAAAATTTTAAAAATATTTTTGCATAATTCAATAAAACCTCGACATTAAAATGAAAATCTTGATTTCATAATCGAGATCTTAAAGAAAAAGTTTTGTTTAAAATGGAGATACATTCAAATAAGTTGACATTTTATTTTAATTCTGCTTTAAAATAAAGATTTATTTAAAGATCAACTTTAAAATCGAGATTTTGAAGCAAAACACAAGAATTTAAAGTCGAGATTTAGAACTAAAATTGGATATTTTTAAATTTCCTTTTTAAAATTGAAATTCAATAAAATGTCGACTTTAAAATTCTCTAATGATAAGCATTAAAGTTGGATGGGGTATAATAATTTTAATATATTATAAATCGTGAAATTTTTTAAAAGTTAATATCAAGAGAATTTTTCATAAATAATTTTTTTATACCTTCTTCAATTTTTTAATTAAATAATTTTTGCCTTTTTCCTAGATTCAATTTTTTATTTTTTACCTTTTTTAATTTTACTTTTATTATTTACAAATCATATTTCTAGTCAATTCTGAATCTATATTGTATTGTAAGACTTTGAATCATTGCAACTCTAAATTTATTTTATTCTTTGATTTTTACATTACATTTATTTTATTTAATTCATCCAATTTAGATATTTATGTTAATTTCATTGTGGTCTAATAACTATATCTGAATAAACCATGATGTGAGTATTATAGTGGTACTGTTTATTATATACAATCCAAATGGATCCTTTTCATTATTTTTAAAAGTAATTGACTTAGAAAAGATTGAGTTAAAGAAGTAATAAAACATATCTGCTGGTAGAAGAATATCGTTATTGTGTTTAATTAGAAAAATGAGCTTGATATTATATAAAATACAAAATTAAATATTTAGTTAACTACATTCATCATTTATAATGACTATAAAGTTTATAATGAAATTGAAAATATACTTAAACAAATAAAATTAGCTAAACCATTGTGCCATTGACAAACTAACTAAAATTATTCAAATATGTTTGAAAACTAATAATAACATCACAAACACCCTAAAATATAGTTTTATACGAGTAATATAATTTTGTTGCGATATGATTTCTTAAAATTGACTGTTACGCATATTTTTACCTCTAGCCTTAACCGTGTTTTTACAATAAGGCAATTCAGTGTTCTCCTAAGATATGCAAATTTTTAACTTTTTAATGTTATTTTACTACCTAGCAGTGTTTGGGCCATAAAATAATAAAAATCGATTCCGAAAAATCCCAAAAGACTTGTGCAATATCTGGAGCCTCAGTTCTCGGTAAATTTCTTTATTAGCCCATAAATAAAAATTTTGCAAGGGTACGATGCAAAATAGGATTAGAATTTATTGCGAAACTGACAAGTTTCTAGGAAAGGTTAATATATTGCTCCACTTTCTAAATATTCCAAAGGGTATAATTTTATCAAAATTTTAAACTAACTCTCGAACCTTGAGCTTTTAATCATTTATGTTTTTAAACGTTTATAGATAATGACATAAAGCATTCAGTAAATATTGGGTTACATCTACTTTTAGTTTTAATTACACCCCTTACATTTTATTTACCACTAAACTAAACAATAATCAATTTAATAATGATCCAACCAAATATTTATTTCAAATAAAACTTATCAAAAATCATAACTTTTAAAGTATAACTATTTTCCTTAAAATGAAATGCCAAAATAATATTTTGTATGGTTGTCTGAAATTCAATGTAATGGAATTCTGATCTAACAATAATTCAAAATAAAATTTATTTGAAATGACAATTCTAATTGCTTGAAACAAAGTAACAGTAAACAAAATTCAAAAATAAGAATACATTTTAACTAGAAAATACAAAATAATATTATATTAACATAATTAGAAAATTTCAAGATCAATCAAACGAATAATTGAAATTATCATTTTTTTATAATATAACGAAAGATAGAGAAAAACTTATATTAGAAACATGATGTTATTTGACTAGTTCATATCAAAAGTATATTAACATTATTTTTCAATTGCAAAATAAAGCTAGGCAGTTTTTGAATAAAAATTAAGAATAAAGCACATTATTATTATTGTTAAGTTAACAACGGAATTTGCAACAAATTATGAATTAAATTAAAGATATTTGAGTTTTTTAAATTCAAAAACTTGACATTGAAATATTAAGAAAATGTTAATAATGAATGTACTATACAAAAGAATATTACAATTATTTGAAAGAAGAAACAAGAGGCTTCCTTAACCTGTAATATTTTTTTTTGTCATTTTTTTCAAAAAGTTTGACAAACTGAAAAATATTGTTTTTTTAGTGAGTTATGAGCATAACATAAGTTAACTGTCAGAAATTTTATGTAAAAAAGCGAAGAACCCTTAGGTAACTATAATGAAATTATAGAATTCTTAATAACTAATTACCTGTACTCCTGGTATTTTAATATTTAACAAGTACCTAAAATGAAGACAACATAGAATTTAACAAATTTTCAAAAATTATGTACCTGGCAAACTCTTTATCAGAAGAAAAAGGTGTTAGTGCTCCAGAATGAATAATTGTTGTGAATAATTTGTATTTTCATCCCGAACAAGAAGTGACTTGGTTCCACATAACTTTAGATCATTTGGTTCTAACTTTGGACCAGTTCATACAAGGGACAGGATAATATTCAAAGCGATTTCACACGTAATTTTTTTTTCATTTTATTTTACTGACATTGAAAATTTTAAATGTTTAATTTTCATGTTTTTCCGCTGTGTACAAAATGTCTGAAGACTATTTTCATTTGATATTATTTTATTAATAAATATTAAATATAAAATGTATAGTTTAGTTATATGGGTTAATGATCGATTGTAATTTTTCTTGCATGAACTCACCTTGAGGAAACGTTCAATAGATGTCTTAAAATTATGATTCTTTAATGTTTATGATTTTTTATTTTTATTAAAATACCTCACTTAAATACTATTATAATATAAACATATGTTCCTAGTTCTGTAGGCGTAGCAGACCCACAGCTTTATGTATTATCTTTTTCCATTTCTTCCTATCGTTTGCTTTTTCTCTCCAGTTGTTGATCTTCAAGGACTTTTCATCTCATTATTAGTCTGCCTCGTTTCCTTCTTCCCCCTATGCTAAATTCCATTAGCCTCTTAAGTATTCCTCCATTTTTAGTGCGTTCTATATATTCTAACCATTTTAATCTTATGCTCGTAACTGAGCATAAAATGTCTGGTTGATTGAATAATACTTGCAATACCTTGTTGATTCTTCGTTTGCGCACACTGTTCACCTTTTTCCCTTTTTATATTTTTCGTAGAATTTTCTCTCTCATACTGGGAGCATATCTTGTTCACTCTTATTCATTGTCCAAATTTCGATTTCAAACAATACTATCGGTCTCAATATTGTCTTATACATTCTCATCTTTGTTGCTCTAGATAACAGCTTGCTGTTTCATACACTCTTAAGCTGATGTTGCCTTTCAGTAGTCTGCTCTCTATATCTTTATTTATATGTGGTATTCTACTAAATTCTGCTCTTAGATACGTGAAGGGCTCAACTTCTTCTAAACTATTTACTTTTTCCTTTGCTGTTATCACTTAAAACTTTTTAGGCTTGGGCATTTCTTTTTTGGTTCATGCCATATATTTCTTCTTTTCATTAATTTTGTTAATTATTTACTCTGCACTTTGTTCTAACCCTAACCATACTTCCAGAAGTTACTTCTTGTTTCTATGACCAAGGCAAACATTACAACCACTTATGGGACTGTAGTAGTCCTCTTTCTCTAAAACTTCAAATATTAGGATTGTAAAATTCCTCCTAATAGCATAGGTTACTTAGTATTTTCATTAAATATCGATCCGAATGTAAAAATATACGAGGATGAGTCTGTCAAGTAGTTTTCATTTAGTGTCTTATTAAAATTTGTAAGTTGTCGGTGTTTGAAAAAATGGAGAAAACTGAGATTCGATGCGTGATAAAATATTTTTATATTAAAGATTTAACACCTACAGAGGTTAACAATGACATAGATTCTACGTTAGGTGAATATTCTGCATCGTTCAGCATGGTTAAAAAGTGGATGGCGGAGGTTAAACGTGGGCGTACAAGCATTAAAAATGCACCACGTCCAGGAAAGCCAAAAACCGGGACTTCTACTGAAATGGTAGAGAAAGTTAACAAAACGGGTACATCATATCCTTCATGAAGTTGTGGGCATGAAAAAATTATCGGCTAGATCGGCTACCCCTGAACAAAAGCTGATCCGAAAAATCATGTCTGAGCTATGTTTGGAGCTGTTTCAGCGGAATCTAACAGATTTTGTGTGCCGATTCATAACAATAGATGAAACTTGGGTTCATCATTATATACCAGAAACTAAACAACAACCCAAACAATTTACAGCAAAGGGAGAACCGGATCCGAAAAAGGCCAAAACAGTTCTTTTAGCCGGAAAGGTGATGGCGACGGTTTCCTGGGAATCAAAAGGAATTATTTTGGTTAACTACCTTGAAAAAGGAAAAACAATAACAGCGAATACTACGCTAATCTTCTATAACAGCTCAACCAAAAAATTAAAGAAAAAAGACCCGGGTTGGCCAAAAAGAAAATCTTCTTTCATCAGGATAAAGCACCATGTCACAAGTCGGTTATCGCGATCACTAAAATTAATGAGCTTGATTTTGAATTGGTACCTCACGCACCCTACTCCCCTGATTTGGCCCCATCGGATTTCAGCCTATTCCCCAGAAATTTTAGGCGAGAAAGAATTATGCTTCAAACTTGGAAGTGATTGAAGCGACAAACAGTTATTTTGAAGAGTTGCCAAAATCTACTTACAGGGGTGGGATAAAGAGTTTGGATCATCGATGTACCAAGTGCATTCAACTAAAAGGAGATTATCTTGAAAAATAAAAACAAATGTATTCTTCTAAATTATTGTTTTCTTTGTTAGGCCGCGAATTAATCAACCCATCCTCGTATTTATTTACAGTCAATTTACAGATGCATGTAAGTATTAATTTACTTATAAGAGCTGCACAGGTCATTTTGCATATTAGTAGAAAATATTAACTGTACCATTTCTACGTTCATTAATAGAGCAAGTTATTGACACTAAGTTTTAGTTCGTATAGACATAAAATTGCATATTATATACAGTGTGTTCATAAAATATGGAATAAATTCATTTTAAGATAAACAAACAATTTTGAGGAAAAATCCTGAGACAGGTTGGTTTTTGATTTTAATTTAATGTATTTTTACATAACAATGAAATATACAGGGTAAATCATTAGTGAGTAACGATGTGATCGAAAATTTCTTTAAATAGCACACCCTGCATATATATTTTTTTTAGATTTTTATGTAATAATACATTAAATTAAAATCAAAATCCATACTTTATATACACACTGTATATACAGCGCTGCTGTTTGATGCTTTTCAATGGACCGTATGGGTGGAAAGGGGATAAAATGTAAAACAGCAGATGCGGGCACAACCCGGATATTGAGAAACTACCCAGAAAAGTGGAATTTGAATTGAGAGAAAGTGTAGTGGTCGACACTATTTCAGAACACTTCAGATCTATAAATAACCACCACATTTTTAATATTTTCAACTAAAATTCGTCACTTTCAATATTCCTGTTACTAATATTGGCATAATTAACATTTTCTTTTCTAACTAAAATTATTTTTTTTACTACTTATCTGTAAGCAAAATTTCTGTGTTCGTAAAAGTAAAAAAGAGTTTCTATACATCCATTGAACCCTACAAGAAAATACCATCACACAATTGTGACAGAGTTTTGACTGATATTTATTCGCATGACTAGCACCAAAAAAAATAATATTTTGGGCTATTGTGCGAGTCGTAAGTATTCAAAGGATTCAAATACTATAACAACAAACATACAACAGATAATGAATTCCTTGTAATCTCTGTGAATTTTGTCGCATTACTGGTTCAGATAGTGTTTACTTTTCTACACTGAGAAAAATATTTTTGTTCCCTTTGAAAAAATGTCGCAAACCATCCCATAATAAAGAATTAATACATATTATTTGTGTCTAGTCATTCCTCATTTTAGTGTTTAGTAAAATACTGTAAAATTGCAAACAATTCAACAAAAGGCTTATATAGATGCCATTAACTTCAATTTTCGAAGTCTGTCATAAATACATTCAATAAAAATTCATTAATTTATGTCAAACTCGCTTCTTAACTCAACAATACTAAACACGATTTACATCATTAACATCATTTACCTAAATAAATACGTCTCTTTATAACCCAGTTCAAATTTCAATCAAAAGACGACTGCTACAAAAATAGCAGAACATTAACGTCAACCAAAGAGGTAATAAATGGGCATAAGCCGAAAGAGAAACTTTTGAAAAAAAGGAAATATAATGGGTGGACACCAGTAGCTGACCATTAGAGAACAAAGAAAATCGTAAGGACAGGGTTTAAGGATTTAGTTTGGAGATTGTCAGAACGTCTTGCATTTCGCACATGGTCGCTATTGACGTTTTTACACTAGATTTATGAGTTTAGGATGCAGAGAGAGCTGTGCGATATAAGGGTTAACACCGGAGAGGGTTCAAAATTGTATACCTTCTGCATTTATGTTATCATAAAATGTGTTCCAGAAAAATGCAACAAAATTGCTGGGAATCATAAACGATCATTGAAAACAAAAAACCACAGCTACATATGTTTTTCACAATTTTTGTAAAAACTTCGCGCTGTAATAATTTTTACAGATTTAAATATAAAAGATAGATTCTATCTTAAATTTCCACAGTATTTTCAAGCTATTTTTTCAATACCTTTCTCTATAACCAAGTTTGCCTAAATAGATTTTCAGAGTGACATAAAATTGACAGAATTCTTATGTGCGTACACTTGACTTCATTCCATAAACATTTCAACCAATCATTATCAAGCAATATATACAGTATGATCTCCTGCTATAAAATTATATATAATAATATTCTTGTTTTCCTAAAAAAATCCATTAATATTATATAGGTATTTAGACTAAAAGGTTTAATTGTTCATTCAATACTATAAAATACTGAGGACACTTTAGACATTTTTTAATCTCAATTTCCTCCAAAAATTCAACTTCTTCTTTCTTGTCAGTTATATGAAGTACCTCCACTGTTGTTTCCATTGTGTTATTAAGTGTAGGTTTGCGTTTGGTGTCAATGAGATGTTTTGCGTAGTTTGTAGTTTGGTTGTTTTAATCTATAAGCTCGTAAATGTTCACTGCACCTTATTTCCAAATTTCTAAAGGTTTGGCCGAGATAGAAGGCGTTACAATGTGGACAATTTAGTTTCTAATACCTAATTTTTTTCATTTATTAGTTTTAAGTTTTACGTTTAATAAAAACGAAAGATATTTAATTTTACATTTGTTTTTAGGAGCGAAAAATAGGATAAGCTTATTTATGTTGCGGTATCTAATAATTTGGACACTAGCTTAAATCTATATTATTTTCTGCACTTTTTCTATACCTAATCAACGTCTAAAGCCAGTAAATGAAAAATGATACGCAGGACGTTCCCTAGAGAAACGACACCGAGATATTAACAAATATAGTGAACTTAATGATTTTTACAGCCTTCATAACCTACATACAGGGTAATTTGGTTCTTTTCTTTTTAGAGTCGTATATAACTCAGTATATTTTTTTAATATTTGGTACACACATTTTTCTCCCACTGCTCAAAGGATTATTTACAATACAGAAGAAAAATCCCATATCCAGATAAACAAAAAATAATTAAATTTTCTTATTTTCTCAACCTATATTTCAAAATTTTGATAATTTATTCACATATTTATAAAAAGTTAATTCTGCAGTGTAGGTACTTTTATTTTTCCCCGTCTGAAATTTTATTACCCAAATTTGAAACTTTAATTGAAGTTTTTGTGCTTTTATAAAGAGTAAAACAAAATATTGAATAGTAAATTATGAAAATTATTTTATACAAGGTATTTCACATACAACGGTAAGATCTTATATGTACCCTTTCACAAAAAATTTTAAAGCATGATTTTTTCTATGAAACCTATTTTGTAGAGTACAAGGTGTTTCAATAAATATGGCATACCATAGTTATTTTTTTTAAATAAGACACCTGTAATTTTAAAATATTTTTGAATTCTCCTCATTGAGCTGATTTCAGTGATCTAGCAACTTGAGGTCTTTTAACCCGTTTTTTTACAAAATTAGTAAAAACACTTGCAATAACAAAAATAACATTTAATTAATTTAGTTTAAACATTTACTTATAATTTTTTACCACACATCAACAATTAATGTTTATGTCTAAAATCACATTTGATTATTATTGTTACTAGAATCCAATATTTGGTAAGTTGTAAGTTTCCTTCATTGTGTGTGTTATTTTTCATTATTATTTTAAACCTGAAGATGGCTTTATAAGCCGACAATAGTCTTCATTAAATATATTTAACCTTTTGAAATTAACGCAATTTGTGAAGAAGATATTGAAGTTTTGATTGTTTCTAATCCCCAATATCACATTTGTGAAAATAGATAATCTTCTTCAACTTATAAATATTTATTCATTACGGAAATCAAACAAGAAATTGTTGTATTAAAAAATTGTGTACTAAAAAAGCGTTGGAATCCTGTGGAAACATAGATAAGCATAATTTATCTTTTTCATATTTATTTTTTATAGATATATTATCACTCTCTACTTCTATGTCAGAAAAATATACTGGTTGGTTCGATAAATTCATCTGTAAGTTACAAAAGCCCTAACACACGCTACACACAATATGTTTAAAACTACTTTGGTGACCTTCATTCACCGTTAAAATTTTCTCTTGTCATAATAATATTCACCCTGTATATTAGTCACATACAACTTTCAAATCTGCCATTATTGGTCTCGAATTGAATGTTGGCTTCCGACGCCTATGACGGTCAGTATTATGATCAAAATCCTTTTTCTTCTTAGTGAGAAGTGAAAAATAAAAGAGTGACATAAAAGAGTGCCAAATTTACGCTTTATTTAACTTCATGCCTATGGTTACGAAATCCTTTAATCCCTAGAAAATAATATCTGAAAAATCTGCTTGGGGCGGCATCTCCAAAGTAACAGTATCACTTTAAAAAAGGATAAGAAGGGTTTTGCGGGATGATATTTAAGGCGAACCCTTTCAAGACGTGATTTTATTTTCTATTTTGCCATTCGAGTGAAATGGTGCGGTAGCTCTTTTGTTGTAAACAAATATAAATAGCGGGAGTACCTACACACTTTTTGCTATTATGTTGAATTGAAGATTCTTTGAAGATAATTTTATATGGCTTTATCATTTTTAGGGTGTTAGATTTGTTAGGTTACAAAATATAAAAAAATAACTTAAAAAATATTTATAAATGTAAAGAATTGTAAGAAATTCTTATAATCGTATCTAATGATGCCAAAGGGTGAATCAATTGTCATAAAAATATTGAAAAAGTTTTGAAAAACCCTGTAACTTTAAGAAAAGTATATTTTATCTTTTACATTTACAATTGTTAGATTCCATAAAGTAATGATAGAAACAATCATTACGAAATAAATATTTAAAAAAATAAAAACAAATTCAATCCAATCTAACATGTAACAATTCTAATTTGTTTTCATCAGTTATTTGGCAATTTTTATTAAAAACGTAACATGTTCAAATTAATCGAAACAATTATTTTGTTTAATTTTTTTATATCAATTTGTATAATAAATATCAGGATATATTTTTAATTTGTCCTGAAAGATATATTTTATTTTCAAAACTCTGAATACCTAATGGTTAGACAACCCATCATACAGGTTAAATTAAAATTCGATACCTAAGAAATGGCTAGGTTTCCATTTACAAAGGACTTTATTACTTAATACTTAATTAATAATATTATATATAATTAAAAAAGTATATAATAAATTATTACAACTGATTAATGTTTTTTAAATAATAAAAAAACCTAAAGATGACGGGTCATACAAGATAATGACATATTTTGGAGATATTTCAAATAAAATATCAAAAATTATATCTCGTACAACATCTTCTACAATATCTTTTAAAGTAATAAATAATGTAAGTTCATTTTTGTTAAATGTAAAACCTAAAATGAATAAATTTTCAAAATCGGGGATTTGCAAACTAAATTGCCCGGATTGTAACGCCATCTATCTTGGCCAGACATTAAAAAATTTTAACATACGCTACTGTGAGCACTTACGAGCTTATAGATTAAAACAACCAGATAAGTCACATTACACAAAACACCTCATTGACACCAAACACAAACATACACTTAATAACACAATGGAAACAACATTGGAAATACTTCATATAAGTGACAAGAAATAAGTACTTGATTTTTTGAAGGAATATGAAACATAGAAATACCTAAAATATCCTCAATAGACAGTATTGAATTAAATAAAAGATAAAGTAGAATTCATTAATTGGCACTGTAGTCAATCTTCAAATAGTAAAACAAATATCCGTAAATACGATTCTTGTGCTTTTCATTACAAAATAGTAAAAGTAAAGTAAGTATAAACAAATTTACGCAATGAAAACTCGAAAACAACTCCATCAAGATAGCAGAACTTTGATTTATTTTACTGCTTTGAAGGGTTAACTTTTCATTCCACCAGAGGTCGTATTCGAATTATACTTCGGCCAATAATTTTATTTCTGTTGATATGAAACAATAGCATATCTACTTTTTAGATTTTGCAAGTTATTACGTAGGTATCTATTGATTATAACAAATTAATTATGATTCACTATCGATTATTACATGTTAGGTATACTATTAAAATGCACCAAAGAACAAACCACGAAAAGAGTAATCTGGCAACAGTGTTTTCGATATTAATGTTCCGTGGTAATCAAGCGAGCTATTGACTAATGAGTTATGCATTGTCCTGTGAAAATGAAAAAACAAATTTAAAATTTAAGTTAAGATAGAATTAGTGTTAATGATTAAGTGTTAAAAAATATTTATAGTTTTAAGCTAAAAATGCTGTATTATTTGCTTTAAAGTTTTATAGACTAAGTGAAAAATTTTCCGTGACTAATAACCTGGATAAAGTGAAAAGAATAACTGGATAACCCCTGTCGTTTTTTGTATGATTTTTTTGAATGGCGTCTGAAGAGTACTCTAGAATAATGGAAATTTCTGATTCCGAAAACTATGTAATAGTTTGAAAATATATTTTTTATAAAACTAAATTATACTTTTTTCTAGACTGAGCGATTACAACTTGACTTGCAAGAATGGGAGCATAAACTAAATCTAAGAGCTGATAAAAATGATTACAAAGGTCTTATAGATTACATTCAGAGATTTATTGAATACGTAATAAGTTCTATATCAAATGAACCCCATGCAGAACAAATTTTAATGTCAAGAAAATGCTTTACATTGATACAGGTTTGGTTTATGAATCTTGGTAAAATTCATATACAAATGTAGACATTTTTTTAGGATATAATAAAAGATGATTGGAAATATGTCTTTCTGAAAAATATCGTAAAGATAATATTTGATATAACTATAGAAGAAAATGTTCAATATTGGTGTATAAAAAGAGAGTTGCTAAAAGTATTCAATAACTGGGTTGTACAAGCTAAACCTGCTCTGAGGCATGAGGCAATTAAGCCATTATCTGAAATCTACCTGTAAGCCTAAATATATTATCTATTTTTCGACTATATATAATTTTTTAATAAAATACTAATTCTGTTTTAAGTCTTAAAATGGTGGATAACATAAGTTCTTATGCAGATTACGATATGCAAATAACCATTATTGAAACAATTTTTCGCATGTATGGAAAGTCTGTAATATCTTCTAAGTTAAAAGAATTGATACCAGAGTCGGAAGAATTAAGCCAGGCTTTTGTGGGCATAAATCCAGATGTATTTGATGAAGACTGTAGAACGTTCTTAAACAATATTAATAAGAAATCTGATAAAATATTTTCAATAATATGTGGTAATGTGCAAGTTGGGTACACTAACTGTTTGCCACCAATGGTATGATTATAAACAAATTGAATTTTACCCTATTTATAATAAAGGTTCTACACTACTTTTCATTTTTTTAGGATAATATAGATGGCTTGTGGGTTGATTTTAATTTATGTGATAAGGCTGTATCTTGGTATCATATTAGGACAGATTCTACAGGTGTTGTTTGGGAACTAATCACTTTGTTTTCATCCGATTTAGAGAATGTGTTTATAGACAGGTAAACTATCTTTATAATTAAAGTTTATTTAGAATAAAAACAATTTCTTTGAAATATTAAAAAAGTTGAATTCAAAAAGCTACCAAGAATAAGAAAATTACTTTACTGCAAAGCGCAATAATAGATAAAATGGAAATACATGTGTTTACAAATAAAGGTAAGATAGGGTAATTTTCCATCTACAATTTGATGAGCTTCTATGCAGTGCTCTTTGCAAAAATATAAGGTGAGCAAAACTAAGGATTGCGTTCTCTGTTACCATTTTCACAGCCCTTAACATTCCTGAGGAGAAGCCCAAAGTTTAACAGTATCGCTCATTCAATTTTCTTTGTCAAACTGTTTTTTTTATCTTGGAAGTAGAGATTTTGGCATAATCACCATCTACATACTTCTGGGGTGGACTAGCTAAATATTTTTACTGTATTGGTTGTTTGTTAACATAGTATTGCCAACATTTTCAAAGAGAATAAAGTGCTTCAGACTGATTGGATCAGATAAGGTGACAGCATCTCCATTCCCATGGAAGCAGGGCTATGAAAAACCGTCTATAGGAGTTAATCGGTACCTGTGATTCCTTCATCATAAATTATCATTTTCCTATTGAAACATTTATTTAGGGATGTTACGATACAAAATTTGTAATTTATTACAAGTTTAATCTTTTACATAATACGTAAAATTCATTATAATCAATAACTCCGTCACAATTTCTGTCTGCTTCAGCCATCATTTCCACTATATCCTCATCAGTTAATATTTCCCCTATTTTAGCCATTGCAATTTTCAAATCTCCAGAAGTAATGTATCCTATAAAAAAATTATAAATATGTCACCCAAAAACACTAAACCTTTAAAAGGAAAAACATTTTAGTGTTTATATATTTTTATTACTGTAAATGAAGGTTTGTTCCTAGTGTTTTTGAAATTAATGTAAACTTTATACCATACACTGGAATAATTATTACACATGTCTTCCCATAACTCATATTTGTTGTAAAAATAATGAGATTGCTCCGACATTTTTAAAATTATAATTTCATATGCCATAAAAGTTTTGACTGTTGCATATTCATCTTCACGGGACAATCATCATTTTCTTTATTGAAAAAGTACATCACTTGACCGCAATTAAAAAGTGTTGAAATACTTATTTTAAAAAATACCGCACTTGCAATACTTAAATGTTCTTTTTTGGTAATATAAAGCTTTTTGTTGTACAGTTATTAGAAATATCAAAATTAACGGTTGCTTTATTACATTTAAAATTTTGGACATTTTTAAAATCGGAAAATTTCCCAAACAAGGTCACTTGTACTGTCTTACATAAAAAACTTAAAGATATAATTATCATGGGAAATGGAGTTATAAAAAGGTAACAACTTTTAGGCCATAGCACGCTATAATGATTTTACAAATTTAAAAATTCACTTGTGTCAGGGTTTTACTACTTAAAAAAAATAGAGTAGTTATAGAAAGATAACACTTATTTCAGCGCATAGTATACCCTTTTTAAATGTTGCAAAATAACAACTCTTAAAAAGTAAGATGAATAATATAAAGTAAGTTTAAATGAGACATACTGTATTAACTTTTGATCAACCTTTGCTTCTAAAATCGAGTACATTAAACATTTCCCGGATTTCTATTTCTCGTTTCTTTCGCTCTTGATACGACTTCATCATTACCAAAAATTCCCCAAAATCTATGGTTCCACTAGCGTCCAAATCAACGTTATCCATCATTATTAGTAATTCTGCTTCCTTGACCGGCAGGTTTAACTGTGTCATGATTTTGCCTATTTCTTTTAATGTAATTTTTCCGTCTCCGTTTGTGTCGAACATATCGAAAGCTTGTTTAAATTCCAATAATTCGGATCTATCACATTTAATTTTTATTATCTTTTTCTTTGAACATCCGCATCCCATATTATATCATATTAGAAGTTTGTTAAATTTTTACAGACGTTCTTGAAATATTAAAATAGGAGAAATATGTCAAAACCTTTGAGCCTCAAATTGACAAAATATAAACCTGAAAATTACAGAGGGGGTTTCAGGTGAAAGTATGGTCGAGTGCGAATTTAAAATTGTTTTCTGTAACTATATAAACATTATATTTAATAAATAATCTTTTATGGGAGCTTAATTATATTTTTTTGTAGTAACACGAATCCTTACACTATCGTCATTGATTTTAAATTAAAAGGCCGTCTGATAAGTTCTTTAGAAGAAAATCAGTCATTTTTAGATCAGATGAAAAATGTAACCATTATTGTTGAAAAAACTGAAGAAGCTGATTTATTGTTAGCGAAAGTATTACCAAAAATACTTGGAAAGGTCTATCCACAATCTTTAACAGACCCAAATAAATATTCAACTGAAAGTAAGTAATTCATCACGGGAAAATAGTTGATAGTCTGTATGTGTTCATTAGGCAACTAACTTTACATGTTGTCGCATATGCTTACTATCTTAACAGTAAGGCTTCAAATAATGGACAGATGTTTGACTTCATCTAACTTACATTTACTATATATATATATATATATATTATAATTAACTTCATGTTTTTTAGAAAATACTAATAAACCATTATCAATTACTGCAAGCAAAAAGTCAAAGAAGTCCCTAATATCTATTACTTCCGAATTATCTAGCACAGTAAGTAACGAACATAATATTCTATATTAGATTTTTTAAATCGTACAGGATAATATTTTGTAACAAATATTCATTGGCGTTTTGTCAATAAATTCATTTTTTTTATTAGAGAATATATCGCGGAATATTTTGAAAAATTATCTCTATTTCACATTGAAACCTCGCAAGCTGGCAACTGTTAATATTATATTTTTGTTCATGGATTAGATTCAGAGGGAAACCTAAATAGCGAATAGAAGTCACCGATGCTATATATTTTTTTTATATTTGGTACACATGTTTCTCATTCGGAGCATAAATCAACGCTAAATCATAGGAAAAATTCATGTCCGAATTAATAAAAAATTAGAAAGTGATTGTGTCCTTAAAACAACACCATCATGCATATCAAAATTTTTAAAACCGTTTGCCTATTTGAAAAGAGCGCAATAAACTAAAACAAAAAACGCATTTTCAATTCTTGCGCACTCAAATTGGAAGTGGATTATTATTAAATAATTGTTGCCTATATTAGTTTCCCTTCTCATACCTATATAAATCAACCCAGTGTTTATTTTCTATGTTTATAAAACTTGGTTTCGTTTAATATTATTTTTTATTGTTTTAGTAAAAATAATTGAGAAAACTTAAACTAATTCTTATTGTTTAATTATTTCGAATTAATTTCAAAATTAAATTGTTTTCTTCGTGTAATAAAACTGGCAACAGCATATTTTGTCAAATTACCAAAAAATTAGAAATTAGAAAATTACAAATGGTTTCTTTAAAAAATTAGTATGTTCCAGATAATTATTTTTTGGTAATTTGGATAAGGTCACGATCGTTAGATTTAAAAAAGATTTTTTTTTAAATTTGGAAAACCTAATTCTGAAGTGACCTTTGACAGTTGACTAATATGTTTTTGGACCCGTATATTTCAAATATATAAAAATATACAGCGTGTTCTATTTAAATTTTAAGCTTTGCATTATTTCCGCTGAAACCGAAAGTCTCGTCTATTTCCAATTTTTACGTTATATAATTCAAACCTGACTAATATAAAAACCAAAATTTTTAAAAAATCTGCCAACGCGTTCAAATTTTATAATGGGTGTCCCAGAAATCATTTACACGTAGTATATATTCGCAAAAATATAGAGTGGGTTCCATTAAAAAACTATACACAATGTCATCATGTCCTAACAAAATATTACACGTAAAAATATCACACAATGCATGTTTTAGAATAAAATTGATCGATTTCAGGAGTTTGCACCATATTGTATGTAAGTAATCAATATATTTTTTCCAGTATAAAAAGCTAGTGCCAACATCGAATCTCCATACCTCTATGGAACGTTTAGCATTCCGTTCTGCAAATAATGGTTCTCCACAACTAACTGAGGATTCCGATATAGAAGTTATTACGATCTTAAGCGATGAAACTGAAGATATATACACTCAACCAGTTGTAATATTATCAGGCAAGTGCACTGGAAATGACATCAAATACCGTCATCTTAAAAATTCCCAAAAAAGTAGCAACTCAATAGAGTATGAAACAGCACAAGATCTTTTTTTTGACAACGATCTAAGTATCATTTCAGACCACTCTAAAACATCTAGCGAAGGCAATGTTAATAACATTGAAATCATAAAAAAACAGTCTAAAGATAATAATGATAATGTTTTAAAAGTATTGAATAAACATCCAGAAATAACTGAAGATTCCGATTATATGAAAGTAAGTCATTATGAATACGTCCGTTTAGAGAAAGAAAATATAAAAGTCAGCAAACCGAATCTTAGAAATACTAAAGTATCAACAAGTAAATTACAAAAAATAAATTGGAATATTGAAACAGGAAATAACACTAATGTTTCCCTGACTAAATTAACCGAAAATTTTGATTATACTGAAGCCAATTCCAATACAAACAGCACTAAAATCAGAAGTTTAGATATACCAACACATTTTGCTGAAAAGATCATTTGTTCATCTAAAATAATGTCTGTTCCAGATGTAGGTCCAAAATCTAAAGCTAAATCTAGCCCCAAAGAAATTAAGATATCTAAAAATAAAGATATACTCAATACCAAAAATTTGAAACTAAACAGAAATATAAGTGATGTGTCAAAAAATATAGATAAATTGGATGACAACCAAAGACAAATATCTCTAAACATGCAAAGTTCTATTGAAACTAGAAATTATTCAAAACAAAATGAAAACGTAATTACTAAAGAAACTACAAAAGTATCACGATATATTGATAAATCTTCCAAAGTGTCCAAATATATACTTGACACCCACGGCCAATACAAAAATACGAGTGATTCGTCAAAAATTATAGATAAATTGAATGAATTAGATCAGAGAGAAGAAATGGTTACTAAAGAAAATACTATTAATTCACATGTCAGTGCAGCTGACAAAGTATCAAAATGTAAATATAATTTATTCTCTCAAGGTAGTGAAAATGCGAATAAGATATCTAGAAATAACATTTTATCTAAAGATCTCGGAGGAATTTTTACACATTCAGATCCTTCAGTATTTGATCAGAGCCAAAACAAAAATCAAAAGGATGAAAATTATTCAAACCAAATTGAAGTTGCTGATGAAACAATGAAAGTATCGCACTATACGGATCAAGTTAGCAAAGGATCAAAATGTAAAACTAAAGAACCTGAAGAAACTGCCAGTGCAAAAGAAAATAAAAAAACAAAAAATGAAGTTATACTCGACGCCAATGTTTCATCTCAAGTCCTCAAAGGAACTGTTCCGAACTCAGATTCTCCAGTATTTGACCAAAACCACAGCGAACTCAAAAGCATAAGTAACACGACACAAATGATAGATAAATTGGATGATATCGAAAGAGTAGTTGAGCTAGTACCATTAAACAGAAATGACGAAACTGAACATTCAAAACAAAATGAAAAAATGGTCTTCAAAGAAGGAAGAGAAGGATCACATCATATTGAAAGGGCAAGCAAAATATCAACTTGTGGTACTAAAGAACCCAAAACAGTAGTAGAAGTTGAAATTTCAGAATCGGATCAAAAATCTAAATCTCAATTATTTTTACAAGATGCCAGTGCAAAAGAAAATAAAACAACAAAAAATGAAGTTATTCTTGACGCCAAAGTTTCATCTCAAGTCCTCAAAGGAACTTTTCCGAACACAGATCCTCCAGTATTTGACCAAACCCACAGCGAACTCAAAAGCTTAAGTAACACTACACAAATTATAGATAAATTGGATGATATCCAAAGAGTAGTTTCTGAATCTAGCCCCAAGGAAAATGAGATATCACACGATACCAAAGTAACACAAAATCTCGGAGGAATTTTTCCGAATTCAGATCCTGCACCATATGACTCAATCCTCAACAAAAACCAAAACGCGAGTGACACATCAAAAATTACAGAAATGGATGCTATCGAAGTTGAGCGAGTACAGTTAAACGAAAAAACATCTGACGAAACTGAAGATTTTTTAAAACAAGAAGAAAAATTAATCTGGAAAGAAATTATGAAAGTATCACAGCATATTGATGCATCTGTCAAAGTTTCAAAATTTAACACTGAAAAACCAACAGCAAATAAAGTTAAAGTTAAGAAAATTGTCGAAAAAGACCAACTAAGCTCAATAAAGGAGGATTCCAAGAATATGAGCTTAGACAGTTTTAAAATAACACCCACAATACAACAGTACAAAGAAGATTTAGTTCTTGATAAAGTACAAGTTGATGTAAATGACTCTAAAAAAGATGAAAAATTGCCTACAGAATTAATATTTCAAGAGAGTGGAGATTTGGAAAATAAGCAGACAGCCACTGAAATAAATAAATCTGTAAAGAATCCATTTACAGATAAAAAATCTGCTAAAGAAAATAAAATGGACTTAAAAAATAAACAAAACGAAGTGGAGGAATTCCAAAAAAATAGAAAGAGCATACAAAATGTTTCAGAAATTAATATAACAGATCAACAACGAAGGTATCCTAAACAACGAACATTACCACCTAAAACATGTGTAGAATACTTCAACGAAAGTAAAAACCCCAAGTCCAGAAGAAAAGATGGCATTAATGAAGATACAAATAAAGAAATACCAGAATCTAAACAACAAACTTCCAAAATTAATATAACAGAGCAACAAAGAAGGTATCCTAAGCGACAATCAATACCAACTAAAACATATGTAGAATACTTCATCGAAAGTGAAATCTCCGAGTCCAGAAGAAAAGATGGCATTGATGAAGCTACAAATAAAGAAATGTCAGAATCAGATAGTAAATTGAAAAATCCTCTAGAAGAATGTTCAACAAATAAAGAAGGAAATTTTTACTCTAAAGAAAATAAAAACATTTATTATGACACTCCAATAAAAGAAGTTAAAGAACAACAAATGTTTTCCAAAAAACATAGTCAGTCTTCTAATGATGAATCTATTAACATTTCTAACAGAACGGCTTCAAAACTGGGTAGATCAAAAGAAAACCTTAAAAGAAATACCAGCAAAAAAGATGATAATCATACAATAAATGACATACCAAAACAAGATCTGAAAGCAAAAGATAGACAGATTGAATCCTATAGAAAGAAAATGTCTTTAAATCAAGCCGCCGAATCTAAAAAAACCCGAAAAGTTAAACAATCACTTGCGTCTTCTGATGCGGAAGAAGAATCGTCCATGGCGAGTTACAACAAAAAAAAATTTGGTACTGACGATCTGCTAACATCAAGTGAGTTAGAATCTACTCTAAAAAATATTTCTAATACAGAAACATCAAATGAATTCCAAAACGAAGTATTAACTCAAAAATACATTAAAGTGGACCAGGAAATAATACAAACTCTTACAAATGTTGATAACACAATAAATAGTACTAAAGAAAAGAGACGAACATCTAGTACTCAATTAAGTAAACGTTTGAGGTCTAAAAAAATTAAGAAATATACACTTCCAATTAGTTCTTCTGATGAGGAAGAAGAATTTCCTAGAGCGAATTACAGCAAACATAAAACTGATACTGATAACTTGTCAGCATCGAGTGAGTTACAAGCTACTCATAAAAATACTCCTAATACAGAAACGTTAAATCAATCCCAAAACGAAGTATTAACACAAAAAAACACTCTAGTGCAGGAGGAAATAACACAAGCACATACAAATTCTGATGACACAATAAACGGTACTAAAGAAAAAAGCCAAACACCTAGTACCCAATTAAGTAAACGTTTCGAGTATAAAAACATTAAGAAACATACTCATCCAATTAGCTCCTCTGATGAGGAAAAATTGCCTATGGTGAGTTACAGCCAAAATAAAATTTATACTGACGACCTGTCAGCATCGAGTGAGTTAGAAGCTACTCAAAAAAATACTCCTAATACAGAAACGTTAAATGAATCCCAAAACGAAGTATTAACACAAAAAAACACTCAAGTGGAGGAGGAAATAACACAAGCACATACAAATTCTGATAACACAATAAATGGTACTAAAGAAAAAAGCCAAACACCTAGTACCCAATTAAGTAAACGTTTCAAGTATAAAAACATTAAGAAACATACGCTTCCAATTAGCTCCTCTGATGAGGAAAAATTGCCTATGGTGAGTTACAGCAAAAATAAAATTTATACTGACGACCTGTCAGCATCGAGTGAGTTAGAAGCTACTCAAAAAAACACTCCTAATTCAGAAATGTTAACTGAATCCCAAAACGAAGTATTAACACAAAAAAATATTCAAGTGGAGGAGGAAATAACACGAGCACTTACAAATTTTGATAACGCAACAAATGGTACTAAAGAAAAGAGCCAAGCATCTAGTACCCAATTAAATAAACGTTTGGAGTCTAAAAAAATTAAGAAAAATATCCTTACAATTAGTTCTTCTAAGATGGAAAAAGAATCGCCTATTGTTACTTACAATAAAAATAAAATTGATACCAACGACCGGTCTGTATCGAGTGACTTAGAAGCCACTCAAAAAAATACTCCTAATCCAGAAACGGTAACTGAATCCAAAAATGAAGTATTACCACAAAAAAAAATTCAAGTAGAAGAAGAAATAACACAAGCATTAACCAATTATGATAAAACAATAAATTGTACTATTGAACAATCAGATGGTATCGAAGTACTAGAAAACAATAGAGAACATCAGGAAAAAACATTAGAATTTACAAACCAAAAACTTGTTTCCTTAAAAAATGTAGGTCATATTGATAACCGGGTAAGAAATACAGAAAATAACCAAAATGAGAATTTTGCTGCACAAGTAGATGTTGATGATCAATGCTGGACCATTGATACTAATAAATTACCCTCAAGAGATGACGAACGACGACCTCAATCCATTGAAGACAACAATAAACCTAACGTGGATGAACAATCTGA
Source organism: Hermaeophaga mercurialis (assembly GCA_951812935.1). Taxonomy (NCBI): domain Eukaryota; kingdom Metazoa; phylum Arthropoda; class Insecta; order Coleoptera; family Chrysomelidae; genus Hermaeophaga; species Hermaeophaga mercurialis. The sequence continues at coordinate 32,515,344 of OX638359.1, read as the reverse complement.
GGCAAGAGCGAAAACATTTTTAAATAAACAAAAAGGGACAATTTTAACGGAAACATCAGAACATTTAGAAAAGGATGTTGTAGAAAAACAAAAAGATTTCTATAAAATAGAAGCACATTCAATTTGTTCTCCCAGAGATTTAAATGAAACAAGGACCACGGCAAATAGTGGGAAAAAACGAAGAAAACTTTATAATCCAGATGATGCACCTGTTTTAACTAGGGAAGACCTAGAAACTGAGACATTACATAGAAGAACAGTAAAAAGTCGCGAATATTTAAGAGGAAATAAGACTGATCCAGTTATAAATACAAAGATAAGTAAAAGAAGAAAAAATATAAAGAAAACTTTAGAAACCACAAATACTACAGTTATTGGTATAGAAAAAAATAGAATGGAATCAAAGTGTAGGAAATATGCCAAATTGAACGATTCTAGTAATTTCAGCAGTTTAAAGAGTGGATTGTTGTTTCAAGACTTACTTGAATCATGGCGTAAAAGTATGTCCAGTGATAAGCGCATAAATACTGAATGTACACAAAATAAAAATAAAAGCGGCACACGAATTTCTATTAAACACGGTCGAAATGATAATCAAAAAGTACTAACACATATGAAGAAAGATAACAAGAAAAGTCATCTAAGGGAAAATAATAATTATATAAACACTTATTCACTTCGGCAAAGAAGCAATGAGCAAAGTGATGAATCTAATTTAACAAGAAAACGAACGAAAGAAGATGCGCAAGAAGATTCGAAAAGAATTTCAATAATCTCGAATATTTTGTTGAATCCTCTTACTTCAGAACCTCCAACGAAAAAGTCAAAAATTCATGGAGACGAGGTAAGAGAAAATATTATAAACTAAGCTATTTGTTTTATTGTAATGTAATACGAGTTTTTATAATAGCACAAAGTTATCTACAACCAGAAAATTAGTTACTATATTGGCCAAAGTTTATTCATATATTAATTCAGTTATATTCAGTTATATTACAATATAGTTTTTGTGTAACAATAAAATATATTATTTTTAGAATATCTTACCTGAGAGTTTATTGAACAATGGTGAAGAGTATATTGATGAAAACAATGACATGGTGTGTGAACCAGAAGAAAAATGCCAATATGTAGAAAGTAAGTAATAATCAGTTTATATTTTTTTTTCTTTTTTTGCTATTTAATTAAAACAGAAAAATGTTTTAATAATTTTTTATTATCTACTTATTTTAGGTTTAGTGGGCAAAACAGCTCCTTTTTGGACATCATCAGCGCTTTTAGAAAATAAGATAGTTACAATTAATTCCCGTGATTATATTGGAAAATTCTTAGTAATATTATTCTACCCATTAGACTTGTAAGTAACTTTAATAAATATATACTCATTTACCTATATGTCTATCCAATGATATCTACATAGTGAACTTTTTGAAATTATTTATTTTAAATAATTGGTTTTAAAAAACATATAAATGTAAAATAAAGATTTTTTAACGAAATGGATAACCGACTTATAATAGAAACAATCTATGGCGTTATCCTGATTTCCTGTATTAATTTACAGGATATTTTTCCCTGGCTAAAATTCTTTGTTTGTTCAAAAGCTTTCCCTCTTTTCTTCCCATTCCATTGTAATATGAGTTTACCTTGCATTCAAACTCCCCATGTAAATTAATTACAAGTTACTTATCTAATTATATTTATGAATTTACAACTCCCCTTAAAATATAGCTAGTATACACATTCATAATGTTGTTTAACAGATATAAAGTGTACTATCTCGTTATGTATGAATTACCGTGTATATTGCATAAGATTCATAAAAATTAAACACTACACATGCAACAATTTAATTTCTACTTTATTAAAAATAAATGAAGCATTTATAACAAGTACTAAACATAATAAATAAGCATGCATAATGCTAGATAAACTGATGAATATTTTTTCTAAAAACTATTAAATACCAAATGCGTTCAGTTCCATTTTGACATTTTTTGGCATTTCTTCCTTAAGCTTTTATGATATGAAAATTTTTCTGTTATAAATCTTTCTGCATACCATAAAAACTTTTAAGACAATGTGAACGTTTTTTACTTTCAGTGCAGAATTGCCATATGCAGAATCTCCTATAGAAGTTGCTTCTATTAATGAAAATTTTGAAATATTCACTAAATTGAATGTAGAAGTAATTTGCTGTTCGGTAGATTCCTGTTTTACTCACCGTGCTTGGTTGAATTGCAATTGCAGCAATGTGGATAAAGGCTTAAGGAATATAAAATTTCCATTGTTGGCAGACACAAATCATGAGGTTTCTAAGGCATATAGAATTTATTCAAACCAGTTGGGTCATTCATACAGGTGAGTTGTAAAAATTTAAATAGGTACGTATTTTGTAAAAATAACAGTTTCAACTAATTATGAAAAATAAAAATATATTTTAGGAGAAAACTAGTTGCTATGACCAGCAAAATTTAATATTTATTTTAATGTTTTCATAAAAATTTCTAATTCATCTTCGGAATTTTCATCTTCTATGAAACAGTTATCTTGTTCTGGTTCAGAATCAAAATACTTCTCTTCTTCATCATTTTCCATTTCCTCAGTGTTGTCATAAGAAGTATCATTATCAATACTTTCATAATTGAAATCTTCATCTTTGCCTTCTAAGAAAGAATGGTACATTGTTGTAACAAACTCCTCTTTAAATAATTTTTGTTCTTCGGGAGTTATTTTAGTTACGAATTTTCTTCCTTTGGAAGAAAATGCTTTTTGCTGAATCTTTACGTCACCAATTTCTCCCCAGTGTGATGTTGAAGGACCTGGCGTGCTAGGTTTGGGATCATCTTTATCCATTTCGCTCTGCATATTTTCTATTTCTTCATGTGTTTTCCTTATTTCTTCAGCTTTATCCCTTTCTATACCTTCCAAGAGGATTTTTACTAAACTCATATCACTATTTACTTGTCTATCTCTTTCTTCTACCTCATCAGGTGTTAAATATTGACCTATTAGTTGATTATATAGTAATGGATTTCTTTTCATCATTTCATTTTCTGAGAAATATGATTCTTCTCGAATCATCTGAACCATGGCATGATATCTTCTATTTTTAACAATGGTATTATGAGAATCGGATATTTTTTTTGTTAAATCATTGATTAATATGTTTATTTCCTCATTAGGTTCTTCCTCGATTAATTTTTTGAAGTATTGTATGTGTAAACTATTCAGATATTTACCAAATTTGATTAAAAACTGTACCTTATTGTCTCTAAAGATTTCGAGTCCAATTTGAAATTTATCTTCTTTAGAAAGATCAGCTTCCCACCTTTGTTGGCTTTTAAAACAAATGTCATTATTGTGAGTTAAGTACTTAATAATGTCATCTCTTTCAGTATCCGTTTCTATATTTTGGAACGATTGCTGTTCTAAACAGTTTTCAATAGTCATATTTATAAATTTAGACTAGTTAATTGTTATATTCCCATATTATTTTGCTGTAAGCTTCAGGTTTGATTACGATATTTGACAGATACACTGACATACGACACATCTGTTTCTTTTTGGTATTTAAGCTTCTATGAATTAGTTAAAATTTGGCAAATGACAGAAAATTATTAAAATGCACCGATCAGAGTTCAATAGGCCTATCACGTATTCAAGGCCTCATTTTTAGTCTTCCTTGTGGCCTCTCATGTCGCAAATTTTGTTGGAAAGCAACCAAGTCATTTGTAAAAATACAAATATTAATTACCATTTTCACTTTTTACAGTCTCAATGTATACATACATGTCTTCTTTTTTTTCAGAGGTTTTTATATAATTGATCCAAAAGGAATTGTCATCGCACAATCAGTGACAGAATTAACTTTGCCTCTTTGTATAAAAGAGATATTTGCCAGAATAAGATGTTATCAATGTATTTCATAAATTTTTTTGTGTAAATATCTAATTAATGTAAGTTCTAAAATGTTTTGGTTTAAGAATAAAATTAATTACGTTGTACTATTTTTTAAGTAGTCATAATCAAATACAATTTATGGATTTTTTTACATCCGCTATTGTAAACGAATAGTTACGAAATATAAATACTATTTTCAAATTGTAACTGAATATACGCTATGTGAATGTAGGTAATGGCTGATTTTATAGAGATAAAAAAGAAGAGCACCAAAACTAACCTTATTTGCGTTGATGTCGATGTCACTATTTAAAAATATTTTGATAAATTTACATGTTAAAAGAAGTTGGTTTACTTTTACTAGTCATGAAATTTGGTAAATTATGAAATTAGAAATGCTAAACAAAATTATTTTTCTCATGCTTATATGCTTTATTAAAATAAATGCACAAAACCGACAGGTTATTTTGCAACCAAAATTAAAGGATCAGCCACCAAAGGTTTTGAATGATGAGCAGAATAACAAGAACAATGATCCAGTTGCAAAAATACAAATATTGGAACCTAAAAATTCAACTAACAGCACTAATATAGTGGTTAGCACATTAAAGCCTGAACATGAAAAAAAGATCGAAAATATTAATGCCCCAGATAATGGCTCTCCACAAATTGAGTCTGGTGCCGTGATAAGAGGCGTTTTAGTTATTGTTGGAATTAGTATGTTATTTATTATATATTTAGGATGTAAAACATACAGGTAAGTTTATTTGAAGTTTCAGTATTTGGATTAAAATGTATAAAAAAACAATTTTCCGTATATTAAATCTAGCAGAAAATAACTTTTAGAAATTTATTAAACTCTTGGAATAACAAAATATTTACATCTATTTTTTAGGAAAAAGAAATCGAATATTATTATTAGAAAATATGGGGTAAGAACTAGAAGATCCGATGTAGAAATGCGGCCATTACCTCTTGATGATGAAGAAGAAGATGAAACAGTCTTTGATGTAGGCAATTTGAATAAATCCTAGCATCAGATGTAAAGTACCCTAACATTGTACTTATTTTTAACTTTCGAGTATAATTACTAAAGACTGTTATGATGGATGTTAATATTTTTAATAAACTTAACCAATACACTGTGTTATATATAATTTTAATATTGTTTCACAATAAAATATAAAATAATTGATCTCGAGTTCTTTAAAAAAACTTAGTGCTTGTTTAATCTTTAAATAAATAATTATGTAAATGTAAATAATATTACATTAAAAATACTTTATATCTTCATAAACAAAAAAATTATTGACTATTTTCTTGAGATCCCTGATATATAATCTCTAAAGCAGTTGTTATAGTGCGAACATCTCCCTCAATAGTTTTAGCCCAATTCTCGACATCCCCCAATTCTTTCAATGCACTACTGAATTGTTCAACTAAATTCAACCATTGTTGAGTTTGTTTCGAAAAATTTGTTGCACTAACGTGTAGCTGTTTGGCTTCCGCATCCAGCTTTTTTTGATTTAAATAGGCTTGAGCAACACCAACATTAAGGTGGTCCACCAAAGCTTGGGTTAAATCATTTGCTGCTGCACAAGCCTCTTTCCGTTTTGCTTCTTGTACTTCTTTTTTTACAGCTTGTTTTGATTGGTGTTCTTTTACCATTGAAGATAACATTATATATGAAACTAATCAAATTTTTAAATATAATCTTGGTTGAAGCTGTTCATTGATGGTCTTGTTGGCTGTCTGTTTTATTATGTTGGCACTCTCACATAGCACGCCAACGCACAAAATAGAAAAAACGAATTCTTTGTGGATTTAAACTTTTTGTACTTATCAACCATTTTAGTAAATTCTGTCAACCCAGGTGTCAAATGTCATGACATGAGGATAACAAAAAAATACGAAATTGTATTGTATTGTCTTTATTTTTGACCAAATGCCGTCATAGCGGAGGTCAAAAACTAAACTAAGAAGAAGAATAATTCTTTGGAGGGAGGGAAAGTTTAATTTTATGGTTTAGATAAGACAATTTTGTTAGAAACGATTAAACAATGCCATCTAATTGCTTAGTTCTTGGTTACAATAGAGCAGGTGGTGGTAGATAAAAATAGCGATCCCACTGTGCGTTTTTATAGATTACCTGCTATTAAAAAAGCAAATGGTATAATAGACGACTTTAAGTCTGAAGGGAGGAAAAAGTGATTATTAGCTTTAAATGGATGAAAATCTTAGTTGTTCTTCAATAAATTATGGAAGGATTTGTTTGAAACCTTTAATTAAAGGTGGGCACCGTTGTCTTATATTGTAGGATAACCAGCAAATATGTCAAAACTTCATCCAGGCAAGATAACATCTCTATTAATGAATGAAAGGATATGTATAGAGAAAGGAAATTACATTTTAATTGTAGATATTAGAGTCCAATGTTTACAAAAATAAAAATTAAAGGAAAGGTAATTTTATAATTAGTTAAAGTTATAATACTTAAATTTACTGCAATTAAAAATAAAGAACCTGTATTTAATATATATATTTTTAAACAAATCAATTTTTGAATTCAAATATCAGTTATGGGTTTTCTAATTTTATTTAAAGTAAAAAAATGATTTCTGTATCCTATTCAAGCATTTTCTCAAGACTTTTAATTAACAGGGTTGCTGTTCCTAATGTATGGATATAAAAAAATTTCAGGTATGGCAAATTTAAATAAAACATAAGTATATATGTAGGTACTTTATTGGTGACTAGAATATTTAATAGTAGCCACAATCTTCACAGCTATGAGCACTAATATTTTTACATTAAATTTACCTTAATACAAATCAGAATATACAAAATAATAATAGTATGTATATAAATATTAATTTGGAAATATCAAATGTTATATATAATTTCTAATTTTATTCTCAACTAAATTATATGTACTAATTCTTAAGTTAATTAACAATTCTTGCTATATATTTGTACATGACAAACCTCAATATTTTTTTATTTTGAAGAATATATGTATGAAGCAATCCTCATATTAAAGTTCAGAGTTTTTAAAAATATTTTGTGCTAAATTTTTTAACTATATACCCTTGTATAAAAAATTAAATTTTAAAATGTGTATGATATACATTTGAATTTATAAAGTTATAAAGAAAAATCACATATTCTCATCACACATTAGTAAATTTTTCACAAATTTACACAGATTCTCAGAATAAGTCAGAATCCAAGGCCATTTCTTCAAGAAAAAATCCCATTGGAGTTTTTCTGAGACCCAAATTTTCAACCTTGTTGGCTATTTTATTTTTTAAATTTCTCAATCTCAAGGATGCATGTAAAAATATTGCTGAAAAAATTTCAATGTTCTTTTACAAATCCTTAACAATACTTTTGGAACATACCTGCAACTGGCAATAGTATCCCAAGAAGAAAAACCATAAGTGATTGCAGCATGTAAGCAATAAAATAGCCACCAGCAAATATAATGAAAATAGATATGACAGGGTGTTTCCTCTTGAAAATAGCTGCAGTAGCTCTTTCATTTGTAACATAAACAAAAATCATGAAAATAACTGCGGTTGCCACAAATCCACATGCCATTTTAATCGGATGGATTACCCTAAAATAACGATGAAGGAATTAGCTCTAATGTGGCTACGACTTTTACAAAAAACTTCATTTACAATGTTATTAATTTAAGATGTACTTACCCAACTATAATAAAAATGAATAGAGACAATAAGAAGTAGTTAGTTTGATAATACAGTAGATTATTTGTCACTCTGTTGCCCCATCGTTCTATATCTTTTACATTAGGAATTTGAAATCGGGCGGCTCCTAAAAGAAAGTCATCCAATGGTCTTAAAGGGGCTAATTCAAAGTCAGAAGATTGCTTTGTGTTCATTATTCTTTACAGAGCTTGAGCGGTAACTAACTGTTTTAATCTTCAATACTGGTAATAATTTTGTTATCGAATTTTATTTATAAATAATGATCTAAACAGCTAAAAAGCTGATATACAAGAATCGTGCCAAATGACAATTGACAAGTTACTTTACTAACACTCATCTTTATTTTTTTTCTTCTAATTATTCTAAGGTCTTAGTTACTAGGGTTATTCGGCCTGATATTCACTTTCTTTAATTTCCTTTCACTAATGGGAACATATCATATACAATTATACATTTACTACCCAAGTAATATAAATATATATTTAATTGCTCAAATTTTACAACTACATTGGTATGGAGAACCATTGGTTAGGTGAACTAACTTTCTATTGTGATGTGAAGCAACGAATTGCAGAAATATTTTAACCATATGAAGAAAACTTTCAGGGGCGCAGTGAGGATGATAATGGGAAATATTTATTTTAAAAGAAAATGTATTGTACTGTACAGCAACTAAACATGAAAAAAATATTAAGATGTACTTAAAATTTTACAACCTTAGAATCTGTTCCATTAGTAAAGGGTACTCCACAAAGTTGCAACCGTTACATACATCTCTTTATTTGTTTAACATTTGTGTATTTGCAATCGTTTATTTGATGAATATTTACGACTTTTGGCTATTTTACTACGTTAGTTTATAAGTGTAGATTTAGATTGGAAGCAAGAAGTGGAATATCTAGGTCTCATTCTAGATAGGAAACTTCTCTGAAATAAATAAAAGAAAAAATAAAAAAATAAAAAAAAAGTAATCAACAAGGCGACAAAAGCACTGATGATATGCAGGAACATTGCAAAGAAAAATTGTTGAATAACGCCAAAAACTGCCCCATTAATATGAAAGGTTATTCCCCCAATGAATTCCAGACATAGGAAGAATTTTTAACACACAAGAAAAGTGATTTCATAAAAATAAAAACGTTTTGCTAGAAAAAACTTACAAGAAAAGACTTAGGTTGGTAAGGGAGCAAATAACAGATACAACATTGTAATACTAGATGGGTCAAATTATTATAATTGGAAGTTTCGCATGGAAATGTTACTAATAAAAAACGTATATTGAATATAATTCTGAGTGATATTAGTGATGAAACAAGGAAGAAAACAGAAATATGCTTAAAAAAGACCAAAAAGCGAAATTATTAATGTGTCTGAGATTATCATTTGGAAAGACTTAGGAACAAAAACACAGCATTCAAAATGTGGAAAACATTAAAAGACAAATATGAGAAAAAAGGATTAAGTAGAGAATTTGAAGAAAAGCTATTATCCATGAAAGTGATGGAAAGAGGATATTTAGAAACATTCACTTACGAATTTGAGGAAATAGTACAACAATTGAAGGCTACTGGGCGAAATTAGAAAAAAAAAGAGTGATAGAAAATTTACCCAAAGAAAGTACCTACGAAAAGGTAAAAAAAAGGTACAAGAAGAAGAAAAAAGAGATATAATTAGTCAGAAAAGAGAACCAGTCCCTAACCAAATCCCTTTTATTATATGTTACAGATGTAATAAGCCTGGCCATTTCGAGAGCTATTGTCGAGCAAGATTAAGTTATTATCATGAGATAATTCGAGACATGAACCAGATACGCATAGAGAGCGATGGCACCAAAACAGGCTACAAGCAAGTATAGAGGAAGATATACAGGTACAAGACGGGGAACATTTCCAAGAAGAGGATTTATAAGGCCAAAGAGCAACTTAATAGAGCAAGTTAAAGATAAAACGAATAAAAACGGTTAGGGTGTTTCAGACAGGATGTGAAAATAGAAAAAGCATCGACACAAAGAAAAGAGTCTTCCTATTATGTTAACCTGTTAGGTGATAAATATAAAAAAATTGGGGATGTAATAGCAATTGTGGGGCCATAAATTTCATAAGGAACAATGATGTGTACCAATAAAACCAATATCATCAACACAAGGATCAATCTCGTATAGGGACTATATAGAATACAAGGCCTGCACACCTATAAGTACACACCCGATTAAAGAAGAGGAATTACCTAATCTAGAACCAATTCATGTCCTAAATTTTTTTGTGTGTGTCTACCCCGACAGCTTGCATGAATTATAAGTGAGTGTTATATGTTTAATTTAATTTAAAATCATGCCCCCAAAAAAACTTATTGCTTTAAAAGGAAAATTTCAAATTGTTACGCTACTGGTTTGAAATCAATCCTCAAATTGAAAATATGGGGCTGATTATGACATGTTTGTCTAGGTTTCAACTTCATAGTGTGCCTTTTACTAATGAAACAAACCCTACATCAATTTCAATTGAAAATATTGGAACCACAGACCTGGTAAATATTTTCGAGGTCCGTCATTAGAAATTGAAACATTATAAAAATGTTATAATAAAATATTGTCTAGAATGCTACATAGTTATAGGATCCCAAAAGAAGATTTTAAAATGGGGGAGTGGCAAAAGAAGAATTTAAATGTCAAGTTTAACTGTCAATTGAAATAAAAATCTTTGATTTTCATTTTTAAAATTCAAAATTAGCACTATCCGATATTATTTACTTTGTCAGGTAACAAGATAAATATTATTTTAACATTCAACTGTTTTATTGATATTTCTTTTAGTTCTTGTAATTTAGTAATGGAACCTCCTGGAGTTGATACAGGATTGGAGTTTCCCAAAAATCCTTTATTATGTCCAATATGCCATGATTATTTTACTGAACCTTGTATTCTTAGTTGTTATCATACTTTTTGTGCAAGATGTTTAAGGGGAAGAGAACAAGATCGTCGTTTAATATGCCCTTTTTGCAGGTAATGACTATTGTTCATGCTGTTGTTAAAATATATATAACTAATTTCTAATAGGACATAAAAAATCATAATAGTCATAATCGCTATTAATATAAGAATAATTATAGTTTAAATTAATTATGGAAATTAGATCATTTATTGGGCAGGGTACTTATAAGTAAACATATTGTAAAAAATATTAATACACTGAATAATTATTTATACTAGCCTTTACCAAAATGTAATTAAGGAAGTTATTTATGATTGAAAAATATGTATAGAATATTTTATCAGTATAATAAAAAAATTAAAGATTTGGCTATAGAATATTATTATTTTAGGCAACCTACTATGTTAAAAGATGGATCAACACTGCCACCACCTGATAGTTTGATGCGCCAATTGATTGACATTGCCAACAGTGAAAATCCTCCTTGTTCCAATTGTGATAAACGTGATAGACAGAGCATGTATTACTGCAACACTTGTGGTATAACAGAAAATTTTATTTTATTCAAGTTTTATGTTCATTAGGTTTGTTTTTTTTTATTTTTTAATATTTATTAAGTTAATCATATTATTTGTTTAAAACATTTTTACATTACATTAAAAATTATTACACTTTTTTTTATTCCAAATTATTGCAATTTTTATATTTTCTTCTTTTATTCTTTAGGACAAGCACTATGTATGCACTGCCGAGAAAATACACACAGAGCCAAAATGTTTTCAGCCCACGATGTTGTTCATATGAGTAAATGTACCAAAGAACCTAAAAAGGTTCGTTGTTTTAACTTGCAGTACCTTACTAATGGTTATTTAATGTTTTTCTTATAATTGAACATGCATGCTTTAATTCAGTTTACAACTTTTTTTATCTTTAATTATCATACAGTTGTGCTAAAAATAATAATATTGCAGTGTCCTCAACATGGAGAGCATTATATTATGTTTTCTCCTGTACATAATACAATGTTATGTGTAAATTGTTTTCGTGATTTGCCCAATGAAATGCGGAGCCATTGTGTTGATATTGATACAGCACACTCTCAAGCTGCCAAACGTCTTGAGAGAGGACAAAATACAATCATGGATCTGCAGGTAAAAAAATAAGAGAATATTCTTTATAAAAAATTTGTTACTTAAAATGCAAACAACTATGTGTTCGAAAATGACATTGATGTAAAATAAAATTTTGATAATTAAATACAGAATAGTATTGGATAATGGGAGAAAAAGCATGACTTATAATAATGTAAATGCAGTTTTCACCTGTTGGCTTTAAAATACACTTTGACCCACCAATTTTCTTTTCTTTTAATATTAACATTTCATAAACATTTATTTTTTAATATCAAAAAATAATAATAGAATATTATACTTTTTAGACATCAGTTAGAGACGGTATAATAGCATTAAAAGGTTTAATGGATGAGTTGCGTAGAAATATGGACAGTGAAAAACATACGATAAACACATTTTGCCAAGGAATGCAGGAAGCCATGGCAAAGACTCATGCCACAATGATCATGGAAGTTCAACGACAATATGAAAGCAAAGAAAGAATTTATAGAAGCCAACTGATTGTATTAGGTAAACACTAAATGTATGCTATAGAAATGTATTTAGACTAAATTTTACTTCTCAAATTTACTTATCAGGAATAAACTATTATACTCTGCTTTAACAACTTTGAAATATTTTTTCTATTTGCACTTATGTTAAGTATGGATTTCTGTAAAATTATTGTATTAATCTATGTTTTCCATTTATTAAAATTATCTTCAAATATCATTTTGTAGGGACTGTAATGCCTGTGCTTCAATTGCACCTTGTACTGTGTACCACTTTTACTGCAGCTGCTAATAAGTATCAGTTCTTGGAATTGTGCCCATCACTAATTGAAAGACTTTCTGCGGTTGGAAATTTAAGTCAACCTGTTAGGTAAATATTAATGTTGTCTATGGAATTTGAAGATTTGAGTATTCTTTTTTTTAACTACAGATCTTTACAATCTTCTCAAATAAAAACGAACTACAGAAGTGAATTTGCTCAAAGTCTTGAACCATGGATTGGTCCAGCTGCAGTTAGCCAGCATCAGTCGGAGTTAGCTGCCAGTAAGTTGTATTCTTATCAGTTGTTTCCTATAAGGCAACTAAGTTGTACATTTATTATAGTTTTTGTATTGGTTTGTTTAGAGATTAATTCAATTGTAATGAATTATTACTCAACTGAAATTTCAATTTTAGCATCCAGAATGTATGATAGTGTACCACCAGCAACAAAGAAGCAGCAAAATATCCTTAAAAATAAACTATTGGAGAGTGACAGCTCATTCTCAACCCATTGTCGATCTTTTGAATCTCAGATAAGAGAGCTGAATCAGCAATTTAATACTATCAAAGAAAAAGTTGGAGAATTACATAAAGATATAACTGCTTTAAGAAAAGCTCAGGTACCTCCATTGACTACTCGTTATGAAATGCTTATAAGAGAGTGTTTACATCTGGATCAAAGTTTGGAAAGGTAGGTATTATATCACATATTATTTAGCTACAAATCTTGAGAATATTTATATATATTCTAGGCAACAAAAAGAACTGGATAGAATGGCATCAGCCTTTGATGCTTCTTGGGAAGAACAATTGTGGAGGTTGAGAGTAGAACAAGAAGTGTTTAGCTGCCAAAGGGCTGACGTTAACACTTTAAGAAATGAATTGAAGCATCTCAGTCAGGTAATAAAGCCTGTTAAATGATATGAAATTATAGTAAATATGATTCATTTACTTTTAGCTGGCTACACAATTAGAGCCATATATTAGAAGTTTAACTCCTGCTCAACAAGCTCAAGCACAAGGAGATAGAGATCAAAATCAAAGTGAACAAGCACAACATTTGGCAAATATTTTAGAACATATTGGTAAGTAAATTTAAACCTAAAAGTGTTATCAAATGTATGTTAGGTTATGCTTAATAAAATAATTTAAAATTGTTTATATTTGTACAGGCCAGTACTCCATGTAACTTTTGACTGCCTTCTTTGCTATTATATATCACCACATAGAGTACAATTAGGTTATTGATCTTACTGTAACGTTTTTTATAATTTCTATAATTTTGGCATTTTTACCTAGTATACTAATAAAACCTAGAGTGAGTCTTTAAAACGTTTTAAAAAACATTATTTATGTGAATCTACCTCTCCAATTTTTGTTAGGTTAGATTATGGTAAATTAACTAGCATTCAATTATGGTTCATGTTACAAGATCATACAGTAGGGCGCTCCAATGAATAAGCGTATCTTTTTATCTTTACATTGAAAGCGGTTGATGTTCTATTGAATGCTTATACAATATATGAATAAATTCGTGTAATTTGCTCTCAACCTTTAGGAATTGTAATAAATACATTATACTACAATATTTTATAGGTATTTTACAACAGTCTGATCCTTCTATGGGTAAAATTCCTCGTTCTCGTAGTAGAGTACTTGGTCAATTACTTGAAAAAGTCCGTCCTAATATTCAAGAGAGAGAACGAAGCAAATCAGCTGGACAGACTGACAAACCATTAAGTACATCGCAAAAACCAACCCCGAAAAAGCCTTTTATGTCAGGGTACGTAAATAGGTGTAAATAAGTGATATCAATAATGTTTATATATATGTATATAGAAATTTTATTACAAATGCCGATGCATGCAATGAAGCACGTGGTTTTCTTCATCACAACTGTACAGTATTATCTAATTAACACAAAAATATAGTAAATCGAGAGAATAGAAGAAAAATGTTTGCATTTTGTTTCGCATGTAATTTTTGGTAATAAAATGTTATTTGGAGAATTTTTTTTGCTACCTATCTTTAAAACAAAGCAACTTTTTAAAAATCGTCAAAGGACAAAATATTCTTAGAATAAACCAGGGTGATAATCCCTTACATTTTTATCGCATGTTTTATAAACACCCTGTATATATGGTCCTTTCCACCGTTTTTGGTGTTTATGCCATTAAAATTATACGAATTAAGTAAATTTACTTGTAGTGTATAACCTTTTAGTTTTTCGATGTTTTCTAATAATTTTGCAATTAAAACACGTAATAAGTGCATATTCATTTATTTTGCAAATAATAAAATACATTCAAATACTAAGTCATAAAACTAACATCATATTAATATTAGAAACAAACAAATTTAATTTTCACTCATACTAATGCTTCGACATATCCACCCTCTCGTTAAGGTTATCATGTGTTTCGTAATCACAAGAGATAAATGTTCATTCAAAATAGAAATATTAGTAAAAAATAAAATAATCTGAAGTTTTAATTTAAATGGATGTACTTGCATATTTAAACGTAATTTTTAATTCTGATCAACTTTTTTTAATTTAAAGGTACTTTACTCTTGAGTAAAACTCATATAATATATATGCGTCTATAACTGATTTATTAATAACAAACACTTATTAATACTGCTAAATTAAGTCTGTACTTGAGAGACAGAGTATAATGAAAATGTTTTTTTTTTCTTGTGGGGTGGCATCAATCGCCCGGGTTATTAATCTTTCGTATTCTGTGTAGGCTTTGTTACTGTTTCCTGACGCTACTTTAGGAATAACACTTAATTTGATATAATGTGTCTCGCAGTTTTTCAGTATTTAAATAAAATTTGAAGACAATTGTTTTAGTTTATGTAGAATCAATTTTTTTTAGACAACAAATAAATATTGACAGATTAGAAGCTCAAATTAAGGAAAAAATACACGACATTATCAGTAGAAGACAAAGCCAGCAAACATCCAAGTCTGATACTGAGACTGACAGAAATTTATCAAAAGACGATCGAAAAATGAGTAGCGCCGATTTAGATTCTATAGGTGACTATTTTTGAGTTGATGTGATTCTACTATGTTTATAAATATTTAATTTGGTTACCTTTATAGGTAAATTAAATACGAAACAAAGAATAATGTATAAAAAAATAGGAAAAAGTTGTGACAAGATAAGTACAGGCAGTAAGTCAGATAGCGAAACTAGAAAAAGGGAATCAGATTATCAAAGAATTTCTGATGCAACTTCACAAAATTTGAAAACTAGATCTAGCCCTAGTAGCCCAAAATGTAAAAATAAGAGCATTGTGTCTTCTAAACAACAGAAAAAGAAGGTCAGTACAACAACATTAATTATTTAAAAATTTTCTTATCTTAAGCAGCTTAATTTGTGACTTCTTTTAAATACAATTTTAGTTCTGTTAGAAGATTTGATTCATTTTTCTATCTTTTTAGATATATCCGTATAGTGATGGAGAAGACAACGTTTTTTATTCTATGCACGATTCAGCAGATTCTCTGAGTACTTCTAGCAGACGTTCTAGTTTCGACGGCCCCGACAAAACCCTCGTTGTAGTAATCAATAGAAGAAACAAAAATATGACCATGGCGCAGAAACAGAGAAGCTGGGAAACTTTCCCACCGAAACGTAAGCACCACATTTGCCACCAAAAGTTATCAGTGCCTACTCCGCCCATGGCGCCGATAAGAAAAGCCGATAGTTTTGAAGGTAAGTATTTTTTTTTGAAGAAAAGTTTGCACTATTTATTTCATTTCCTTCATATGTTTTACCGAATTATATAAACGTTGCATGTTGCACCTGCCCTATAGAAGTACACAAATATCTTTTTTAACTAAAAAGATAGAGAATCTAAAATTATTAATTACAGTAATATTACAGTATAATCTAATTTGATTTTCATTAAATTAATGACCTATTTTAATTGAAGTGCGTTTGTTCTGAAAATAAAACCCAAATTTTGTAGTTAAATATTAATGAAGATTATATTGAGAGTAGCCA
Organism: Hermaeophaga mercurialis; assembly: GCA_951812935.1. Classification (NCBI taxonomy): domain Eukaryota; kingdom Metazoa; phylum Arthropoda; class Insecta; order Coleoptera; family Chrysomelidae; genus Hermaeophaga; species Hermaeophaga mercurialis. Next base: position 32,498,879 of record OX638359.1, on the reverse strand, counting down.
CAAATATAAATATAAATAGAATGCTAGATAAGTTTTGAGATAAACAAGTAAAAACAAAATTATTTTTTCTACCCTTACTTTATGAAATGTATCCAATATAAATTTGTCAAAGGGTGATACAATTGCCATAAGAATATTTAAAAAGTTAGGAAAAATTTTAAGAAAAATATGTATATTTTATCTTTTACATTTATAAGTAAAAATATTTGTTAACGAAAATGCCTTTATTGTTTTTCAAAATATTCTTTATGAAGACCAATTTTTGAAGTATCTTTCCTACTCTGTATAAGGTAACTCCAAAATATGCGATTTGAACACATTAACCGCTTACTTCAGGTTTCCAAAAACGTTGACCACGCCAATTATTTTTGATGTGCAGGAATAAAAAGAAGTCATTGACAATTTGCAGCGAATTGCTTTGTACACGAACAACTTTTGTTGGATTTGGGTAGTCTTGAAATGCCCAGAGTCAACTGCTCTTTAGTTTCGGGCTCATACACATAGATCAATGATTCGTCACTTTTAAAACACCGTCATTGCATTTTTTCAATATTTCCTTTAACAGTCGACATGGACCCTTTTTTCAGCGATTGTCTAATTATGCAGTATTCAATGCAAACAAATCTTTTTGACCACCAAATGTTCATGCAATATTGAATGTATTAAAATGAGGCTAATTCCAGACATGCCTCAATCTCACAGTAAGTGACATGACGCTTTTTCGATATCAGACACAACAACCGATTTTTGGACGTCCCTTACGAAATTCGTCCGGGAGCGGTCGACGACCATGATTGAATTCGAAAAACTAGCGAAATATGGTGGTTCGGGATAGTGTTTCATTACCAAAAGTCGAAGCGAATTGATCGGCACACGACTTTAGTCGTAATAAATCACAGTATGAAATATTTTACGCTTTGAATCCATTGTTTGGCCGCTATGAATTTTTGAAGTCACCGTAAACATCACAAATAGCAGTTGAATGACAAAACGTTCTTAGTATGTATGTCATTAAAATCGTCATTCTATCCGACGTTGATGTCAGATATGACATATTGAAATTGGTTTGGCGGCATCCCAATACTTTTGTAGCATTCGAAGGCTGGGTTACTTAAAAGCGTGTTATATTTTAAGCTCTAACACCGAATTAAATACAAAAAAGTCGCGAATAACACTTGTGCTGGATTTAGCACATACATTCGTGTAACTCTGCGTCAAAGTATTGCTAACGTAAATGTCAGTTGCATAAAACTGGAATTAAAGGAGTCTTCATTCAACTCATGGTTGTTTTGTTGACTGATTATCGAGAAATCAAGTACCAGCCATTGTTTACTGGCGGTTTTTCATTGGGTTTTTAATCTCGTTTCCTCAGTTTCTGACAAAAATCAGTTCTATTTTATATTTTATATGCTATAAAATAGTACACAGCAGACGACTAACAGCGATTGATATTTGACACATTTTAGATAGTTACCAAATTTTAATTGTCATGGCGGCATTGGCAATTTAATTACAAATAATTCGAGTGTTATTCTAGTGTTAATGTAGCCCGGATTGATATGCAACGGTTAGAATATTTGACTGTGTTATGTTTGACACGGGATAAAATATATCAAGGGTTAACACGTTTTTATGCAACCCAGCCTAAGTAATATTAAGATTCCAGGAAAAAGAGGCGCTGGAAGCATCTTTTTCTGTTATTGAATAGACTGGATAAAAAATATATCCATTCCATCATACTAAACTATAGAATTTAAGCAACAAGCCGTTTGTAAGCACGAATTAAAAGTTACGTTGATTTATATGTTACCCGCTTAAAACTATGGTTTTCACACTCACATGACGAATGTTAGCCATTCTAATTACGTCTTCATTCCCGTCTATCACGCAGCTATTAAGTCAGTTGTATTTAAAAGTATAAAAGTTTTTTAATTTGATATTATTATAGACGGTTCGTAATATTTGCATGCGCAATTTATCAAATAGTATTCATTTTTATCGAATTTCATTTGATAAGAGTTAGATGATTTTAATAAGGTTGGAGGGTTGTTGATAAGGCTTGTAAACTGTTTTTTTAGTTTCCTGTATTTTTGATCTTATTCTCTACATTGGTTCATGCTTTTTTATTCGATAATAATCATAATGATAAACAACGGGTACCCTAAGGTATTTTAATGGCAATGGTTTTTCTATGGTACGGTTGATGCCCAAAGCCTGGCCTAGTGGGTTTTGCAACAGCTGAAAACGTTCTCTATTATTTCTATTCTTGACCATTTTTTTAAGTTTGTTCCATATTGCTGTCTTTTTTTTTGGAAATCTTTCTGTACAGTGCTTCTCCAAGAGATTGCCGATCTTTTTGTCCTATCTGTTGTATATTATCTTAGGATTTGTCGTGTTTTTCAGTGTCTGATTGGTAGTTGTGGACCAATAAATTGTGCTTATAACTTCAAGCCAATTGTTAATAACACTGACAATTTTAAGGAGGTATTTGGTACATCTCCAAGTTTCTGATCGGTATACAAGAACAACTTTTTGGTAATCCTTCAAAGCATTCCTAGTTTTATTTTTATATTAATAATTTCTTTCTGAGTTGATCGTGTTATCGTTCCATATTTATTTGAAGCCACTTTGACATTGACTATTCCTCCAAAGCAGGTTAGTTACGATTCACTTATCCTAAATAATCTACACACTATGTATTTTGTCATTTTGACATATTTTTATTTAGCTTAATTAATGTTTTTAACATAGTAATCCTTACATTGGTCTCTTAGGGGTAAAAAATTATTTACATTACATTGTACAAACTTTTGTCGTCAACTGTAAAATGTTTTATTTAGTTTCTATAAATAATAAGCGACAAAACTTTAACTGTTGGAGCCGTGACAGTGATAAACGATTTATGTTTAATGTCATACAATCATGGCTAGGTAAATAAATATTAGCGGCAGGTAAATTGTTTTGGTATTACATGTTTCTCTTGATGGTTGGCGATAAAAGCTATTATGTTCTGGTTGTTACCAAATAAGTACAATAATCCATTATTCTATTGATGCTACAAGTATAACAAGTATTTCGTTTTTCGTGAAGTCATCAATTTTTAGGACATGAAGAAGCTGTTAAGAGCCTTGTTGCAGCAGTTCAGGAAACTCGAAGAAAGCCTAGGGGTGGTAATTAACCAATACAAAATAATTATTACAAATATACAGGAATTTTAGTGTACGAATTGCATGCTATTATCCGAAAGTAAGTTATTCAAACAAAAACTATTTCTTTTGTTTTTCGGTGATATAACGAGAAATAGATTAGTTGTTTTCAAAATAGTAAATATAAAGTAGATATTCAGGTACAAAATGGGAAATATCTCTATAATTTCAATGCTTAATAATATTTTATTTCATATACCTTGAAAATATATCAGGTTTAAGTAATAGAGGGATTCCATTAACTCCTATGTGGCTTGTAAATATAGGACGGTCACGACTGAAAGTCTTACTAGATTCATTTTTTTTATTTAATTTAATAAGATTTTTAAATTTCATTTCATTTAATATATTTCGCTTGACGATGATTTTTAATCGAAACTAGTACTCACTTTTATAATGAACATAAAATAATATTTTTTTTAATGTGGTAAGACTTCGAGTCGCTTTCCCTCTTTATAACAGGTTTTTGCTTAGGATAAGATTTTGACTTTGGATAGTGATAATTTTTGACCTCAGAATATTTGTTACATTAAATTCATTGTTTCATCTCTTATTTTGTGGAAACTATTCATAATAAATATGAAAAGATAAATTATACTTTTCATATTTATTTGTTACAAGTCAAAGAAAATTTAAAATTATGCATTATTTGATGTATACATTTATTTATTAGAAAAATAGATTATTTTACAATAAGCAATGAATTTTGTTGTTGGATAGTTAATTAAAGCAGTTTTAAAAATGTATTTTCTCCACGACCATTAATGAATGTATTTATTCCGAAATCATTTTTAATAGAATGTAAAAATTCTCACTCTTGAGTTAGAATATTTATTCTGAAACACTTACAGAATGAATATTCCTTAATTGTTATATATCAAAACTGTCAATGTCCGATGTAAATAATTTATTTTCGAAAAAAATTTTAATCTAACTAAAATAATGAGTGAAAATTCGAGTAAATTTCTGGTCGTGGAGAAAATATAGTCTGTTACTCGATTAGAATAACAAAATTCCGTACTAACCTTGTTACAGAATATACTATTACTTTATACATTACATATAATGAGCTTTAGTCCATTGTGATTTTTTTTTTGAAAATAGCATAAGTTTTTTGAATATTTAATTAGTAAATTGTTGATTGATTTTAATTATTTCCTAGCAATTTATTTGAAATAATAAATGTATTTGTTATTTAATTGTAACAATTGAATTCTGGTTGTATGTCTTATTTTAATATTTATATAATTCATTCTTTGTTAAAATGTGTTTTTTTAAATATCATATATTTTTAGGTCTACACTGAAAGTGTTTTCATTTCATATAAAGCAACAATGGAAACATTTTTCAGAAACATAAATATATCTCATTTTTATTCAGTGTTTGCTAAGATTGCGGGAAAATAATAATTTGTAATAATACCAAGTTATTTATTTTTTATTTTCTCTATGTAACTAGAGTAATTAAATAAAAAGAAACACTAAAAACGAACAGAAATCTTTTATAGAACTTAATATATTTAATGTAAGAGTTATGATTCAGGACACTTATAATACCGATAGTGATTATAATCTTGATTCATACTCTAAAATCAGTAGATCAATGAATTTGAAAATGTTAGATTAGAAGCAATGTTATTCTAAGTATTATTTGTTACGTCAGCAGGTATCATAAGCTTTGTGTATGTTGAAAGGTATATGCCAGAATACTATATTAATATTTTTATTTGGTATTTCCTAATATTGTATTCACTCAGTTTAATAAAAAGGCACTCACAGTGTATAGTACGTATTTTTAAGGTTTTTATAATTTAATTTAGGCGGTTTTAGATTTTTCGGGACATTAAAATCTACAATTTCTCACTATGTAGACGTTTTAATTTAATTCAAGAGTGCCTCGCTCTTTCTCCTTAGGGGCTACAATATGCAAAAAAAAGGGAGGCCAGTTGTAGGAACTTTTACAATGCCCTTGTATATATTATAACCAATTCATTTTCTTATTCCACAACGCCAAAACTACTCAATTTTTTTCTTAATGAATTCTTAATCAAAATCACGATGGTAAATATTTAATATCAAATAGTTTTTATTGAAGGATTTTTTTGTTTTTAAAATTACATTGAAACATCGCTATAATGAGAAATTGCTAAAATACCAGAGAACGCCCTAAATTAAATTATACGAGAAAATTATTTACATCTTTTTATAATTTGGAAGTGCAAGTGGTCAAATATTGAAAATAATACATGATATCTGTAATGTCTAAAAATTCTTGTAAAACACTTAATACCTTTTAGCACATGCAAATTAAATCGCTTATATTATGATATCATATATAGGACCGTTCGTATTTAATTGTTAAGCAGGGTTTACTTTAGGTTGGCAGAGTACCTAAAAATACTACGCACTATTATATTTGTAAAAAACGAAAATTTTTGTGAAACATTGTGTATTGAATAATTTTTAATAAAACTGTTGCTTTTATTTTAATAATAGGGGGATATTCTGAAAATTTAAAAGAGCCTAATAGAAATTTCTAATAAAGCAACAGTTTTCATTAAAAATATATAATTAATTCTTAAAAGTCGTTTAGTAGTAAGTGAACGGTAGCAATGAATCTAGATAGGATCAACTTGTTTTTAACTAAAATTCGTACTTGTTACAAATAAAATATACGGTAAAAACTTTGGTTTTAAGTTTCAGTTTTGTTTTTTGTGCCTCCTTTTAACAAAAAAATGCTAAGATAATTTCTATTGAAAATTAGGTGTCTAACCTTTGCAAAGTAATCCCGTAATTGATAGGATCATTCACTACACATTATTTATTACAAATAAAGGTAAAAAAGGATTTCTGTCATTTTAAGAGATTCAGGCATTAGATTTTCGAGCCACTGTAACTGAGAAGGGCATATAAATTCTGTCCCATCTGTAAATGTGGTAGTCGTCAAAAAAGTGGTTCTCTATCTTGGGGACACTGTCGGAGGGGGAACAAAAATACGTCGTTTTGTCATTATTTATTATACATTTATGTATTACATAATTATTGTGGTTTTCAACACCTAAAGACAATCGAATTATTTGATTCTGTTTTTTTAACACACCAAAAAAGCCATTTATCAGTAAGATATAAACTTTCACATACAAATAAATATCATTACGATTATTGGAATGTAACAGTTTGTTTGTTACGTATTTTGTCAAAAATAGTGTCATTTCATCTGAAGTAGATTAGAATGGACCATTTTACAAGTTTTATGTTGTAAGATTTATTTTCGTATTCGAAATATTGTTAGGTCTTTTCATATCAATAAAATATGCAAAAGAAAACTCAATGGAGGAGAAAAGCCTTTAACAATTTATAAAATTGAATACAAAATTTATCAAAAATAATCTATCTACAGTTATTTACAAATATACTGAATGCCTATAACGTGAACATTTTTATAAGAAACTTACAAAAGAATTTTAAACACCCTGTTAAACATCTCCAACTACATATTTCTACATTTCAACACTCTTATACGCTTTTTAGACCTAACTTCTTGGAAAAACTTGTAAAATGTTTTAGAAAACATCAAATAAAGCATAGAGAAAGTAGTGCTTGAATCTTCTAACCTAAATAATTTTTTCTTATTTTTGACATCACAGCTACTAATTCCTAAACTGCGACACTTTTACAAAAGAAACATACGATCTATCGAACATAAGTTACACTAAATATTGCATCATATGATATTATCTTTCTCTTTTTTAATCTACTGTAATATATTGCCAAACTATTTTAGAAAAAATAAAAAGTAACCATTTTATTTTTAATCATGTATACTTTTATTTTATTAAGTACTATTAACTACTTACAAAAAAATATTATTTTAGCTGCAAAACCTTATATACATTTTTTTAGACTACTGTTCCAAATAAAAGAAAAAATAAATTGTGCGAGAGAAAGAGAAACACCAAGTCTAAGTAGAAAAGTTGTAGAAAATTTACTTATATCCATTTCAAACAAAACCACAATCATTCACCACAATATTTTGCAATGCCTATGTACTTTGTTTAAATCTAAAATAATAAAATAAAATTGACTATACTCTTATTCAGTGTCCTAAAAGGGACTAAATGAATTTTTTCACTAATATAAATTAAATTCTAGTTGAAATATGGCTCTATAAAGTTTTATTGTTTTATTAGCTTGCATCATTTCTATTAAAAAAAAATGTTAGAAACTAAAGAATATGATTTTAATTCGTTAAAATGAAATTACCAAGAAATAAGGCACAACAACAAACTTTTATAGGTACAAAGTTTTAAATGCCGTAATCTTAATTTTCCATTAGTAGGTAAAAATTTGTGGTATTAGTATTTGTGCTGGTGTTTGAAATGTAAAACAAACAGTCAGATTGATTGCACAACATTAAAAAATTGATATGATCGAGGTTTTTACAGTAGAGGTGCAACAGGAAAAAGGAAATACTTAAAACCTAAAAAAGAGTAAGTACAAAAAAGCGCATACAAACTATAAAAAACAATACTTGTTAATAATTACTTGTAAAGTGTTACATTTTTAGTATAAGAATACAAAATAAAAATAAGTTAAAAATTATAAGTCAACAAAATTACCCAAAAGAAGCTACACATTATTTCGCCAATAGGCCTTTAATTAGGCATTAAAATAAATACTGATTTATATGATAACATAGTAAAAGGAGAATAAAAACTTAACTTTAAAATCGAGAACACTGTTTAATAATACGAACAAATACGATATTTTATTTGTAAAAATTGTCATCACTAGTCAATTGTTCTGGTTATTAACCACAAGGGTATCTTTTTTCGCCTTTCAAACACCAATACAGTTTATACTTATATGTAAGAAAAGTAAACTTACAGAATGTCCAGAATTGAATATGATAACCTTTTGTAAACTTAGGTTGATGTTTGTATTTTAATTTTTAGAAAAATATTTCTAATAAAAGTATGGGACGGAATTAAATAACGTAAAGCCTTATTATATATTGCAGAATACAAAATCAGCTAGGTTAGATGTCTTGTAAAGTTTGTATGTTACATACAAATGTATACTTAAAATGTCAGTAACTGATTATTTTACTGTTCATTTCAGTACTATAAAAAAAAACACGACCCATGTATTGATTTATACATGTCACATGACAACAGAACGCTATGACTTCTGACCACTCTGTAAGCAGACATTGACTACATTTCTTTTAATCCTGATATGTAAAAAGTGAAAACAGGTCCGTTGTTCATTAACTGTAACCACACGTCGGTTTATAAACGAATTAAAAAATTATTAAAAGTTCTAATATAAAAACAGCTGCCTGTCAAATCTAAAACTTAGGCAAAAATACAAGCGGGAGGGTGTAAACAGCATCGTAAATTATGTTTTACTAGCTAAAAGAAGGTGTATGGATGTACATATACAACAACCTGTATATATCTCTAACAAATATGGACGATTAATTTATTGATATAAAACGCCGTACGCCACCAAAGCAAACTCGTAGGCGTGAAAGCGTAGCAATTTGCAAATAGGATGACTAAAGTTCTATTTTTTAATTTTTCATAGTTTTTCTAGCCTGTCTCTATCTTATAATAATAATTAGTGAAAGGATATTTAAATTCTTTAAACAGTTTTCATTTAATATTTGTTTAATATCTGAACAGAGTAGAAAAATGTTGGGATCGCATTAATAAAGTTTCCTTTAATTACTTAGATCATATGATTAAGAAATTTTCATGGGAAATAAAAGTAACGGTATAAATAATAAAATAAAGTTCAGACGTGTATAAGTTGCAATTAAAAATAGATTGACTTTTATTATCAGAATCTGAATCACTGATTTGCATTAATTGTAACTTTTATCTACTTAGGAATTCTTTCTCTATATTGTTCTCATTTTTTACATGATTAATAATTTTTGTTTATTATATTTTATAATAAATGTTTCATTAGGGGCTTGTTGGAAGTGTTGTTCTTTTTATTGTTATTTTTAATTGTGAACACCTGAGTTCCATAGGATTTAAAACAAAATAATATTATTTCTTTCTAGGGTTTTTCTAATATCAGTCTGTTCGCATAACACAATAAATAATGAAGACGAATTAATACATTCTGACCAACATATTCAATTTCAAATCCACTAATATCACTAGAGACGAAAAGAAATGTTTCTCTTACATTATCACTTCACTAAGAAAAGAAACTTATATTTCCATGCCGCCTCTAGATTAATACTAACTAGAAAAGTTATTTATAACCCTGTCATGGAATGTAAAATGCTCTAGAGTTTTATCCCTGTATAAAGGACCCATTAAAAAATAGAACTCCCTCAAAGAGAATACAAGCTGTTTTAGGCATACATTTGCTTTGGGTAAGTACGGCATCTTTAGTGCACTCTACGGCACTGCTAGCGCCATACATGCGCGTCGCACCTTTATTTTCATTTTCACTTTTGTCTTGATGAACAAATGCGGACAACTTTTTTAATAACTTAATTAAAATCCAATTAAGCTAAAAATGTTTAGCTAAGATCACTATAGAATCGTTTAAAATTAATTTTAATATATATAGTTCAGGATTAATTATATTTATTTGGGTATTATTTTTTTAGTAAACATTTATCATAATCATAATATACATTAAAAATATGATAAAGCCAATGTATATATCGGTTAGATAATTCCATTTTGTTATAAAACCATTGTGATTCAAATAGTTATGTTTTATTTATAATAAACTTAGAGTTACTACATTTTCTTGAAAAACACAATATTGTTTTATCACATAAAATAGAATAATTTGTTTATTGCATTACATTTTATATAAGACAATATAAATGCTATTTTATTCAGTGACTGTTAAAGTCTCTAAAACGTTTGTGAGTTTTTACAAATTACATAAGAACCTTTTCTATAACTTTAAATGAAACTATGCGATCTGTGGCCATTCAAAATTGTTAATTGAAATTTACGCATTTAAATTTTACTTTTGATACTTTTATCCGCAAGTGTACATTCCTCTACTTTTCAATGATTTTACATGGTGGAATTGTCCCACTCTAGTTGACTAACATTTTGATAGTCATGTTTTCTGATACGACTCGGTTGTTCATCTTCTTCATCAGACGAGTCCGGCACTCTGCAGGGTCCATCCATGTTTTCATCATCTGAAGAGCTTTCCGAATCTGTCTGTTCGCTGTCGCTATATTCCAGAGCGTTTCCCCCTTCAAGTTTTCTCTCCGCATTCTATAAAAACATAAGCAACATATATTTTAATAAAATAAAGAAATTTGGCTAAGACATTTTTTTTCATCTTTAACCTACTATAATTGGTAAAAAGCAATGTTTAGCTAATCATTTTATACGATTAAGTATTAAAGAATAAAAGAGAGAAGTGAAAGATGAAATTAAAGAGTTAGGAATAAACTGAAAAAAAAACTGGAGGAGCGGGGACGTAGTAAAATAAAAAACAAATATTTCTATATAAATATATTAACTTACCTCCATGGGATTAACAGTAATCGTGAGCGCAGAATCATCCCATGTCATTTCACCGTCTTGGGTTTCTTCATTGGAACTCCTCTGATGCGCAGCTCTAATTCTAATGACTCCTAAGACGATCATGAATAACAAGAAACCAACACAAACCACCACGATAATGGTAACTGCATGTGAACCACCAGATGCAATCAAGTTCATATGTTCAGCGGGCATGTAGTCGTGAGATACAACAGACACAGGGCGTACTTCTACGGAATGTTTATTAATGGTGGCGTGTGCGATGGTTTCTTTTGGTTGAGGGTGAATTACAGTTAACTGTAATAATAAATAAAATTATAATAATTATAATTAATAACATACATTTTGAGGTTTTATGAGGGATTGTTGTTTGCAATTCTATTTTAAACTGTGTTCTTATTAGAAGTGTTTATAGTTTTACGGAAATAAGAAATACATACAGTTTGAACATATTCGTTGGATGTGAACCTTCCATTCAATTCAGAACATGTTAGCTTGAAAACTCTGTTGAGATAATATGCAGGTTTGCGGTTGGTATACACTATTTGGCGTAAAAGTTGTTGATAGTTGAAGACCATATCGGATCCGGTGATGGTTACTCCATCTTTTGATATTCTTGCTGCCATCCCTATTGAATTGAAATTGTTTCATTATGTATAATAGTCATAAAATTATTTGTAGGTAACATTTTTTTATTACTTACCTAGACGTTTTAGCATTTCTTCTGGTACACTCAAATTTTCATGATCTGGATTCAAGTTGGGGTAAATTGTTAATTGACATTTATCCAATTTTTGTTCACCAGTTATGTGAATGTCTGCCAAAACTCTTACACCCATTCTAAAATCTTCATACTTTCTAGCCATGTTCCCCGTACCGTTCAACATGATGCTAGGTGTTTGTGGTCTCAGTACCATTACGTAAGTTTGGGCATCAGGAACCTTAAATAATAAAATATTTACCAATAATTCTTCTAATTTATTCGTTGTAAATGTATTTATTAATAAAATGGTAGTTCTAATGTACCTTGACTTGTTTTCCATTATCACAAGTAACGGTGGTAGTCAAACGCAAGTTTCTACGACCTGGTGTTGGAAATTCTCTTGTATTAGCGTAACCAATTTTGCGGACTAGTGTTTCCAAATTAGTGCGATTGTCTCCTTCAACAGTCACTTCAGTTAGATCGGAGTTTGTCAGCAATTCCATTCCTGGTTGGAGAAGTTCCATAGCGGGAACCTGTAAAAATGTTAAAATATAGTTACAAGTAATGTCAAATTTACAATTTCTTCTCAATTTTTAGAGTAATATGAGATTTTGTTTACCTGTAAACTTTCTTTACATTGATGTAGGCAACTCAACACTTCTGGCTTTTCGTTTTCACGGAGAAGAATACTCAATCCAGCTAAGTATCCTTTCAAATGGTGTCTCATCTTATTATCAGATCCCTAAAAATATATTTAAATTCACGTACAGTACTTCAAGAACATAATTTATATACTTACTTGCCAGCAAGCTCCAATAGTAAGAGTTGTATTAATTCCCTTTGTTGGATGAAGTGGCCAATCATCAATCACTTCTGGATTCTTTTTCTCAGCTCTGAATAACTGACCGTCAATGTAAAGCTGGATGTCTGGGAAACGAACATTAATTGCATAGTGATGCCACTGGTCGTCACAAACCTATAACACATTTTTTAATCAACACCAGAAAAGATTGACTATTGGAAATGTACAACCTGTGAAATTTTCCATCTCCATTCGGCAGGTCTAAAGATATTTAGATCACCCTCGGAGAAATCTCTCCTAAGTAAAAGAATTAATCTGCAGTTTCTTACAAAAAGTGCATAGTGGTGTCTGTTCATTTCTAAAAGAAAAAAAATGATTTATTTGAGAAATAAGTGCAACAGATTTAATATTATAAATATTAGATTTCTATTAACTTACTGTGGTCATCGGCAGTACACAAAATGTGCTCTTTCAAATGTTTGTCTTGGTTAGGGTGTTGTCCATGTCTCATCCAAGTAGACAAGGTAAATGTAGTTGGCAAATCGTGTCCCAAGACAGATGTTGGGATGGTTACAGCAGTAGTAGCACCTAAGAATATAAGTCAGTATTAGCAATATAAGTCATTAAAATGTAGATTTTCAGTAATAATGATTACACCGGGGTCGATTCTTGCCTACAAAAGATTTTGTCTTTTTTTAAAAGCAACTAAATTTGATTTGAACATACTTTATGGATACTTTGAATTTCTTTTCCGCTATAAAATTCTTTCATAAAAGAAGAGAGATTTTCTCGTAAGACTTCGTTATTCACCCATTTCATAAGTTTCTGTCTTACACATCAAAATTCATATATTACTCGTGTTCTCTTCTGATCCTTTCGAATAGAAGGAATTTATAGTGAATGGAGTGCCTAAATTTATTTTCGGAAGGATACGTTTAAGAAAAATTTGCTTTTACTGTTAGAATTCCAAATTATAGATAAAGTAAGGTAGCGCTATATGATGCAAATATGAAAATATATAAAAAATAGCATAAAGCATGGCCAAAGGTAATCCTAATTGCGTATTTCTTTTGCAGATGCGCTTTTTATTTAAACGACTTTTAATACCTGTGGCCACTGTACTGTTCTATTTTTACAAAAATAATTTATATTTACTAATCTTTTGAGTACATTTTTTAAGTGAATTGAATCCGAATGGATACGACTATGGAGTCATATATGAAAACCATTATTCCTTACCGTCAAATTCAAACATCTGATCGCTCTCATGACCCTCGTCTGAAATGAGTGGTTTTGTCCATTCAGCACCAACTCCGGGACTTGGTAAAAGATCGATGGCAGATGGCGAAGCCCCACATAATTTCCTTTGAGATTGAACGGAGTAAGTGTCCCTGTCGCATCCTTTACCGATGTGTCTGCAACAATGGATATTGTTATAGTTTAGATTATTGAAATCACGGACCGTCCTTCTAGAAATTGTTTCAATTATGCTATAATCCATTCTCCTTTTCATTATATCTTAGGAGACTGTGTCAGTTACTTAAATGGCGATTAGTGTTAAGATTTGAAGTTACCCATTGAAGTCAGGAATATTTTTTTTATATTTATTCCTCGCCATTCTTTATTAGAAATGCGCCGTATTGAAAGCCAAGAACAATTTGTCTCGCAACCTTAAATACATATTTTCTTAAAAATGGCTAAGGGAACAATTAAATTCTATTATTTTGAGCAATATTTGATTAATCACTAGGATTTATTAATTTATAAAAAGTGACTATCGAAATTTTAAAAAATATCGTACCAACTTGAAAATATCAAATTAAGTCACTTTCAAAAAGTACTTGAAGGTATAATTTACATAATAATCGTATAATTCTCATTTAACTGTAATTAAATGTCTCATTCTAATATAATACAAATAAACCAGAGACAAAACTTTTATGAGTTTATAAAAAAATTCTAATAAGTTTTGACATCATTTTTAAAAATTTTCCAACTTCAATTAGGATTAAAAATATGAATCCATTATAAGCAGGTGTACGTGTTCACAAATTAGAAAAGGCGACAAAAAAAGGGGACAACAATTAATTGTAACGTACTGTAATCTAGGATTTAATTTCCTTCTTTTTTGCTAACCAACTTTTGCGGTGCCTTGGTAATTGAGGCAATTTGATAATAATTGAATTTTCTTCCGCGGCGATGAATTCCTACAAATGGGAAGATATTCTCTGGATGACTGAATGTAATTTTTTTCAACAAGGGGAGTTTTTAACCAGAAATGTAAGCATTTTTAATCTTTCATTCATTTTTTGATATAATGTTAAAATGTTAGTACTTCTGAAATTGACAATTTTACAAAAAATTGAATTCCATATTTGGGTAGTGGGTAGTTTTTATTAAAAACAACGCACTTTTTTCTGGAAACTGCAAAGACTGGTTTTTGTACTAATAAAGTGATGAGGCTAACAATAGTCGTTTGTAACGATTTCCAGTTGTTTAATATAAAATGAAAAATAATGAATGTGAATAATTAGTACTCAGTACTAACCTATTATTGGTCTAGGTATTCCCAAAATTATGCAAATTATATATTGAAAATTTGTTGTGTAGTACATAATATTACAGTGAATAACACGGCTAGTGTCATCAGTAAAATGCATTTTAAGTAATCAAAAAAAAAAAAAGGAATTTTAACGAAAAAATGTATTACACCGCGAAATTTTTTGTTAATGGTAAGAACAATTTTAGTATATCATTTGTAATACTTAAAGGATGTTTTTCATTTTCATGATGGGAGAGTCAGTTAACAAAAATAAAATAATGAGAGTTAGTATTAAAACTTTTTCTCGTTTTACTCAAAATCCTCAGAAACCTTTCAACTGAGGTGTCATAAAATGTATTTTCTCGGATAAAAAAAATTGAAGGTATGATTGTACCGTGAAGGGAGATAATGCAAAAGTCGAATTTTCATGAATGTTTAAGCGTTTTCATATTTTTTTTTAACTTAGACTAGTTAATAAGGAGGGAAACAAACTACTTATTCTTATTACTAAATGTAGGACACATAGTATATAATGCGTATTTTTTAGACAGTTTATATATAGTGAGTATGCTAAGGTTACCCACTCCAATCATTGCGCAGCAATATCTTATCTTCGTTAGCGGAGAATAAGTAAATGTCAGAATATTGACGCCATTGCAGGCCGACATCTAAACAGTGTATATAATTTAGCGCAGAAATCGGATTGAACGTAAAAACAAGAAAAAAGTAAAATTACAAAAGTGACAACAACATTTTATAATAGTTCTAAAACGTAACGAGAATAATGGTTACCTTGAAGCCAATGTCAATAGCAATGACTTGGGACAAGGCTAATGTTGTTTTGTCTATTGCGAGTACAACTAGGAAGTAATATGGTGCAGAAATAGAAAGGCATTTAGTGGTGCTAGATTCTTTGTGTTATTTTTGGAAATCAATGAGATTATATTGAGAATTAATTTGAAAAGGTAAGTGAATAACTGTTAATATATATTATTTTCTTGAATCAAGTTTATAGTGCACTGGGGGACAACAGGTCAAGGAAGTTCATAATGTATTAAACTTGGTTTTACTTATCTAAAATATACATTTTTAATAAAGTATTTGGTTGTTTTGGTCTCAATTCTGTATAATAATTATTCAAAGTTTACTTATTTTATTAAAATAAATTGTAAGTGCGTCATTTCGTTTCTCCTTAAGTGTTGTAATTTGTTTTACTTGCTTTTAATTAAATTATCAATTTTAATTTTATTACTGGTTACATTGCTGCCATGTTGTACCATTATTCCTGAACGATATATTTAAGTTATTATTTACATTTACAACATAATTTTAATGCGCACTTACAGCCTTGAAAATTTCTTATTGGATACTGCTTTTTTCTAATCATCTGTGTTTTTATATAATTTTCAATTATTTTACTCAATACCATTAATAGTTACAAGACGACTCTTTTTATGACAAATTAAACAGTCCTTAAATATTTTTTTTAATAAATCACGATTTTTCATTTTATCTTGTTTATTAATGGATTTTTTTGATCGGTAAGTATGAAATATCGTGTGGTGTTTTATGTACATAATTTTAATAGAATAGTACAAAACACTACTCTTCTACAAGATTAAAAAATTCTGCGAAATCCATATAGTATGTATATACATTCCAAGGTGTACCAACTACTACTTGATGAAAACGTGAAAAGAATGTAGAAAATATCTCTTGTGATACTTTGAAGGTGAATTGTGGTAAAAATATTCCTTGAAAAATGTGTCAAATAAGTCAAATGTTAAAAATAATCTATAACAATTTTCATGCTGATTTTTTGTTGGTTCTTGTAAATGTTTCCATATTGTGTATGATTTTCCACACGGACAAACCACATTTTTTTAGCACCAATTATGATGGACACTATATTAATTTTAAAAATATATTTTTCAGCTTGAGGAAATGGAAAAAAAGTTCATTCTTCCCGATCATGCAGTGAGTAAGCTGAAATGCGACTTATGTCATGGATACCTTTCAGTACCTCCTATATCATTCCATAGGGATAAAAATGCTTGTGGTAGATGTAATCCAGAATGGAAGAGAAACGTTGTATATGAACAATTAGCTAAATATATGGCATTTCCATGTATGTATTGTGACGTAAGCCTTTCTTGGGGAGCTGTTCTCAACCACGAAATTAAATGCAAAGAGAACAGGTTCCTATGTCCACGGAATCAAGAAAATTTGTATAAAATCAATAATGTGAACAAATCTCAACTAGGAGAGTTTCATAAAGACTGTCAACGTAGTATTATTAGATGTCCTTTCGAATTGTGCACGATAAGTTACGAAACTCAAACTATATTACATCATTTTAACAAATTTCACAAAGATTATGTCTTTGGAAACTCAGTTGAGGCTAATAAAATATTGAAAATGGAAAAAGTGTGGAACTTTCATACGGACACCCAAGTTTGTTTAATAATATTTAATGCCATTCCCTTTTTACTTTTTGTGCACAACGACTGTGAATATAATGAAACTACTGGTGATATATTATTCTACAATTATTATTTTAGCGTTTTCACGTTTTGCTTGGAAGGTTGCAACCTAAACTATTCTGTACATTTGCAATCCTCTTCAAGAGATGTAATTCTTAATTCAAAAAAGAACAATGAGGTGATTCAAATTTTTAACGACAAAGTTCACTGTGTTAGTTTCCTGCGAAGAGATTTGTTCAAATTAAACAGTTTTGATTTCATGTCTACTAAATTTAATCAAATAGAACGAACTGACAATTTATCTTTAAGATACGTTATAAAAATTATAGATAATAGTAAAAAAATGATTCCAGAAAAGTATAATGAAACGGGCATAATCGATCTAATTGGTATAGAAAAAAATTTTGAATGTCCAATTTGTAAAGAATACATGAGTCCTCCGATTTACAATTGTAGCACTGGTCATTCTATATGTCGAAATTGTAGAGAAAAATTGACTACATGTCCATATTGTCAGGCTATAATAGGAAATTCTAGAAACTTCATTTTAGAAGATATTTTAGAAACTTTGTTACTTCATTGTCATAACGATTTTAAAGGTTGTATATTTCAAGGTACAGTTCAAGATATAAAACTCCATGAAGTCATGTGCAGCTACAATTAAATACGTAAATCAAATTGTTTAATTACAAAAAAGTCATATATGTAGTTCTGCAGCATCTGAAAGTTTTTTAAATTTATATAAAACTAAGTGACTTATTTGCCAGAGAAAACGTACTGTACAATTTAACAGAACTTTATTTTTGTTGTCAAAATATATTTTTAAGAGTGTTGTTTTAGTTAATTTCGTGTGATCTCGTTTTTGTCCTATTTATTTGTGTTCTACCTATTATCATTTTTAATTGTTTTATTTCGATAGGATTTATCTTACTTCTAGTCTTTGTGTTTAGTACTCATACGAATTTTGGTTACCATCTCTATTTGCCATCGTTCGTAAATATTCGTTTTAGATATTCTTCCTACAGGATGTCCAATTATTGTAACATTTTATATATCTCCTCTTTACTCTACAGTATAATGGACATGGTTCTGCATTTGTCATTTTTTATTTCCATTTTAAGTTTAACCTTTTCAAACACTTTTGATAAACAATTATTTTTCTGAATTCATTGTCCCTCCTCCAATGCGATCTTAACATCTGCTCCAGCCGACAATTACTTTTTCCAACACTTTTTCTTTACTTTTCTCAAATACCTTATTTCACCTCGTTAAAATAAACATTTATACCAATCCTTAGAATAGGGTCCATACTACAATAAAAAGGCAAAAAATGTTAAATAGAGATTATATTCTGTTAAGTAGAAAATAAGGAAGAATTCTTGTAGGTTGAACAGTTTCTTTTAAAACTAATATTTATACTATTTATACAAAAAAAATTCTTTCGGTTTTTAATTTTGTAATTTATATATCATTTAAAATTATCGGGAAACCAAGTAGAACGTTGTCTGACTTGGTATAAATGCCCGACAGTTGCTCTAATGATGTAGGTACGGCTATTTTATGTTTTATTTATGTAGTGCTCGCCGAATTTGAACAGGTCTTCCGTAATTCATCACTATGACATAATACATGCAAATTTAATTTTTATACTTGTCTTTATCAATATTAGCTTAATCTGATAAATATCCCAGTGCCATTCTACTATTGCAGTTGGATAGAACGATTAAAATTGTTGTAAATAATATTTCGCGCAATACATTTATTGAAGAAACGTTTTTTTAATTACAGAAAAAATTTGTAATCCCTAGAGTACATCTATAGGCATTTTTCAAAATTAAGTGTTAAATGCAATCATTTCTAGAGAGGTACGCTTTTAAGAATTGTAAAATTTCTGTATCAGTTTTTTTTAAGTACTTACAACAAAAGCTTTTCTATCTTAACATATTGTTAATAATCGACTACAATTTTTGGAGTATGGATATATATTTAATATGTAAATTATTAAAAAAGATACAATTAAGAACATCTGTCACGATATTTAATACTTATCCTCCCATTTTTTGTTATTGCGGTAATTGCACGATCAAAATTTGTTGATACATTTTTATAGCATCCGTATTACAGGCCCTAAACCTAATAAAAAAAATTATTCATTATTAACTATTTATAATACAAAATCATTTGAATTTAAATTACATGAATCATATGTATATTATATAAATGTATAAATATGTCACGTTTTTTATTGTGCTGCTTGATGATGATGTATGAATATTAATTATGTAATAAAGTTAGCATTATTTTTTAACATTTTATTTTTAAAATAATGTTCTTCTAAACATAGAATATATTTAAGAAACTGGTTTCGAAACATTTGTGTAGGCCGACATTTTTGTCTGTTTATATTGTTTGAATGAACCGAGAAAAAGGCTCAAAACAAATTATACCGCTTTTATCCCAAATACAACTATTAGATTATTAGGTAAATGTTGAATCAGTTATAATATTTTAGCTTAAACTATTATATGCACTAAAACTGATGTAAATATACCAGTATGAAGTTAATGCCAAAATTTTGATAGGCTGCAGCCCTTGAGAACTGTTTATTTTGCCACCATTTTAAAGCCTTACGACACTACCCGTACATTGAAACAAACCGATTATCTCAGGTATATTTCAAATATTGCTACTTAGCTTTGAGTATAAAAAAATGAGGAAGAAGGGAAGCTACCAGAATTCTGAATTAGTGTATTTTAGAGTTATTTAGTTTTTGCTAAAGCTATCAAATAAGTACTTTGATTTTAGGATTCGTATTCTCCAGATTGTAGGAACAGTTCAAATGTAGAGATAAAAAATATATGAAGTGTTGTTTGTGAAAAAAGAACATTCAATATACATATACAATATTGAGAATAAACAGTCAGACTGGGAAATTTTGAGATTATCTCTGATATTCACCATCGCCCCCCTTAATCGTAAGGCCCTTTTTTTGTTTGAAAAAATCGTGAATTATTACAGACCCCGATAAAAATCACTCTTTATGCAAAAAATTTGCATATCTATAGGCTTTTTTGTTTCAATTTTCCCTTTCTCCAGTCCTGTTAGACGGTGATGATTGCGTATCCCTAAAATACATTTTGCTACCCTTTTTGTAGGACTCTAATTTTCATCGCCGGGGAGTAAAATTAGTTAATTATGAAATTAGATCCGCTCTGGTTGGAGATTTAAATATAAAATGAAAATTATGTCACTTCGAGAAATTAGAACGGCTGGAAAATTAAATTTTTTATATCTTTGTATTGTGATATTCTGATATTTATTAATAACTTTAGGTCTTTTAATAGCTACAATATAGAATTTTTTGAATTGTAAATTTTTTTTTAAGCGAGGAACAATTATGGATAGGATTTAAATTCAAATTATTTCACAAACCTACCTAAAAACCGAAAATGTTATGTTATATTGATACTTTAAACGTAATTATTGACTTAATATTTTAAAGAATTAATTCGAAAAGTTATACAGTATGATCCAAATGAAAGGAATAAATTCATTATTTTGTAAATCGGCGATTTTAGGGGATAATTCTGAAACACTTCGATTTATATTTTTAAATTATGTTGAATGTTAATAAAGGAATTTTGGTAAGGTAACTAGTTTTTTTTTACAAAAAAGGTAAAAAGTAGTTTAGACATATTTTCATTGTCAGTGACGGCCTTTACCAAATTTATTTTTGGGTATCAATAAATACAACAACAATACTTAATAAATTAAGAAATCTGTTCGAATGTCATTAATACTACTTTTGACAATAATACTTAGACATAATTGACATGAGTGAATAGATATTTAAAAGACTTTCAATTGATGTATTGCAAAACCCACTTTTCTATTTAAATTTTTTATTGATGACGTCAAAAATAAAAAAGTGATCTGACGAAGCGCCATTTAAAAATAAAAATCGACGGGTTTCAGGATTTTCCTCTAAAATCGCCAATTTACGAAATAATGAATTTATTCCGTTCATTTGGACCATATTGTATATTTTGCAGAAGTGGATGATCGGTAAATAATGCAGAAAATATACGTTCCAACGAATTATGCACAGTCACTGTTTTTCCTGCTACTATAAAAACTTAAAAATAATCATGTGAAACTGCAGTACAAAACATAAAATGTGTAGGGAAATATTTGTCTAACTTTTAGAAAACCAATAAGTGCAAACAAATCTATTTTTCAGATTAGTATAAAACGTTTGTGCTTGATTGACGCATAAAAGAGAATATAAATTAAATAAATAAATAAATAAATTAAACGTTAAGTATAAATACGTAAATTTGGCGGTTAGTTTACTTCATTTGAACATTAAGCGAGAGTAAATTCTGAGAAATATTTTGCTATAACCCCTAATTTAGTATGTAAATCGTAGTCTAGCACATGCGGTAAATCTTCAAAATTTGTAACTGATTTTAAATTGTTTTCGACATCAGTATTAAACTTACTAAATTTCTGGAATTATGTTATTATTTACTATGTTTCATTCTTATAGCAGGGTACCTAAGATGATTAACGCTGGTCATAGCCGTAACCGTAATAGAAAGGGATAATTAAATGTTAATGGTCACGGGGCCCACACGTATTTGATATGTTATTTAAATAAAATTCAAGTTTATAGAAATTCAGTTATTTAGTTTTCCATAAACGTGAAAAATACTAGTGACTGAAAATGGAAGTAACTTGTGAGTATTCACTATTTAAAAAATTAAAATTAGACCATTTGTCACTTAATGAAAAGAGGGTTTTATATTGAAAATTTTACACCTCTATTTTATAACCAATCAAATGCTTTTATTTTAAATGGTTTCTATGGCAAACACCAAAATTTCCGGAAATTTTTCTCTTGGTGGGTACCCTAGACGAAATTTCACTGGAAATTTTTTTGACCTTGAGAAGCGCTTTTTGACATTAGTGACATCCAATAGGATCTTTAGATTTTTCCGCGAAATTTAAACTTTTCAATGTCACCAACAATATTGTGCTAAATTCCCTAACAACCTTGCAAATTATTTTAGCCACATTTTAACTTTTTTAATTCATGTCTGTCAAGTTTTGAAATTTTATGGTGTAAAATTTTCTTACCGAATACCACACGTGCCTAAATTATTATCAGGAAATTTTTTCGGCACTAGTGGTATTATAAGTGAAAATATCTGCAACCATTTTAGACAACACAATTGTTCAAATACTGTTAATACCATAGTTGAAGTGCCATCTAAAGCAATAGGTTATAGAAAATCTACGATATATAAAGTTTTAAATGAGGTAAATTTAGGTGGAGTAGCCTCACCAAAGTTAAAACCAGACAAACCAAAATTACTAAAAGTCGACATGGAAAAATTTAAAAAAAAAATGCAATTTGTAAGCTTGTTAACTCATTTTTTTGAATAAATAAATGCCAACGTTAGGCAAAGTTTTACTAGCTATAAACGATGATGCTGATTTACCCACAATAAGCCGAGATAAACTGTGGAAAGCATTACATTAATTAAACTTTAAATATGAAAAGGTAGACACTCAATGCCAATTGATTTTGAAGAAGTTGTATATTGGAGACGACAGTACCTTAGAAGAATAAAACAAATCAGTACAGAAAATAAAAATATTTTCTATTTAGACGAAACATGGGTTAATGCAGGACATTGTGTAGGAAAAGTTTAGCAAGACAAAAATATAAACTCATTTCAAGAAGCGTTTTACAAAGATTTACTACTGGTATTAAGAAAGGTGCAGGTAAAGGTGCAAGAATAATTGTTTGTCATACAGGCCTTATGAACGGTTTTCTTGTGGGTTGCATTGATTTATTTGATTCAAAAAACACCTTTTATTGTAACGAGGAATGAATGGAGATGTGTTTGAAAAATATTTCGAACAAATGATTGAATTAATACCAAAGATTTGGTTATTGTAATGAACAATGCAAGTTACCACTCCAGATTACTTGAAACTTTACCAACCACTAAATGGAAGAAAGGTGAAATTGCAACATTGTTAAGTTCTAAAAATATAGCCTTTGACGATACAATGATGAAAGAAGAATTGTTAACCATTGTCAAGATACCTACGCAAAATTACAAAAAGTATATTATTGAGGAAATTGCCAAAAAAAAAGAGGAATTAAAATTCTTCGCTTACCACTCTTCCACTGCGAGCTAAATCCAATAGAATTAAAATGGGCTTAAGTTAAAGTTTACGTTGCTGGAAATAACACAACTTTTAAATGACCACATGTTAAAAATTAATTTAATAAATAATATCTAAAGTAACTTGTGAGAATTGACAAAAATGTATATTATTCATGTTATAGGAGTAGAGAAAACAATGTGGGAGCTTGATAACGTAATTGATATATCTCCAGAACCTGTTATAATTTGTCTGGAATCAGACGACAAATATATTTATTTATGTAAAATTGGGAATCTGCAAGTAAATAAAAAGATTTATATTTTATTAAATAAGTTACATACTGTGTTCTTGAATTTCTCTTTATTTTGGAAACGCACCTCTATGGTTTATTAATTTCTGGAAATTTACTCGCTTTTAATGCCCAAATGAAATATAGTCGGTTACCAAAAATATTTTCTGAACTTCAATAAATAATCATATAAAGCCTAATTTAACATTTTGTCGACATTTTACGACTTCCACAAGACGTTAGTTTTATTATAAACGAGATTCTGGGATTGATGATAACCTGATAGTACTCACCTGGTAGCAAGATCCACTCTGGTCCTCAATTCTCTGATATTACAAGGAACATCACAAAGTTCCAGGTTTGCCGACGGGAATAACTCCTGTTTTCCTGTCATAGGGGCATAATCCACCCTTTCTGGCAACCCCCTCCAACCGAGCCTGCAGACCCTGTTGACCTTAATGGTGACCAGAGCCGGGAAACTTTGACGCATGCCACAATCATAAGCAATAACTGATAAAATGTGATTGTGTGATCGCTCATAGTCCAAAGGTTCCGTGTTTCTGAAAAAAAAAATATATATATATAAAAACGTCGTATCTTTTTTAAAGCAAGATGTTCAGGTAAGAATTAAAAATTTTCCTTCCTCATATAAATATTATTAAAAAAAACTAAAGAATTTCTGTGGCCTCCGTTATCCCAATAATCAGCAAATAATTCATAAAGTGGGATTAATTAAGAAATAATGATTTGCTTCTTGAACCGACAATAATGGAAATGTAATATAAAAAAAATGCTAGATGAACAAAAAGATAGATATTTTGAATACACTATAGGAAGCAACACACAATAGAGCATTACTGTGTATGAAGATATTGGAAAAATAAAATCATTGAGACTTTTTTTTTGAGCAAAATAATTATACTTCGTTTGTTCCCCATTCTATTTATAACAATATGCTCTCTTTATGTATATATTTTATATATAACTACTCATAAGCAAGTACAAATACTCTTGAAATTTTAGTAATGCTGTTCAAAACTTTCGAGAAATTAGTTTTAGATGTTGAATTTGTTACTTTCTTTGATGTTTAATTATATAGAGTAGTTTTTGAGCAACCTGAATTTAATAAAATTCCATAAATAGTTCTTCAGCTTAAAATCAAATTACGTTATGGTTAAAAAAGTGGTTTGTAGCGAAATTAGAGCGACGGGAAATTCAGAAAACAATTTAAGCAGTTGATTTTTGGTACGATTACACATCATGCGTCTGGTGCTTATTTTAATACTGAAATGAAATTCAAATGAGTGAAAAAGTGGATTATCATTTAAAGTGGCATGAAATATAAAAGCAGCGTAAAAGTAAAAAATCACGTCACATCCCCTAATTTTGAATTGTCCGTCCGTACCACCAAGCTTGGTCGTTTTATATTTAATATCCTTTCATACGCTGTACGCAAAGAACGTATATATTCCGAGGATTTCAATATAGTAAACTCCTTTGAATCCAGGGCTTTGGCAGAAAATTTTATGTGATTTTTATGACCAGGATCTGGATAAACGTACGTAGGAAACTCACAATAAATTCCCTTTCTATTTTTTCTTCCAGACCTTTCCGAAACTCATCCTCTGCTACTAAATTTGTTTTACGAATTGGAAATTTCGACTCCTTTTAGGCCTTTTTCTAGCGACGGTTTTAGGTCGTAACGTTAAGAGAAATTTATTAGGCATTGGTTTCAGTAAGACAGTTTATTTGAATAAATAATCACATTTGACATTTATTGGAATGGGTTTTCCATATAAATAATGATACATTTTTTGGTGTTTATACGAGTCACACCAATGCAGTATTCATCTGGCATTTTTGTTCATAAAATAACGCTTTATAGTTTTTAATAATATAAAACATAACTGACAGCTGTTATATCCACAATGAAAACAAACTATGACGACAAGTACTATAGACAAGGATCTACCGTACCTTTTTAAAACTGATTAGTAACAAACTGAATTTTTGTGAGCTACCACTATCGAGAGTTTTCATAGAGGAAAAAGTTGGGCGTCTCGTTTAGACGAAGTTACTCACAAAAATTCTGCCTGTTAGTAATCAGTTTTAAAAAAGCACGGTGGATCCTGGACTAGTAAAGCAGTGAGATATGAAGAAGATAATAATGTAATTTATTCAGAAAAATACATACAGTGCTAGTCAAAAGTCCTTTCCTGACCCGGAAGCTTTTATATAGGGGACAAGTTAACATGTTATTAGTGTTTCTATGAAGGAAATTGCTGAAGAAATATAGAAGAATATTGGAGAAGATATCCTAATCGTGTGATCCCACACAGAGAAACATTTTTCAACGTTGAAAGATATGCTCGAGAAACATGCACGTTTTTCAGTAACACTCGAAATTGTGTTATTGCAATCAGGGCACAAAACGAAGAAGTTATTTTGGATACAATTGAAGATGATCCACGTATTAGTAGTAGACTTCTATCTCGACAAATTGGTATGCCGTAATCTTCTGTGCACCGAATTATCATACCTAATCTACTATATCCATATCACATCCAAAAAGTGCAAGAATGTTTACCGGAAGATTTGGTTAAACGAGTGAATTTCTGTCGGTTTATTTTGCATCAAGACATTCATTTTCAAATGCAAATTCTCTTTGCTGGTGAAGTTTGTTTCATCCGCAGACATATTACAAATTTACATAACTATCATGAGTATTCCGATGTAAACCCTCATTCAGTATTTCCTTGACATTTCCAACGCGAGTTTAAAATAAATGTTTTGATAGGTATTATTGATCGGTATTTAATTGGCGAAACTTATTTAAAGTTTTTCCAAAACAATCTCCTGAATCTACTTGAAGAGGCGCTACTACAACTCAGACTGGAACATTGCTTTAAACATGATGGGACACCGCATCATTTTAGTATAATTGTAAGAAACTGTTTAAACCACTATTATCCAAATAAGTGAAATGGAAGAGGAGATAATTGCCCACGTGTTAGGCCTCCAGGATCACCAGACCTAAACAAATGTGATTTCTTTCTTTGGGGAACATGAAAGGAATTTGTCTAATCCGCGCCCATTGATTTTCGAGCAGAATTGTGGAATCGCATTAAGATTAAAAGTACATTAATTAGAAAGAATCGGCAGTTATTGAATAGAGTAGCCTTCAATTTTCCACAAAGAATAAATTTATGCCTGTAAGAAAACGGTGATCATTTTGAACAATTTCTAGAATAACTTATCAGTGTCAATTGTACGTTAATTCTGTTGTTTAAGTTGTTTGTTTTTATATAAATTATTATTTCAACTTTTTTCCTGATCGTCAAGATTGCCGTTTAATTTCTTAGCTAACATTTAAATTTTCGATTATTTTAAATAACACAGCTGGAATAGTTTTTAGTTTTTCCGGTTTTAGTTGAAAACGACAAAGTTTTTTGAAAAATAATTAGAATAAGAAAAGTTTTAGAACCAAATTTCCTATAATATAAATTAACAACTTTTTAAGTTCATCAACGGGCTGAAAAATTTTGTCACATTTTAATGGTGCCTCGTCCCTTATCAACCCTTTAGAATCCTACAATTGATCTTGCTACACTCACAACGAATACGAAATCACACTGTATAACATAATGCTTTTATGTATTATACATTATCTTTTAACATATCATATGAGTTTCCATCTAAACTACCTTTCTTCTTTTTCGATCACGAGTATGTACTTCCCTTCTTAAAAGACAAATATTTCATTCTATCCTGTTTTTCACGATTTATAAAAAAAAGACACCACAGAAAGGGTACATGCTTAATATTATTAGATATTGATGCTATACCGGCAAAGATCCATTGGTTGAACTTCTAGCTCTATTTAAATATATAATTTTAAAAGGACTAAAGTACATAACGGTGTAGAGAATTGCATTTAAAGGTAAATTAAACTTACCTAATGACTCCATCCATATCAATGACGAACGGTTGATCGGATGTGAGGATTTCATATTTGCAGACGTCTCCAAACTTTGGAGTGCAATCTCGATCCGTGGCTTCCACTCGGACTATTTCACTGTAAATTCTCCCTTCGTCCACTTGTCTCACATAACTTGGCTCCGAGAACGTTGGAGCGTACTCGTTCACGTCTGATACTGTGATATGTACCGTAGCACTGAAATTAAAAAAGACCAATGTTAGTTAAAAACAGAAATATATATATAGGGTGAATAATTTTAGTTTTCAAAATAGTAGTCATGTAAATTATAGTAAATAATAAACAACCAAACATTTTGTAATTCCCTAATGTGGGTTCTAGAAAACCGCGACATTCCAAGCTAATTGGAAAAAGAAATAAATGAAAATCCGAGGATCTGGTTAATATGGGGAAACAAATTAAATTTTAGGTCAAGAAACGATAGTGATGCGTTATGATGATTTACTATATTTCATTTCGCATCACACTTAGCTTTATTTTAATATATTTTTATATTTTTTATTTGACTTTTCTTGATGTTTAGTATTTGCATTGTTTGTCCTCTTGGGAAGGAAACGATCATAAGAATTCCTTTAGCATTATAAAAAAGTGACGCCATTAACTGTGACTGATCGCATAGCTTCGACGGCCTTTTCGGGAGTTGAACAACTATTATCAGCGAGAAATCCATTTTTGAAACTGCTCATTTTCTAGTGAGATCAGTTGGTTTTTATTTTGAACGTGAATAGGATGTTCCACAAAAAATCTAGGACAAACTCATTAGTGAAATACTAAAATACATTCGAAATGCATAGTCCGGAAAATATTGAAAAATTGCCAGTAATTAACAATTTTTTTTTGTTTTTCAAAATTTGATTTGACTTGGTCGATGAAATGTCAATTTCTACTCAAATATAAAAAATATAGTTATTTTATGTTTTGTGTTAAGACAAATTCAGAATTAATGGTGTAATGCATGCGTAGGATTTATTATTTTCCATAACGGCGATTATTCTTAAATTATTTTAATATATCCGAATTTTCTAACCTACGCCAGATATTGCGAAAGTGTTTATGATGTAGGAAATACGAAAAAGTATAAGAAACCTTATGTAGCTGATAGAATGTAGACCACTTGTAGTAAATTAAATTGATTTTTATAGTTTGTTACTTTGTAATTTAGATATAAATCAATAATAACATCAAAATATCCAAAAACAGATCCATTAAAACGAAAAAATTGATGGTAGTCTAATTATATTTTAGAACTATCTTCAAATGACATCATCAATATTTTGAATAAAAATTTTACTATTAAAATATACACAAAAATATCAAATGAATTGGGAGATTATGTTATAAAGAACTTTGCTGAATTATAATTTTAGATGCAATTTTTTTCTCATAACGCATAAATATGCTTTTTTGAAAAATGATAATCAAAAAACTGATAGATTCAAATATTGGATGGATAATTTCCCGAAATATATTGCCGAAGAAAAGAACAACAAAATAAAACAATGTATAGAAAAGAAGAATAAAAAAATGTAATTTCGTCTCATTTTTGCTATCAAGTTAGTGACCAGTTACCTGAGTAACAAGAGTGACTGATACGTAACTGGAAGAAAATACATAAAACAGTATAGAATGGTCATCATCAGTCGACCAGACAAAAGAAAAAAAATCTAACCTCTTGAATGTTTGTTCTGGCGCATGCTGTATTTAAGCATAGGATGAACCAAAAGTTTATTTTTAGAAGGGGAAGGATGTTAACAAAGATTACATCAATTAAGAAAAATAAAAAGCTTTACATGAAGCTCCGCTATCTATTAAAATCAAACGAGGGCAATAACTGGCATGAAATTCATTTAAAAAAAAAAATAATTAAATCTATTGTTTGGATTCCCGTTCAATGGTATTTGACTTCTGAACGTTGCACTTAAAATCGATTTGGAACGCTTTTTCCAAAGGTCGATACGATAACACACACTACTACAATTGCAAATGATTAGATTATCAACACCCAGTATCAGGTTATTGCTCTGGTTTTGCAGCCATCGTGTCTTGATTACGAAAATCTATTCCGCCGTCGCCGTCGACAAATTATCCGCATATATATATTATCATATTTCAGTTACAGTATACAGGAGGTATCTTATTGGCGAAGAGATAAATTATTCATATGTTACCTAGTCATGGTAAATAGATTATCTCGAGCTTTTGCAATATATGGGACTTACATGATATATTTTGTTATGGGTTTTATGTGTTCTAAGAATCTGCGAAAGTATAAATAATGATGATTAAATACGATAAGTATTTATAATAGGCAAATAATTATATCAAACATTTATCTCGACAAAAAAACTTATGTGAATCTAACCTAAGGTGATAAATGGCTATAGACGAAAAAAATAGTGACAGACTTTCTTTAGCTGCCAGAAAATGAACGAAAATAATATGTAATACCTATAAAATAAAAGCCTAAGTCGTCATATCTTAAAAAATATGAGAAACCCCGAAAATCTTGAAGTTTTTTCAAATATACATAAAACTTAAAATATTTTTATTAATTTATATTTTCGTCCCACCGTGCTGACGATGATGCGTGAGTTTTCCACTTCTAGTAAGACAAACGGCACTATTAATCATATTAAGATGCCTGAAGCACAATGGCAAATAATAATACTAATATCCATCCCCCAGAAGTTCAAAGGGCGAGGAGTGTGAATTATTTAGTGAAATTTTATAAATATTCTTAGCATTTTCGTATTGAGTTTATGTTTTATTGTTTTCATTTTTCTGGAATGTTTCGATTTCCTCGTTAATACAAACTCGTGTGGTGATTTTACATACGAATAATTAATGACCTGTATACGTATCGTAGATACTTTGTTTTCTCCTATTTTACAATTTTTCCACGTTGTTCCCTACATGCAATTTATTTGAACAGTTAACAGAAGTTGTTCGAATCGTCGATTTATCTTGTTGAAAATTGTGGAAATCGATACAGTGGTCGTGGCAAAACCAATTCATTCGACAACGCAAGAGTGCCACAAGCCGAAGAAACCTTTTTCTCTTACTTTTTTTTACATCAATTAAAGGCCACACCGCAAAATGTTGCCCGAGCAGAATTTTCTGATGCTTTGCACGGTTTAATCGATTATTAACTTTTCTGTTCTGTTCGGTTTTCCTAGTAGTTTTATAAAAGTTCGGAATAATTTATCGAGTCAATTTCATAAGTACGACAAAATTCAATTACCTAATTTAAATTAAATTGTATCAACAAAGTCGCCACTAATTCTAAAATTAGAAATTGGGCACCGGAATATAATTTGTGAGAAGTGTTTGTTTGCTCGTCTGATGGAGAAAAAAAAATTAAATGGACGATTTTTGAATTTGCCTTTCCGGTTGTTGCATTTGTAATTATAAACGAATAAGTTCATATGAAAATTAGAAACAAACAGTTATATTATTATAAATCAAAAAATACAAAAATAAGAAAAATATAACCATATCACCACTAGAATTTATCTCTTATTTGTATAGCTCATAATACATAAAAAATATCAATTTCAACGCAAAATTTTGTCTTCTCTTTTATTTTTTTAGTCCTGGTACATACGCTGACAGATAGACGTAAAAAATAAAATAAATACTGATAAATAGTGCTTCACTACTTAGTTTCCATACCTATAGTTACATTGTATTCAGGCGAGCTGAATACGCCCTTGGTTAGAGAAACCATTTTACGACCTACAGTCATAATATAACAAAAATACACACACATAACTTATGAAATAGTGTCAATATTATTCGTTTCTCTTCCGAAATACCTGAAACACCCTGTATGTTTGGTAAGACCAAACTTTATTGCAATCCTTAGTGTTACAATATTTCTCATTAAATTATTTGCAAATTCCATAAATTTAACCCATCGCAAAACATATTATTTTATACTACACATTTCCCCCATCCATTCGTATGTGCGACAAAAAAGTTTCCTACTAGAACGGAGTCTGCGCAGTGTTCTAGTCGATGTATATATCATAAAAGCAATGTTGCCAAACCAGTTTTGGTTGAGATCGTATTCGTTTCTCTCTTTGTTTCATGTAATCAAACCAGAAGAAAGGAGACGTGTTTATAGGTAGTGCGTTTGTAGGTTTATACATTTTTTGAAGACATAAGGGCCAAATATTTTAACACAAGGAAAATTGGCGGAAATAAGCCCTTTATTCTGACAGTCTATAAGTTTTTATTTATGTCGGAAAAAGTCATGTGATTATGTTGGCTCTCCACTTTAAACTTTAATGCCATTAAGTTAACAAACACTATGTTTTTGATTAAAACAAGGGTGTACTTAGTAACGAGTATCTTCTCCTCGAACTTTTATTACTGCTTGCATTCTTCTAGACGTTAATGTGCAATTTCTTGTGGAGCTAAGAACCAAAAAACGTTCGTCTTACGCCCTTAACTGGCTCTTCGACGTAACTACCAGTCTCTTGAAAATTTCGTAAAATTTTTGATGCAGTAGATTAACTTCTTCGTGCTTTGTTTCAATCCTTCGTTATGTAAAGTTATAATTTGTAGTTTCAGTTTTATTTCAGTGTCTAATTGATGTTACTGTTTTATTAAATAGAGTAAAATGGAAAAGCGAATTAGTATTAGTTATTCAATTACATAGGAAATAATAATAATAATATTACCGTAAGAACGAACGAGAAATAAAAATCGCCATTAATATTAAATAAACGTCAAAATATGTATAATAAATTATTATATTCGCCTACAAGATGAATAATATTGTACCATAAAAGTCTAGGGAAACAATTCAGAATTATTTTCAAGTACAAGTGATAACAACAAAAAATATTCGATCATTTTGTCCATGAGCGTATAATTTTATTTTTCTCATCATCAGTAACTGAATACATATTTTGATTCTATATTTGTCGGCAGGAAAATGATTGCTTTAGCTTCCATTATAGGAGGAA
This sequence comes from Hermaeophaga mercurialis, assembly GCA_951812935.1. Lineage (NCBI taxonomy): Eukaryota > Metazoa > Arthropoda > Insecta > Coleoptera > Chrysomelidae > Hermaeophaga > Hermaeophaga mercurialis. The sequence goes on along the minus strand of OX638359.1, from coordinate 32,466,161 downwards.
GTAGTTAAATTATGCAGAGATATCTTTTTAATTTTTTCAAACTTCCAAACAACCCGCTACCCATAATTTAAAAACTTCCTACCGGCCTTTTAATGGCAATAAAATATTCGATTCGATAAATAATTTATCAAAAGTTTAAAGAGAATATAAGAATATGAATATTACTTGAGTAAAGTGAAAGCGTGTTTCAATATTCACCCTTGTCATTTTAATGAACGCCCACTTCTTTAGCAAAACTTTAATTTTTGCCGGTATAAAAAGTTGGAGTACGCAGCTCTTGATGGAGAAGAAAATTGATATTGCTGCAAAACCCTTAATTGCTGTTCTTGTTTTATCCTTAATATTCATAAATTAGTTCGCCTCATTGTTTCAGACATTAAACATTAAACTGCTTAAAAAAGATGTATTTCGAAAGCTCACCATTTATTGTTATTTTTTTCGTTTACGTATTTTCACTTAGTTTAATTGTAAACAAGTAAGCAAAATTAAGTACCTACTTACTCCATAAAGAGAAATAAAATATGATAGGTATTACACTAATCCTACTTTTAGTACAAATGTCTGAGGGTACATCTCCCTTTCTTTATTTGAATTTTAAAAGTGATTTTTCCTTGTTAATGTCATTCAACGGTTTTATTATTCTTTCAGAAAAGTTCTGTAGTAAAATTTTCAAGTACAATTTAGTTTGCTCTGCAAATATATAACGAGTAAGTTTCTAAATCCTGATCGTCATTAATTTCCCACAAACTTTGTTAAGATTGTGTGTTTAATCAGAACATCTGTTGTCACACTTAAGTCTTACAAATAATTAGATTTAGTAAGTAAATTTTCCGTATGGGCAAAGTACAACAAAGGTTTAATCAGTTTGAACCATTATTTTCTTTAAGATAGTTAGTATGTATTTGGTTCGTTTTAAGCTTACAGTTCTAGAATTTCCTTCATTTCCAAATCGATAATAAATAGAAATAGTGTTGAATTGAATACACAGTACCGTTTGCGGAAATTGTAAACGACTGGAGTCAAACTTGATTATGGGAATAAAAATACTTGTACCGAGAATGATAAAAACAATAAAATCAATGAAATTAAAAAATTTTACTATGTATTTTTTAATGTCCTATACTCAATTATGAAAAAGTTGTCTAAGAAATATCAATCTATTCGGGAATTTAAAAACATACTATGATTTTTTCGGTACTAAATATATAAGAAGTTTTAAATTATTTGCAATGCACCACTTTTCCATAAATTTAACCCACCGCGAACATATTAGTCTATACTACACGTTTCCCCCATCCAATCGTATGTGCGACAAAAAAAAATGGATATACTTTCTATTAGAACCGGGCCTGTCCAGTGTTCTAGTAGATGTGTAGGTATATCAGAAAAGTAATGTTGCTAAAGTAGTTTTGGTTGAGATCGTATTTGTTTCTCTCTTTGTTTCATGTAATCAAATTAGATGAAAGAAGACGTGTTTATAGGTAGGTGTTTGTAGGTCTATATTTTTTGATAACGTAAGAGGGCAAGCGTTGAATCGGAAAAAGTCGGGTGATGATATTGGCTTTTAAGAACTGAGATACGTACCTGGGTTAATCCGCTACGTTACACTTTTCCTCCGTATAAGCCAATACAGTTTTTCAAATGTAAGTTAGTGGTTTCTACTACGGGAAAACATTAATATTCATTTAAATAATAATAAATAAAGACTTTTTTTAATCTTGTTGGGAAATCCAATATCTTAGATTGTGTCAAATGTTTTTAATTTGTTGTTAACTATAACTATACCAACAAGAAATTTTCGACCGATGTAGTGTTTTCTTACCGAAAACAGAAACCAACACGGCGAGGCATATTTTTTTACGAAAAATAATTTCGCAAAATTTTCTTTTTTAACAATTCACTGTAGCTACAACACTCGCACTGAAACTATGGATTTAGGTTAACTAAATATTGTAACGTATCGGCTTACTTTTTTCAATAATAAATAAAACCTAAATATTATTTTGGAGTTATTTAACCCGCTACGCAACTTGCTTGGATGTTTATTTTTAATAGTGATAGATATTTGATAAGTGTTGCCTTCTAGGTCCCTGTATGCAAAACTAAAAAGACATCCCTCGTAACATGAATCTGTTCTTTTCTATATGATCGGGATCGCATAAGAAACAATTTTATATTTTGTATATCACATGCAACAGTAAAAAAGGCAACTTTCCAAATAAATAAATAGATTTTTTCTCCAGTATCAAATCCAGGGGAGTTTTTGGAATTTTTTTGGTCTTTATTTCGTTAACCACTTCTTAGGGCAGAATTAGAGATAAGAAAGATGGTTAAGAAGCCCATTCCTACCGAATAAATAACTGAGTCTTCTTCTAATGTTTGTAACGAGCTTAAATGAATACTCTACCACTCTCAATTAGTCGGTTATTTATTTCAACTATTTTGAGTATTTGAATTTTAAACTAGCGGTAGCTTGCAAAACCGCATGCCCTTCTAATAAAATAACCATTATTTGAATTATTTTGTAAGAGTGTAGTAAACTATTCATATTACAGCATTCATTTTTACTGCACCAAAAACGTTAAATGTCGTGATGACTGTCTATGAATTTCTTATAAATTACAGTTTTAACGTTCGCCAACTACTAGTCCCTATAGTACATCTATATCTCTTTCACTTCATACGTCATTAAATCCGCCATAAGCTCCACGTCAATTGCCTTTAGCCGGTCTCTTCTCTTCTCGTTTAAACGCCAAAAAGCCCAAGTCTGTATCGACCTAAACCAAAAGATATACCTTATCCGTTTCATCGGAGCTGGGAACTGACTAACTAGTTAAGTTACTTCACGGGAACGCGGTTATTTCATTTGTGGTTACGTTAATTGGTAATTGAGTTAAGATTTCTAGGGAAACGATCGAATTTTGTCACAATCTAGTCTTTCCCAAATCTCTTCCGTGAAGATGCCTTCCTATCCCGCAATCATTTAGATGTATACCTAATTTATTGTATTGAGGTTTTAAGTGGCTCTACAAGCAACTGATTTATTAAGACTGTGCTGATACCTTCTCAAATTTAATAAGATACTTAGCACTGGTTAAGAAATTACGAATTTTTATAACGACTAGAAATTAGAAAGCAAAAAGAAAGAGATGGAAAATGAGAAGTACTGTCGGTCAAGAATATCTGAAGCCGCGAGATGCACAGTGAGAAAATATTAATATCCTGCCAGTCTAATGACAATCTAAAAAGGGATTATTTCCCTTATATTTATTAAGCAATTAAACCTACTTACCGGTTTAATCCATTGATATTAAAATATTTTGTATATTCTTGGAAAGGTCAGTGAATGTACATTGTTATTATATTTATTTTACATTACATAAATAATTAAAATATTATAATAACAAAATTATTTACATTATTTATATATTTGCTATTTAGGGATCAGGGAAAACATTTTTTTCCCAATATTCATAATCGTCAGTTTTTTGTTATGCAAACAGGGGGATAATTTTTTGCCGCGTATAGTAGAATATTTTTTTTGTTATTGTAATTGAATAGTATAATATAATTAAATAGTTAATCAAGGTATATTTATTTCACAATAATTTGGCGCCTGCAACGTGTGTAGATCTTAAAAAATTAGTGGCAATATTAAAAAACGATGAACCTGATAATAATTACGTAAAAGTCCTATGTCCTATTAAAAAGTAAAATAAAAAGATTAATAATTAATCAAAATGTAATTATTTAGCAACAATACCTATTGTTATATATAAATTAAAATTTATTTACAACGAATCATCACAATCAATTTCAGGTACAGTAATATAATCGCCATCACATTCGCCTAAATTAATAATTACGTTTTCTATTACAGAGTCTATGAAAGGTTCTTTTGATATTAAATCATTCTCAATTGTAATCACTTTGGCTACAATTAAGATGTGGATGATAATGTGGTAGCTTTAAAACCTCATGACCATGTTCTCTGATAATTCGGTCTATCGCGTATTTTTTATATTTAGGTTTATGCCATTTAATTAATTGAATGGAGTATTTCTAAGCTTCGGCCACTCCTTCATGTAACTTTTTTTAGAGTTACTGGTTGGAAGCTTTGTCTTGTGACCCTAAAGTTTTATTTTTTCATTGTCATTGTCATTGTCAATTCGGCAACACTGCACTAGCATTCTTTACTTTAAACCCTCGATATTACGAAGTGAACAGTACAAAAAAGAAAACAAAAGGACAGAAATTTAGAAGCAGGACACTAACTAAAAAGCAATAAGAAAGAGCTGGAAAATGTGAAGTACAAAAAAGAAAGACAAAACGACAGTGTGGGAACAAATTAATTGAGGGAATAGTGCTAGAATAAAATTCTGTGGTGAAAACAAAAACAATCATATTTCAGATCCGTAAAACGGAATTTAGGAATACAAAATTAAGTGATCACTGAGACGAAACTTTTTGGTGAAGCCACATGAATACACCGCCTCAAGGAAGAAGAAAGAGAATATACATTTCCAATGATGTGTACAAGATAAATATAATTACTCATATTGTTATCACATATCACTTTCGACGTTAATAGTAATAGATCATTAGTGTGGTTTGTCTTTATTAAACACACTAGTAATTAACATGTTTCATTGATGTGAAAGAATGTGTCTATTTGTATTTTTTATGAATACTGCGATTATTGTACTAACGATAACTAATTAAAAATTGTACCTTTTATGTAAAATCTTTAAAACAGTCTTAAGAATCGTGAAAATGAGGTTATTTATAGTGTGACAATTAAGTGGTAGTGCGTGCGAAGAGTAAAAGTGCCCACTTGGATGTTAAACCAGTTATAAAAATCAATAGTGCAGGTAACACTTGGTTATGTTAAAAGTTCGGATTGGTTCGGCTAAACATCTGCAATATTGCACATGTATGTCCAATCATAATTAAAGAGGGTGAAGGGATTTATGTTGTAGGTTTTGCGTAATTATAAGTAAGAAGTTGCATAATAATTGAAGAGAGAGGACGAAAGCTTACGCCATGTTTTAGTGAGTATGAGAAAGAAAAATATTTTCGGGGCGCGTAATTAAATTTAAATTAGAGAGTGAAGTCTAATTTGCCGTTGAAAAAGGTTAAATTCCAATAAATAGGCTGACCAGTAATATAACATATTAGAAAACCCCTTGCAATGTAACTATATTTAACATATAGTAAAGTACATTATAAGAATTTATATTATCTGGATAAAGCAATAAAAACAATGTATATGTTTTTACAACTTGGCTTCGCGTTGCAGAGTTAAATGTGTTGAAGTAGCAGATTTCCCATCTCTGAACTTCCAGGACATTTGTAACGAACAGAATGGGAAAAAAGGAGAATGTAAGACGTGCCGGGAGGACAACAAAAGAATAAGGTCACCCAACTCCTTGTAATAATACACTCTTCAAACTTAATTGCCTAATCCTGCCTCGGGTAATGGCGGAATGATGCAAATGTTTGTTGGCTGTTGGAAAACGGTGATTTAGTCTCTTATCTAACTACACAACGGACGAGGGGGCGGCAAACAAGGGCGGGAACACAACCTACCCCTTTTAAATCAAGGCCTTAAACAACAATTGTTTTAAAGTGTTTGCAAAATAGATTCAGCTAGGAGTAAATCGAACATTTGTAAAGCGCGTTTATACACATTTTGCTATCATAAAACTATTTATAACCTGCTTCTTTTCTATTAATGTATTTTATGCTGTTTAAATTTTTTACTAAAAGAAGTTTTAACTGTACGTTAAGATAAGTGTATGTTAAAAGAATTTAAATGACGCTGAAAAATCGTTTTGAAATAAGAGGTATATCAAAATTGAGCCGAACAAAATCCTCTATTCTACTTTCCATTTTAACAATATTTGAAAGATACCGAGGAGGCAGGTTATATTAATACGTTCATATATCATTGATTCACATTAAACTCGGGCTAATTCCTTCGATTGTATCTCTGAAATCATTGACAATACGAAAAAGGATCTTAACTTTTTGGATAGAGAATTTAGTAGTCTTACTTTTTGTAACATGGAGGTATTAGTGAAAAAATCGGATAAAAAGAAAAAAGAGTATTGTCAAAAGTGGATTCTAAAATGAATGAAGTTTCTAAAAAAGTTACTTATACTTTATGATGAAAAGTGCTTTTATTTCGACGTTCTAAGCGAACTGATATTTTAAAATAAGCGGATACTTATCTACGAACTTTGCAATATTTCCAATGTAAAAATGATTCGCAATCAACTATAACAAGAAAAACTGTTCGGAAAATGTTAAAAATGAAAAAAAGTACGAATGCGATAGAGCACGTTCCCGAAAATTCGTATAGAGAAGGAACTGACGTTAATAGGATGTCGATATTTCCACCGTGACATAGTTTTTTTTTCTTTTTACAAAACGTTACTTCATAGCTCTATGTGTATTAAACTGTTTTTCATTGTTCTGATAATTCTTTCAATTAATGGCACGAAAAAAGGCAAAATATAGTCAACTTGTATACTCAATAGTTAATAGCGTTTTATGTTATTTTCGTAATTACATTTTTTCTTTTTTAAAATAAAAACTAAATTTTTATTAATTAAATTTTAGCTTTATAGGTTGACTGTATTGACTGTATAAAATAAATAAGAACATGCAAATGAATACAAACAAAATTGAAGAGTTTATAAAGACAATAACGAACAGCTTACTCAGCTTTCTAATACTTACTTAACGATTTACGACTGTTGTCACCTTTACGGTTTTTATTTCAAATGTTGTTTTAAAACAAGCGAGTTTCATATTTAAACCTGAAGAGAGAATTTAAAGATGAAGCGTGACATCTGCATATTCATTTAAGGTCCCTTTTGACGGCGTCGCCTACAACATGAATCTAGCGTAAAAAAGTCAATTTCTACTGACGTCGCGAATGGCCAGGAAGTAATTTGATATCTGTACCAAGCAAAATTGTCTCTATTCCCGCTTAAATTGCATTAAATAAAAAATGAGTTAGACGAAATTGTTCATTTGGAGCATTTGTATTTGCATTTTCGATTTCTTCAAATTAACTTTATTCTCTTTTAATGTCGGAAGGAATATGTAGTCAATTTGTTGCCTAGATTTAGTTTGTAGCGAAGAGTTGAGATAGTTGATTCATCGGAGACGAGATCCACTATCTGCTTAAAAAGACAGTTTTATATTTCAAGAATATACTTAGTCTAAATTAAGATTTTTAAAGACGGTGAGAATAAACAAACTTCTTTTAAAAAGCTCAGTGTAAAAACTTTCAAGGAGAACAATCTAAACTAATATCTTTCAAGAAGTGTTATAACTACGATTTTTCAACATTCTAAATTAAGACGAATCAAGAAAAAAAAAGAGTCTAAATCAGATCGTTTAAGAACAGTTTGGACTGAAATATTTCTTTAAAGCCTAACTTAAGTTTTTAGCAGAAGAATACGAGTACAATCTTACGATAAAAGTATAAATTAAGATACTTCTAGAAAAACAATCTGAACCAAGATATTTATTTCAAGAACAGACATTTCAAGAAGAAAAAAGAGTCTAAATATGATAGTTTAGGAAGAATAGTTTGGAACAAAATCTTTTGCGAACAGTGTAAATGATGTTTTACTAGAAGAACAGTCTAAACTACATAAAATCTTTCAATAAGAGAATAAATTAAGATATCTCTAGAAAAACAATTTAAACTAAGATATTTATTTCAAGAACAGTCAGTTTTCGTGGAAAAAAAGTCTAAATATGATAATTTAGGAGGAACAGTTTGGACGTAAATTTTTCGTAAACAGTTTAAACAAAGTTTTTCTAGAACAGTCTAAACAGCATATAATCTTTCAATATCAGTTTAAATTAAAATACCTCTAGAAAAATAATCTAAACCAAGATATTTAATTAAAGAACAGTCTAAATTAAGATATTTTTTTGAAGGACCATGTTAATTAGGATTTTTCAACAACTGTCTAAACTAAACAAAGACATTTCAAGAAAAAAAATTGTTTAAATATGATAGTTTAGGAGGAACATTTTGAACCTAAATCTTTCGTGAACAGTCTAAACTAAGTTTTTCTAGAACAGTCTAAACAGCATACAATCTTTCAATAACAGTTTAAATTAAGATACCTCTAGAAAAACAATATAAAGCAAATTATTTATTTCAACAACAGTCTACACTAAGATCTTTAATGAAGAGCAGTGTTAACTACGATATTTCAACAGTCTAAATTAAGACATTTCAAGAAAAAAAGATACTTTCAAGAACATTATAAATTATGTTTTAAGAAAAACATTCTAAACCAAGCTCTTTCAAGAGGAATCTAATCTAACAAAATTCATGAAGTACAATTTAAATTATCAGTTTTGAAGAATAGTCTATACTCTAAATTAAGATCTTTTAAGAAAATATCTTTGTAAAAGACCAACCTAAACTATAATAGTTTAAGAAGAACCGTTTAGGCTGAGATCTTTAGTGAAATGTTAAACTAAGATTGTTCAACAACAGTCTAAAATATATTTATGTACAATATTTCAAGAAGAATCTAACCTATCATAATTCATGAGGAACAATATAAACTATCATTTTCAAGAATAGTCTAAATAGTCTAAATTAAGGTCTTTCAAGAAAAACAGTCTAAACGATGTTTTTCAAGAAAATCAGTTTAAATTAACATCTTTGTATACGAACCATTTAAACTAAGATGGTTGAAAAAAAAACGTTTAGAACGAGATCTTTCATGAATAGTCTAAAGCAGGATTTTTCAAAAACAGTTTAAACTATATCGAACATTCAAGAACGTCTAGATTACGATATTTAAAAAAAAAACAGTCTAAACCAAATGTTTTTAAGAACAGACAACCTACGATCTTTCATGAACAATAGTGTAGACTACAATTTTTAAAGTCTGCGGTCTAAGATCTTACAAGATGAGAATCCTAAATAAAATTTAACCGATATTATCGATCTAAATTAAATCCATTTAAAACACTTTAAAGTAAGATCTTCCGATAGTAACTTCATTCCAAATTAAGTGTAAATTAAACTAAAAAATGAGCGTCGCTTAAAACATGGTTGCCGATTGAATTCAAAAAGAGATCCTCTTTAATTGCCTCCATTCTATCCCATACTTTCTACAACAACCACGTAGACGTGAGTGTATAAAATGACTAACTCGGATTCAGTCGTACGATGTTCGCAAAATAAATAAATACTTTGTCACAGAATTTCATTTGAAGCTATATGTTTTTATCACATTTCGATCTCGATTCCTTTTCATATAAAACAGTTTGTGCCAACAGAGATTTCTGGTGAAATGTGAACGAATATCGTACTAATTATTTCAGTAACAAAGGGATGAGTCATTTTCCGAGTTCCAAAAAGAGCAAACTTCAGTGTGAACGATAAAATGAAAATGTCTTGTCTTTGTTCTTCGCGTACGACCTGTGTGTGTCGGACTACCATAAATTGAACAATATGTTACACTCGTAAGCATCGATCCGGCTCTTTTAATCTCGCCTGTACAGTTTTATGGATCTCCTCAATATATATCCTTTATCCACAGGGCCGGCTTATTTCCTACGTGAGAAAAAGTCATAAGCCAAGTAATAACTCAACACAAAAAGAAGGGACGTGTTTCTTTACATAAAACTCTAATACCAAGATTAAATTCTTCAGAAAATCCCAAAAGCCAAACTTGATTTTATAAATTAGTGGTTCACGCCAATTGGCAACGATTCTTGATACCAAATTAAAAAAAAAAGAGAAACGTTGATAATGGAAATCAAAAGATTCACTAAGAAGTATAAGAATGATTTTGGTGTTCCATAAAAAAAATATTTGTCACAGCAATTTTGCATGGTTTAAAATTAAAATGTCTCATGCCATATGTACGAGTCCCATACATCCCTTTTCGACATCTCCGACCCAATCTCCGTTTCGAATTATAGAAAATGCCGGGAACAAAATTTATATGACGCGAACCTGTAGTAGGGACGTAATAAAAGTATGTTGCGGAAGCAATTTTACGATTTTATAAGAACTCTATAAACATATTTTATTCACTGCTTCTACTTGAAATCTGAGCGGCGTGAAAATATTTTATTGCCAGTAAAATATTCAATAAAAATATATTTAGTTTTCATATAAATAAATAAATTTATTAATTTTATTGTTGAAGAGAGAGACTGAAATACTGTAAATTAATTAATAAAAAAAGTGTTATAATAATGGAAAATAGACGGGGAGAAGAATAAAGTAACAAAATGAAACATCGGATAATGATTATAAGATAAAAAAAGGAATGCTAAGGTCGATAGAAGAAAGTTGTGACACAACAAAAGTCACTACCAAAAATATAAAATAAACAGAAAATGACGGTCAAGAAACATACAGAAAACTATTAAAAATAAGAAGAAGAAAATATAAATTTACAATCGATAGAAAAGGGAGAAGTATAATTCTTGTGAAAACTTGAGCAAATATTTCATAGAAAACACTACTCCGATACTAGCTTTGATGTGGTCTGATATGAATTCATGATTTGCTCTCCCTGCGTCACTGTTTCGTGATAAAAAACTGTTTTACATAAAATAAACAAACAGTGAACTGTTCGCTCAAAAATAGCAAACTATAATTAATGAAAAATTCATTATTTACCTTATAAAGAATTCCTTAGAAAAAAATCGATTTCAATAATGGCGTCGTAATGTCAAGGACTAGACGTGATAAAATCGATGTGAACTTTCATACCAGAAAGAAAAGATTTTCAGTTTTTCCATTATCATAATTTTAAGGCAAACTCGATATTCAGGGATTTGAAGCTTTTATATTATTTAAGGAGTGGAGAAAGCTCTTCTGTAAAATTGAATTAAGGGTAATCGAAGGTATCTAATTCATCGGCATTTTTATTCAGCATAAAATGATCTTTTCTTTGAAATGGAAATTTAAAAAAATCTCTTTTCTTTGGAGCGGGATCTGGAAGTCCTGAGAAGTTTTGATAAATTGTTCAAGCAGTAATCAAACAATGTGATGGTGATATGAAAAATTAAAACAACATAGGATTATAATTTATAAAATAGGAGTTTGTCCAACAAGAATAGGTATAGTGTTCCATATCGCGAGGACAAAATGTAGTATAAATTAATATTTGATATTAAAGGATATATGTCTTTTCCAGACCAAAAGTTTAAAAGACTACGTTGTCTTAGAAGCAAATATAATTTTTTAATTAGTAAAGAGACATGCTTTTCAAATCTCAATCTACAATGAAAGATTATGTCAAGACTTTTACATACAGAATTAATTTTTAAGTTCCTAGATTTGAAGATATCTAATTAATAGCTATATTAGAAAATATTATATTACATTTTCCAACATTTAATTTAAGGTTGTGACATAGAGAGTACTGTTCAGTTCACGATAAATAATCATCAAATAGGTATATCTGAGAATATTCTGCAAATAAATAAATATTGACATTACGGGTACATTTCTATGAATCTGAAACATATATTAATCATACAGGACCTAAAACAGACCCCTGCGGTACTCTATTTTCAGTAACAAAAACATACTAGATATTCAAAGAAAATTACTAGCAAACTATTGAGAAAATACGTCTACTGATACAAATATCTTCTATAACAGCCTGGTGACCAATATAAATGAAGTGGTAAATAAAGTATCACCTTTAAATGAAATTAAAATAAAATCAAAAATTAAATGGATCGATGAAGAAGTTCTACAGCTTTAGAAAGAAAGAGATATGCAATACAAGTTTACATTTACAAATTATGCAGATGATTACAAAATATTTAAAAAAAACAGAAATAGAATAACATACACATTAAAGAAAAAAGAAAAACAGTATCTTGAGAAGAACATAGACAACAATAAAAACAACAGTAAAAAAATGTGGCAAACAGTAAAAGATGTAGTAAACAAAATTTAAAAAGATGTAATGCTGATAAACTTTGACAACACTGGAAACTTCCAAACGCAGCAAGATTACTTAAATACATTTCTTGTTGAAACTGTAAAGGATATTTATTGTTTCCAGCATTGAACTTCCAGATAAAGACATCAAACAAGCAGAGTGGATGTGTAATTATAATTTAAGTACTTTCTCAAAAATGTCTCTCAATAAATTAGAAGATATCATAAATGGTCTCAAGAAAAAATCATCCTCTAAAGTGCTGTCTGTTAAGATTATTAAGGACATCTTCAGTGTGGTTGGAGATTCTTTGTTAAATTTAGTGAATACATTTTTAGAAACGGATGTAGTTCCTAGTGATTTAAAATGTAGTGTGGTTGTACCTGTACCAAAAGTGATTAACCCAAAAAAACCAAAAAACTTAGGCCCATAAATTTACTACCAATTATAGTTAAAAAAATGTTAAACCTATGAAATAACGGGTTCAGTACTCCAGTGGTTAAACAATTATTTACATTCTCTGTATCAACAAACAAAAATTTGTAATGATATATCTAATAAGGTTGAAGGAATATATGGAGTGCCACAAGGAAGTGTACTTGGCCCGTTACTCTATTGATTGTGTATAAATAACGAATATTTAATTAATGTTATACGTAATAGGATCGGATCACCATAGAATTGTTAATATTATGAATAGCGAATTAAAAATTTTAGCTAACTGGCTTATATTTAAAAAAATAAAATTAGACTCGTCCAAAACAAAATGTATGATTTTAGGAAGTGGAAAAAATTGCCGAATATTTTAAGAAAAAAAACCCAAGTATTAGTAATAAGTTGAAGCATAATTATCCGCCGTTTTTTGAACACATTTTTATTAGAGAAAAACAACTAAAATATTTAACAATTACATGTTTAAACGATTATTCTATATCATATTCACCATCGACTTCCTATAAGAGTTCTTTATTTGCTTGGCAGACGGTCTATTCCTCAGGCAAAGAAGTCACGATTCTTAGAGGCAATCCACGCTTTGGCATCGACCACTAAGTCATCCAAATCTTCGTAAATTTTGTTTGTTTGTCAGTTTTTTAGGGATCGATTGACGTGGTAGTCCGTAAGAGCTTCGATGGGTGAGTATGAAGAACGTGTAAGTAGTTTCCAACCCTTATTGACGATGAATTCGACGACATGATGCTCAATCAACTGAACAATGAAATGAAAATATTGAAATAGTGGAAAGTATTAAATATCTGGGTGTAATTCTTGATCCTTATAAAAGCTTAAAACACGTTGATTATACAGATTCGGCCTGATTATTTGAGGTCATACATGAATCCATGTGAGCGATAAAGAACGCGTTATGAAAGAGAGAGAACGTATTACTAATATCTTGAAGTAGGGATACATCGAGGTGGGAACATCGTTTCATTCAATTCGATAATAACGTACCGGTAGTCGTTTGGTCGTATCTCTAGTTCGATTGAGAGGGGACATATCGCTGATCGCTGCTTGTAATTTTGCCTATGGTCATTTAGGTACTTTCTGAACCTATATATGTAAAAAATTAGGTAATTTTTTTTCACAGAATATCTAGCAAACTTTCTTTCAGTGCTGGAAGAACAGGATATAATACATACAATTATTGTATTAATTTAAATATATATTGAAAATTACTCTGATAAATGTATAAATTTTATAACTACTTAACTAAAATTTCTAACCTTAGTACGTTTTTTTTAACCTCGATATCGTTAGAAAAACCATCTGTAGTCTGTTGTTGTTCATAGTTCAACTTTACTGCAAATTGGCCCTCAGCTTCTTTGCGTCAGTCGCAAGTCTCTTACTATTGTTTCGTAATCCTTTTCATTTATTCTCACAGCTTTTCCGACTTGGCTCTTATGATATACCTAGGGTTCTGAATTTGTTTTCCAATCCTGCTTTGAATTTACATCTTTATAAAGGCTCCTGATTTATTTGACAGTTGTAAAAGACACAGTCATATTTATTTGGTATTCAAAATAACAATTTTCTGAATTAACACAAATTCAACGACCAGTAACTTAAATTCGAATCTCTGACCAAAACCATTTATAAGGAATCAACATCAATTCAATATTGCTACTGCTGACCCGAAATAATTTATACTTGACTATTTAAACTTCTTCCTGACTTGTGTTGGAAATATACAATATTGGCTCTTTTCATGCTCTTCGATTCCTGATGCTACTTTTAATGATGTTCTACTAATTCATTTTTAATTAAAAATTTTTGTTTTTATTTGACAATCACGACATTCCCTATTTTCTTAAATATATTCTTCTCGTAAGAAAAAAAAAATGTTCTATTCATTATCGATTTTAGTTGTACCAATTGTCCCCATTTATAACATCTCAATAGATTATTATTATTATGTCCACATTGGGTAACTTAGTTGACAACTTTAGATAACTGATTATTTTATTTCAGTTTTCAAAAATGATTGAGGTATAGCATATAGAAACAAAAGATACGTCATTCTTTTATTTTTGGAAAGAGAACATAAAAAATGTAAAAGAAATGTTAAGAAAAAGTAACGAAACAGAAAATGGATAAAAATTGCAAAATGAAGAAATTGTTTTTCAATTAGAGTAGAACATTTCATCCAACCAAGTGAATAAGTTACACCAGACGAAGTCCTCGGTAAAATTTATCCAATACAAGTAAACCATTGGAAGAAGCAACGCTAAAAAAGTCATTGATCAAGCACGTATAACGTATAACATTTAAAAATGCTCCATCAACTCCCATTCACCATTTAAAAATATTCCTTCACCTTTTAAGAAATCTTTATTTTGGCCTGAGATTCCCAAAAATAATGCAATGAAAAAGACGAAAAGCAAGTTGCAAAGGAAAATAGTAACGAGAGAAATATATGAAACAACTTAAAAAAACGCAAAAAAAGAAAGTATTTACCATTACCATCATCTATCCAAGAAGATGAATCATTTCTACAAAATGAATGAACTGATGAAGCAATTGAACTGTTTGATTTTGAAAAAGAAGAGTTAAGCGAGATTTCAAAAGAAAATTTGAAAAAGGGTATTTCAATATCACTCATAAACTCAATCAAGTAGTTAGAGCGATTGATCCTCCTCAAATGCAATGAGAGGAGCATGTATAAGGCATGTGTTTAAAAAGAAACAATTACCATAAAAGAAAAATGTTAAAATAAAGTTTTGAGCAAATTTGTCTTTTGCCAATTTTATAATTAGAACTTGATTTAAAGGTACATTCCTGGCGATACTTTTACTTAAGAGTATCGATGGGCAATTAATTTAATGAGTTAAAGAAAATTTAAAAAAAGAATAATCTCCTGTATATTAAACGTATATGGATATGAAATTGTATGCGTTCATTAACTGATATTATGCTAAATGTGTAATATTAAAAAGATATATATTTTTTACTTTAGTGTAGATTAAAATTAACAACTGTGAATTGTCCGGTTCTTGGTAATTTCAGCATAAAACCAAAAGTCATTTCGGTTGACATTTATCTACTTTTCAGTATTGAAACAGCACAGAATACATAATAAACCCACAAGAGCGTTTTAAATGACAACGTCAACAAAGATATCCCATAGAGTATATATATAGTTTCCAAAAAGGTCAAAATCCATATATAACTGATACACTTTACGTACTTTAATCGTTTAGCCCATATAAATTTTTAAAAAAGGTCCGAAAACACCATTTCGCTTTCTGTTATTTAATACTTACAAGGTTAAAAATACGAGATCCTGTACCAATATTGGCAAATGCATTGAAACAAAAGTGTCTGACCTTTGAAGGCGCCGAGAAATCTTTTCTCATTTGTGAATCATCGCTGCCAGTTGCCAAAACGAAAGTATGTTACAAATACATATTTATGTATGTTTATTATTACTTGTCCGTACAAATAATATTTTGGATATGTAATTTTTGTATTTTGTTTAGAATAGAGGATTAAGTTGTGGATTAGATCGTCAAGATGATCACATTTGTTATTTAATATAAAAAGATTTAAAAAAGTTATTAAATTTATATTATCATAACAATTTTCATTCATAAAAACAGTAACATCTTAGAGAAAACAACGAAAAATGTTACCGTCAATTTCTAACGAAAATTAAATCAAAAAGGGAAGAATGGCACAAACAAATTTGAAGAAAAAACAATCGGCAACTTATGAGGAGGATATGAAAAGGAATCATTTTCATTCCAGTTTTCTAGAAAATTTTTGATTAAAAATTCGACGGCTAATAAAAAAAATGAAAGCATTTACCTCACACTCTGCTTCCCATTACAGCCAACAGCGGCGATATCAAACTTATAATTCCTTCTTTTCTCGCAGTTGAGCACCCTTTTGGCCCTCAACTCGGCGTAACCATCATCTTTGAGGACGATGTCAAAAGGAGCTTCGCCATGGTGCTTATTGACGATGCGGAATCTGCAAACTTCTCCTAAAGCTCTGATCACCGGAGTCACTTCTACCACGGTCTCGTTCTCTTTCACGATACCGTGGTACCCATTCTCTAGGTTGTCATTGGACAGCTTAGGGGCTGGAACAACATAAATACAATTTATTTATAATTGACATTTTCATAACAGTTTATATGTTAATGATACAATTTTATTAATAATCAGAATTATGTGAGAGTTGATTTCGAGACGAATTTCAAAATATAATACGGATGTTACTAAGAATATAGTTAATGAGATTATCAGTTCAATTATTAATTTGTAAATTGTGGCAAATATAAATTTTTACTTAAAATACATATTTATATATTTAAATATCTAGGAGTCATAATTAACAGAAATAATGGTAAAAGTAAATAAATCAAAGGCAACAAAGCATAACGGAGCTACCACAGGTTTCTAAAAGACAGAAACCTAATCAAGACAACTAAAATAAAGATATATAGAGCGGTAATTAGACCAGTGATCGTTGATGACCTATTTAGCCAAAACGACTTACCTCTCAGAAAAAGAAGAAAATCATTTAAGAATATTTTAGAAGATATTAAGGAAAATCTAGGACCAAAAAAAATGAATGAATGAAGAATATCGAATGTTATGGAATAGCGAAAGAGGAAGGATAAGTCAGAGACACGAATGTAAAAATATTGAGACGGTATGGAGACGTGGAAAGGAGGAAATAGACTAAATAATTAGAAGAATGGAAGCCAGTAGAAGCAAGATTAAGAGGACGCCCAAAACTAAAATGGTATACCTTTCATGGAGGATACAAAGATGATGGGGGTGAAGAAGATAAAGAAAGCAGTCAGTGATAGAAAGAAATGGCGAGAAGTGGTAGATGGAGCCAAGAGCTAAACATTTATAACAAAAAAAAACAATAGAGTGATGAAAAGAATGAAATAATAATAAAATTTATAGACTGTAAGATTAAATTATTTCTCCGTTTTTTCCTCCTGTTTATATATGTTGTTTGTTTTTTGTCTATTTATATTTAAATAAACTCACAATTCATACGATATAGTCTCCTATTTAAAAATATCCTAAATAATGGATTTCGTAAATTTTAATTTGAACTATTAATTCAATGCGGTTCATTGGGACCAGTATATATATTTAACAGAGATTTGATTTGGATGTTTTTAACCGTGTTATGGAAATATTGTGGTTGATTTCATTTCGGAACGTAGATATTTCATTGTTGTTGATATGGGCTGCTCTTTTAAGTGATGGTTAAAATTATTATATTCACAAAGAAATATGAGTGCATATTAGGTCTCTTTTTGATCATTTACTATACTTTGTTCATTTACAAAAATAAATTAACAAGAAATAAGAGAATCCACAAAACCCATCCATGTGGCCACGAAGTAAAAGTTTGCTTTTCTAGAGATATTTTAATTTATAGGTTAATGTTCTTGAATAATAAAAAGGCTTCTACCACGATAATTAACAATATTGCTACCAAGACTTCAATTTTTTACTAAAAGAGAACACAAGGATAATTATTTTGTGTCAACCAAAGAATTAAGGTTTCAATGAGATATTTTATAATGTATGACTTTTTTTTTCAATTTATTTTGCTTTAAAAATTATTTCTGGTTGATGCATATATTTCTTAATTTTTTTAAGTTTAAAAAAAGACAAGATTTTGAAACCGTTTAAAAAAATATTTATAACAGGACTTAAATAGTTGCTCCATCTCGTATGGTTAGTTCTTCAACAAAGGACATAAATTACGGTTAGCCTTTATAAAGTTAAATCTGGAGTAATTATAATTGGTCCCTCGCAACATTGTAGTTTGTAACAATTAGTCCCATAATAAATCCTTGCTGTTCAACTAATATTACACTTGGTACCTCTTGTTTCTAAATTTTTATTATAACATATTTTTGTGTTTTAAAAAATTAAAATTACAATAATATTACACCTAACAAATTGGAATGATGTCAGTAAAGTACTTAATAAACCTTAAAGCATCGCAGTTTAGAAATAAAATATATGTAATAAAATATATGAGACTTATTGTTAATATAACTACCGAGTCATAACTCAATCGAGTCAGTAGTTCATGAGATATGTCCAACAATCAAGCGAATATGTGAAAAGACATTAAATATAGAGAAACTCGATAACCTCGCCATCATAAAGTTCTTGAGGAAAGCCACAAATCATTTTGGAAGTTTACGAGACCATTTTTTTTTTTCGAAAGTGTACATAATCTCATTGAAATATCCGAAAAATGTATTAGGATTAAGGTGGAATATATTTATTTACTCTCCTTCTCCAACATTCTTTGAACTTAAAAAGTTCCCTTGTAGGTAGTCGGGTCTAGAATATGAAAATTCATTTATCGATGTTCTCCTTCAAAGAGTTAGTTTGCTTTCCGCTGTCACACTGAGTGAAATGTTTCAGTAGCAAGATATCTGTTATTACAAAGAAGTATGGCGTCCTTGATAAAAGACAGCAGTAATAAAGAAATAAAACAATCATAGATTATTCCAGAAATTGAACCAATTTCAGGAACAAGTAGTGGACGTCATTTTTCTAATAAAAAATTCTTAAATCATAGTGCTTAATGTTATCGATGGCCTCTGCACGCAAATGAATAAATTTGAGGAAATTGTTTGTTCCAAAGAGGGAACAAAAATAAATGATTATAATGCTTTGCATGATATAAGAGCAGACTTCTTAGAATCTGTCGTGAGCCAGGTATAGACACTATCGGAATTAGAAAAGTAAGAAACGAGAAACTATCTACAAAGTGTTTAAGAAGTATAATGCTATTACATTTCTAGATTTGATTACAAGTGAAAATAAGCAATTACAAAAAACTAATGATCTGTATCTACAATGTATGTCTCATAACTATCACTTTTCGCTAAATTTGTAACCAAATCTATTTTTAGAAATAATTAGTATATTTGTCTTTGATAGACTTTTTATGTTTTATTGCATTTCTCCAATTCTCCTTACTAATTCAGTTACAATCATAACATAATTTACGGGAAACATTGGACTATGTTCCTAATCTTTGGAGTAGTTTTCGAATACGTAATAGTCATATAATTTTTACTAATAAGTGGCATCGTCAGAGAAATTTATTAAATAATAACTTGTTTTTTTATTAATTTGTAAAATATTATAACGATAGGAATATTCATTGTTATTTGTTCGATTTATTTGCTTTCCTTGATTTATATATTTGCTTTAATAGTTTGTGTGATTTTTTTATTTATTTGCTTTATTTAAGTTTCATTTATTTTTATTTGTCATTTAATTTTATTGAATTTATTGGTTTTATTTCTGATTTAATAGGTTTTTAATAGGTTTTTTTATCCGATTTGACCTATTCATTTAATTTGTTCATTCATGTTAGTTGTTTTGTTTTATTTGTGAATCGTGTTTTATTAATATGTCAATTAATATACATTTTATCTATTAAAATTAAGTATAAGAGTGACAGTTTGAAAATAAAAATTAAAAAATCCAATTTATTCCAGGAAAAAGAAAATATAGGCTAGAATTATTTTTAGATGTCGGTTTTTAGGTTGTCTGGCCAAACAAATAATCTGAAAATATTTTTTAAGACATTTTTGATTAATGAGTCTCTATACAAATCTATAACACAGTGATCTATCTAATTTTATCAAGGATTTGTAAGATGATGGGTAGATAATTTTATAAATCATCATTAAGTCGTTTGTCATTTTCACATTTATAAAAAAATTGGCATAATATATAAGGTCTCACTGTTAAATAATTATCATATCCAAAAAAATAACACTGTGTACTTCTTGTATGTGTACTTCATGTGAACAAAGAATTGCAACTTTGAATTTTGTTTTTCTAGCACATTAATAGAACTATCCAAGCATTTGTATTGATCTTATAAAATTATTATTTTCAATTTAAATGTAATAATTGATAAAATAAATTGAGTGCACGCAGCTTACGAAAGCAACTACAAATATTTCCCACCATTTTGTGTGTAAATATATCTGATTGCTGAAATTGCACCTTTATAGCTGCATTTTTGCAATTTTTAGTTGCCACATGTCGTATTTAATTTAATATTTCAAATTTATTTCTTCTCTTTTAACAACTTAAGACGTACCGAGAGACGTACTACTTCTTCACTACTTTTTGTTTATCTTTTCGTTTATGGTTAATTTTACAATCAAACATAACCCGACTTGTTCCGGAGCTGTTGACAATTTTCATCCTTAATGAACTGCTAACATCGAGTGAGTTTTGTTTTCTTTAACATCCTAAATATACTCAACTTTATGGCGCGTTTCGTTGGAGAAAAATAAATCAAAATATCTTTTATAGACACATGCATGAAGATCAAGAGTTTCGAAAGGTTGCCTCAAAGGATGATTTGCTTTTTTACCTTTTGAGTGCAGCAATATATCAAAATAGGATTTTAAAGGTAAACACTTCTGAGTGATCAACGTATTTTCTTTTATTTATTTAGGGAACGCAGTCGAAAATTCTACGATACGAAAATAGTATATTTGACGAATGTTTAATGGAGGCAATATTAAACAAGTTTTAATTATTAGAGAGTCAATAGTTACATTTACAACTATTCAAGGAATTTTGTTTTCATTGTTATAGCTCATATAAGAATAAGAAATTAGAACATACTTTAAAATATCATTAAAAACTTTATTTTAATATGTCCCTTACAGTAAACATTAAATCTATTAAGTAAGACAAAAGAATTTCAACACTAAAATCTGGGGACTGACCGCGTTTAATTTATTATTTAGCATAATAATTAGATAGATAAAATAAATAAAGTCTAGTACAATTCACTCATTTGAATATATAAAACTGCGTTTAATGGTTGAAGTAAAAAATAAAAAGCATAAAAACATGTCATTAGTATACTTTTGTCATGAATGTATATAGTCTCTCTTACTAAAATCACTTAATATGTCATAATTATTTATTTACGGAATCTTTGATTTGATTCTGCTTTGCCAGCACCAACATAATAAATTGAATTATAATCGTTGCCACAAAATTTCTTTAATAGATTGAAGCATAAAAATTGTTGACGACTAGTTTCGGCAAAAAACCACTATCAGGTCTAAATGATTAAATACAAAATAAAATCAACAAATGATTAACATACAAACCCTAAAACACTTACCAAAAATTAAAATATAAACTCCAATATTATTACATGTGAATAGGTGAAACACATAACATTAAGTGGTGAACATTTTTGGTGAAAAATGAAAGTAAATTGAATTAAATGAACCGTATTAAAAATTAAAAACATATTTAAAGTTGAAAAATTAAATTGTTATAACACACTTAAAGAATTACTATGGCGCTTAAATTCTCAGTGGTGGTGAGGGAAGACATGTGGTACAAAAACATCAGTAGATAAGTTTTTAAAAAAAAGATAAAGTAGGTATAAGAGGGGAACGTTGGTGAACGGAAGAAAGGGGTAAGGTCCTTAGCAAAGAGTTAACTAAATTAAAGACATCCTTATTAAAGATGGGAACCGACTTGGTTAGGAGAAGTAAAAATTAATTGTTAAGTGTGAAAATAATAATAACCACAGTAAGTTTTCGCTTGCCGGTATTTTTAAATTAGTCAATGCTCGGCATGAAACAATACAATCCATTTTTGAGTTCAACATCATCGACCTGTAGGGAAGCGGTTAAGAATAATAATTTAAAATATTTCCTTATACTTATGAAACACCCTGTACACGGCCACTGGCACAGAGAACTATGACCAAGTAAATGGTGAAAAGTGCTGCCTGCCATCTTGGTGAACGCCAATCACTTACAAACCCGTTCTAGTATTATTATATTAAAAGCCTTTATATTTCTAAATGTTCGCCGGAGATCATATAGTACGCTTATTTCAGTTATATCATATTATATGGTAATAAAATTCCACAATGATTATGACTGTGGGAGAAATAAATAAAATGATTATAAATGTGGGAGAAATAATCACATTGTTGTTTCCAATTTATTTCTTAATTACTTTACAAAAAACTTACGGTCGTGCCATATGCGACATCCAATAGTTTAAACCTGACAATATCAATTCAATAAAAACAATAAAGCTTACAACTTTCTGGAAGAATTATATCTTGAAAGTTTATTGGATTTTTCTTAAATCCGAAATACACTTTTCTCAGATATTTGTAAAACAAAACCGAACCGAGTAAAAAGTTTTCTCCCCTTTCTTTAAAATAAAAAGTTGACGTAAGCAACTCACTATAACTTACAATCGGTACATAAAAAGTTATCAAATCTCCAGTAGTTTTGGACAAGTTTGAAAAAAGAAAGTTGCTAAAATACAACCGCAACTTTTCCAAATCCCAATTCTGTATTATATCCAACATGTGGATATTTCTTGTGGCCTCAGGCAATAAATCCCGATAAATGTAGACCAAGGAACTTTATTCTTTTATTCACTTAAAGGTGGGACTATAAATGCCTTAAAATATTTCACGGTAGATGTAGATTTTATTACTTTTTCTCTATTAAATTTATACATTTCTATAGTAAGGAATTTTTTTGTAATTTGAAATTTACAATTTAGAAAAAATTAGAAAATTATTCAGAAATCATGGTTCCTGGTAATGATATACTAGCCTGGAACGTCGTCCATCTATATTCAAATTAGTTGCAAATAATAGTGACTCAAACTTAATTAACACAATTTGCAAATATTATAGTGATCATCAACATACAACACACCCAAATTTGTATATATTTTCACGCGATTATGAATAACTTACATATAGATGGAAGGTGCACATATGAATAATAATAATTTTCCACTTTATAAGCATCAAAACTTGCATAAATCAATAATAATAATAATAATTTATCACTTTTAAAGCATTAATAATTAAAAATTATTTGGACGGATGCATTAAATATATAAACTTATTAAACAAAGCAGTATTCTAGAGTTTCAAACAATGTTCAATTAAATTTTGAAGTACACTGCGCAAAATGAATAAGGATGGATAATGATCGCTATCAAAAATTAAGCTATAGAGGAATCATGATAGTTATTTTATTTCAAATAAAAATACATTATTCCTAGTCTAATAAAAAACTAAATAAACAAATAATTTGTCTTATACGATATGAACAAATTTTTTTCCAGAAAATAATTTTAAACAAATATAATAAATATATAAGATAAATAATACTACTCTTTTATATTTATTATGGATAGATTTCACAGAGTATGTGTTGATATAATTAATTTAAACAGATATTTTTAGAATTTTCGAAAATAAACTGAGATAGGTAAATTTTTAAAGAAAAAGTTTTTTTTCAAAAACTTTAAAACCATCCTCTGGTGACATGAACACGAGCATTATCCTCTTGGAAAATTAAAGCTTCGCCGTAATTTTAGGCATAAATCAATAAAAGGAGTTGGAAAATATCTGTAATATTACTCTCCGACCGAAATAACTAAAGCAGCAGCGAGATGCGTGAATGATAGAAATGAAGGAATAAGCTATTACCTATTGTCCGTGTTAAATCGCACAGCGTTGCCCGTCCGTAGTCAGATTTCCGTTGTTCCAGTAATAATAAGTAAGATGTTGATTTTACTTCAAGTTATTCGATAAATTAAATTGTTATCAGTTAGGTATTAGATCAATCATAATAACAAAAATTATTTAAATTAACAGTAAATTTTACTAATATTACCAGCCTTAGATTATAGAAATATTTCCAGAACATTATAATGTAATTACTAAGCAATTCTACAAACTATAAATAAATAAGACAACATGGCAACTTCCACAATTTCCAATACAATATTAAAATTATCCAAATGAACCAAAAAACGAAGTGAAACTAATTGTCTCTCCTATTGCTGTGTGCTGTCTATAACGAACGCAACTTTAAAATCTTAAGCTATTTCGGTCGGACAGTATCGACATCCAGTCTAATTCCCCTGAAATAGAACTAGAACTAGTTCAGTTTTTCCATTGGAACTGATGCATTCTCACACCAGTAACTAATTCTCCTCCAAAATGTCGAGTCTCTTGTACTTTGTTATCGTGGAATCGTTGGCCCCGTTTTCTGTAGATTCGAATTTGTCCATCAGGATCACAAAATCGAAAACGAGACACACACGAGAATATTACTCTGCTTATTCCTGTTCTATCCGGTTCTCATATTAGCGACGAAAAGCTAGAGAATTTGTACGGTGTTGTCTTGTGAGTTTTGATACCCTCGCTGACTGTCTAGATCCTAATCCCATTTCTATTAAATTTAGTAGATTGTAGATTTACAAGCTATCGAGCCCTGAATCGTAGATTTTTAATTGCATTAGTTACCAAAATAGGATCCTGACAGTTGTAATTCTTGCCCTTGTTATGTCACTAGTTTCCAAAAAACCTATTCCAAATTTTTGAAATTGTCTTACGCGATGCTTAGCAACAATTTGTCTTTGGTGTATATTTCTAATACATATAATTACAATAGATTCTTAAAAAGTATTCAAAGATCTTCTTATTAATAATTAACAACATTAAGATAAAAATAGTTACCGCACTTCATGGCTTAATTTGAGAATAGACTAAATATGATAGTTCACTAAAATTCGATATTTATTCAGGTCTAGCTGTTAAAAACAAATTGTGATAAAAACTATCATTATTTTTATAGGTGAAATTTATGTTTTTATAAAGTGTTTTTGGGTTTTGCCAGTTTAGATTCAAAGACAAATATTTAAAAATTCAATACCATCCTTAATTCATTTTATATATTTACACCCGGCAAAGATTTTTGTGACAAAATTGAAAATATGTTAATAATTTTGTAATCCCTTGTAGACTTAAACAAACAATGTAGTACCGGCTTTAACAGAAAAAATATTGTTATTAGGATTATAATTAGAGCCTACGTGGCCAATGATATAATCTGATGTAATTCTTTCAAATTATTAAGGTCCCAAGGAAGTCTGAAAATATATTTCTGGGTACATAATACGACCAGCATATATGGCCTAAATTTTGTATTCATTAGCCACAGTTACCAAATTAAACATTCCATCTAATTAATTTCTCTTACTTTCCCAACTTTGTTAATCATTGTACTGCGAAATGTTGAATTCACTATTCTTAATCAATATAAAATATAGTTCTCTAAATGCGCTTCTTTCTGTTTTATCAACTCAATCCCAATTCTCTTCTCAATTTTTTTTTAGGTAATAAATCTGCTAGGAAGGTATCCATCTGTGAAGAATTCTTGGCTCTGTAATACGATTAGGGATCATAATTATTCTTCTCAGCTATTTTCGGTACCAGATGAGAAAAGTTTTAAAGTTGTTAGCTACGTCTAATTTTCTTAATCTTAACCTGATTAACAATCATGTTGTCAAATAAATTTGTCCTCGGGTAATACTTGTTAGCTTTATTTCTGTTTCAGCGCCGTATTTCGACATAGGGGCCGCTAATTTTAGACTCTACTCGATGTTTGTTATCTTATTGAAGTTTATAAAAAGATAGAAATATTTCTTTCGAAGAACCTCCTTATTTAAAATGAAAAGGTGACACATAATCTTCGTTTATAATCGGGAAAGTATTAAAATAAATCAAACACATAAGCGCATAAAAATAGTGGATTATTCAGTGCGGGATAATGGCTGTTGCTCATGAATATGACTAAAGCTGACAATTTTGAATAAAGTAAGAAAATCAACAATATTAGACTGAGGCAAAAAGTAAGAGGGTAAATAAGAATAACAAATACATATTATCTCCGTTATATGACAAGATAAATGATAAAAAAAATATTTTTAGAGACATCAATTATCACTCTTTATATTGATTCTACCCCTAAGAATCTCTGCACAAAAGCTCTGAAGCGAATTGGAGCGAACGCTGGAAACTAAGCTGAATCTTCTAGATATGACAATACAGGGAACATTTGCAAATCTTTCAAGCAGAAAAATCGCATTAAATAAAATATACAAATATACAAAAAGATAAAATAATTCCAGCAGATCAGTTTGGTTTGAAAGGGAAATTTAGACTCGTTTACTAAGAAAATAAAAAAGCCTCACATATCAATTTTTTTAATAACAATATTAAATTTTGTTTATTGGTGAACAAACAAATTTATTGGCAAAAAACAGTTCAAAGTTGTTGGTTACTTAAATCTATTTTTGGATGAAAAAAATGTATTTCAGTTCGGTATTAAATGCCATTATCTGAGTTGGACAATGAAACCATTACCAAATTCAGTTGGTTAATGAATCCAAAACTAAAATTTAATTGTTGATTAATAAAATCAGATAGATTCTCGAAATAAGATAGTAACTCCTTCTCATTTATTTTATTTTTGACTGTTTTTCCCTCATACCATTTACTAAAAGATCCACAAGCTTGTTCGTATTTTATTGGTGATTTTTTTTGCATTTATTAAGTCTTTCAAATTCAGACTCAGTCATATTAACTCATTTTCTAGAAACTAAGAAAAATTAAAAATCTTTTCTGCAACAAACCAGCCAGGTTACCATACCAATAAATAACTACTATTAGAGAATCGCTGATTTGATTTTAAATAAAATATTCGCCAATTGGCAAATATATTAAATCGAAATGTCATTCATATTTAACAATATTTGCTATAAAAATTTTCTTCTGTTCTTATCTGTTGATAAGCCTTGCAGTTATACAAACAGTGATAGAGGGAACTTTAGCGTTCTGGGATCTTCATGCTTCATGCTAGACTTCAAGCATTTTTAAAATACTTTTAAGAAAAAAACTATCAAAATAAAAAAGTAATACATACTCCCGTTCCTTCATGCAGATTTTTCAAGTTTAAATTTTTAATGCAATTTTTTTTTAATTTCTACTTCTTAGCATTAAGATTACATTTCAAATACTGGGAAAATTAGACAATATATTGCCCTAGACCCTAGAAATAATCAAATCTATAACCTGGCACCAGTTTGGTGCGTTTATTTTTACAGCACTCTCGCCTGACGTTCACTACGGCCTAGCACACGTTCTTGGTAGAAGTTGAGTTACTATCTGCACAGTACCATTTGCGGAAATGTAAACAAATTTGAGGAGTAATCATTGAGTATGTGAATAAAAATACTTGTACCGAGAATGATAAAAAAAAGTCAATACAAATATTTTTACAAAAATATTTGATTGTGCATTTTTTAATGCCCCGTACACAACTGTTCAAATTGTGTCTTAAAAATAATAATATATTGGCGAATTTAAAAACCTACTACGGTTTCTCTGGAAGTAAATACATAAGAGGTGATTTTTTTTCGGTAAAATATCAATTAACAATGAATCTGTTTTCATGAAAATGTATGAAATAATTCATGCATTTTTATGAAACCATGTGTTCATTGCCAAATGAATTGTAGAAAATTTAACAGACGGTCCTGTGGTAATACGTCATGGGCAGATAGAAAACGTTTTTTTGATTGATGTCAATACTATTTTTTAGAGTTTATAATTTTGATACTTTGTATTAAGTTATCTTTCTTGTATTGTGCGTAATAAAGTACTATTTAACGAACCCGTTGTCCTCAATTATCTTCAGATGAATTTTGGCTTGAAAAGTCGGCAAATATTTCTTGCATCTTTTAAATTTTGATTATCATTATTGTTGTGATTATTGATCCATTCTTGAAAACTCTCTTTAAATCATTTGCAATACACCACATCTCCATAAATTTTACCCACCGTAAACATATTATTTTATACTACACGTTTCCCCATCCATTCGTATGTGCGACAGAAAAATTGAATATACTTTCTATTGGAACCGGGCCTGTGCAGTGTTCTAGTAGATGTGTATATCACAAAAGTAATGTTGTTTATACAGAATAAGGAACGATTTCGCGAGTAAAGAAAAATAAAAATACATTTCAATCTGGTTTAGCGAATCAAAGAGTCTGGTCTATATAGAAACACAAGAAGTTTTAAGAAAGACGTTGACAAGTCTAAAACGAGGATTCTGAACCGTCGATCTTGATTCAAGGACGGCCGTGGATTTGTATTTTTTTTTTCTACGTTAACTTGTCCGTGTTAAGTTAACTTAAAGTGGAGTTTTGCCGATATTTATTTTGTAAGTATTAATTTTTTTTGGGTTCTCTTGTGGTTGAAAAGTATGGTTTACCTTTGCAGACCATTCTGGGTTTGTTGATATCTGAGCCATTTTTTGTGTAAGTAAATTTTAGGTAAACTAAAATAGGTATTATTACAATTTGATTGCTAAATTTGAGAAAGAGTGCGACACTAGTTAAATGTAAATAGATTTTTTGGATCCTCACTATTTAAGGGAACTTCAGTTATTTCATTCAATTTTTTATACAGATAAATTAGAGTACATTTAATGCAGCGAGATAGTAATTAAAGTCAGTGAGATTGGGATTTTAGCGTAAGAAATAGTTGTCGACGGATGAACGTCTTAGTAATTTGAGTAAAGACTTTAATTCAAAGATTTGTCAGACAAAGAACTAAGTACCGTCTATCCCAGGTTTTTATAACTTTTATTTTCTTTTCAGCTGATCTAATTCCATTTCCGGATTTTGTACTCGAACCTTTGATCAATTTCTTGTGAACTAGATTTTTGTTACACGAATTGCATGTCAGTGACACAAAGGTAAAGATAATTTATCATATCACTTTATATTTTACATTTTTTTAGTTGTTTCATTTTTTCAATTTGGTTTTTTTTATAATTTTATTTTTATATTCCAATCAACTTTCATGGCCCAAAAAGGTGCCTAAAATCTAACTTTACCGCTCTGAAGTCTATACATAGTGGGGATAAAGTAATTAAAATTAATACGTGGAGAAGTCTTGGAAAGATTGACTTAAGAATTTGTTAATAGGCTGGCATATTGTCAGGAGGTGAACGGAGAGCATTTTGAACATTTGAATTTATTTTGTTTAAATTATTCACATAACTCTAAAGTAAATAAATTTACTTATTCTACAACTAAGTGAGTTATTTCTCGTTTTTACAAATTATTTCTACTAAACCCAATATGTACCAATTCGAGAAATAACAAGCTCTTTCAAATACTTCAAAAATATACAGGGTGTCCTATTTAAATTAAAAAAGTTGATGGTATTTCCGGTTAAACCGGAAGTATATTATTAACAAAAAAATGTACATCAGCTGCATTTTGCCCCATTGCACTAATTTCATAAATATCGTCCGTTTCATTTTAAAGATATTTACGTGGTTCCATACTTTATCCGAACCCCGTATATTATTACAGTGGTGATGCATATCAAGTTTTTTACAGAATATTTTTCAGCTAGCTTAATATTAGTTTGTACATTTATATGAACATTTTATTAATGTTGCACAACGAGGCCATAAAACGTTACATATTTACTTCAAATTTCTTTAGATCGAAATCCCATATTACGTGTTCCCACCTTATTGTAGTACATTACATTCGCATTAACCGTACATTGCCCCACAATATAACATCACTCGCTTTCGGCTCGACTAAAAAACTTTCATCTCGGGTCGTAAAATATCAGCTTGCGGTTTATTTCTTAATATTTAGATCAAAATGAATTACTTAAACTATAAAAATATTATAATTAATTACCAAAAATGTGTAAATATGTAAATGTAGTTTTATCGCTAAATTGCGACACTTTTGAGGACAAATAAAAGAACTAAGCAGTAAATACCTGACTTCAGTTCAGTAGTGGCGATCCAATTAAGCATGTTTGCATTTCGAAAGATATTGTTATCAGTCTATTTATATTTCGTGTTATTTAGTAAATGTAGATGTAGTAGCATTAGAAGAAACATCGAATATTCTGAAGACGAGGTTAAATATTACGAAAATTTAATTAATAGCGAATTGGAGAAAGCCTTGAAATATGAACTGCCCACCAGTGCCAAGATGCATCAGCCCGATGATGATATTATCAGAGGTATTTATTAAATTTTTAACGCAGCGGTCCGTCCACTTTTCACTTCGCCATTTTTAAAATAATCGCAGATATATTACTACAAATTTGATTGGCATTACATTAATTCTCCACAGTTTTAGGTTTTTATTATTTTTCATATGTGTTAAAAAATTTATAGTTTTCAAAAATGCCTAGTTTTAATCATGTAATTAATGGCTACAGTTTCAAATGAAGCAGTATTTTTTTTTTCAAAAAATTAAGCAGCGAATATCAACGTAGCTTATACACTCTTATCTTAAATTTACTTGAAAAAATAAATATTTTTATCGATATGTTGAATTGTTAAAAATGGTTCTGATAATGTTCATTGACTGTTGTTAATGTTATTTTCTAATTATTTTTAAATTGTAGTTTTTTAATAGGTTACCTCAATTCTAAATCACTTTTTTCAATAAATCGATTGTGCGTCATTCTATAAGAAGCAAAATATTTGAAAACGTATTATTTAATACATCAGTAATTATAACAAAACTAAATATTAGCATCTACCTATAAATAAATGATTATAATGTTGAAAAACGGAAAGCAGTAAAAATCGACCAAATACGAATTGTATTTTAAACGGGGCTAATGATATTAAAGGGAATAAATATTATTTAATGAAATTATAAAGTCAGCAATATTACAAGAGTATAATATAGATCCTATACTATATCTACTATTATCTACAACTATTCACGGAATTTTTATTTTATATTATTATTATTATTATTATATACCATTTTAGAAATAAGATGACTCTCTAAAATAATCTTCAAACCGGCATATTTTCATTAAATTGTGTAACTTTTAGTACACTTAAAACCTTTATAAGAAAAGAAGGTCGACGATTAAAATCTTTCGGTTTGCATAAATATAAATCTTTTTGTTACGAAAATATTTATATTTTACATATTTCTATATATTTTTTTAGTTTATTGGTATTAATAAAGTACTACTACCACCAAGTCAGAGCCTAATTACTCAAGACTTTCCTACGTGACCGAACTGTTTTTAATTATGCGTCTAGGATTTATTAGTTATATATATAACACTTATCTGATTATAATTTTTATAATTGTTTCATCTGTTAAGTATATTAAATTGTAAAAAAAATTGAAGTAAATTCCGTTATATTCATTGTGACCCTAAAAAAATATGTAGGTATATTAACGACCACATTAAGAATGTAATGGAATGTCAATTTATTTTCCATTTGTTCAGATTAATAATCAGAGCTTCAATCTCTTTTAGAGAGAATAAAAACACATTCAATAAAATGAATATTCATGTTTACTTTTCAGTCCCTTTTGTAAATAAGTAATGAAAAACACTCTATATTATCATATACCTTTAGAAAAAATTTCCTTCCTCATGAAAATAGAATTTTTAAGTGTTCCCAAATTTGTATCCTTAGTTTATGATTTTTTTTTATGTACGTAATTGCAATACATTTTTAAGCTGTTCACAATTGTTAGAAACAATATATCGTGAAGGTTTCTGTCAGTATCTAGTAAAACGTCGATATAATTTCGTTTCATCAAAAACACGTATTTTGATTTATAAATCTATTTTTACCAAATTTTGATTTAGTGCGCAGAAATTCAACGATATTTCTTATTTTATTTGCTATTAAAAATGAATGAAAATGTCAAGTTTTCTGCTCGTAATGGAAACGGAATATATTTTTGTTGGTTACTATTTTAAATATTCAACATGTATTTAAAACATATCGGGTTTCATAATTTATAAAATCTAATAATCAAAGTTTATCGACCCCGCAAAATTTTTTTTAAATTTATTTTGGATTTTATAAGACGAACTCATATAAATGTGTACCCTGTTATCAATGTAAATACATTTTTATCTCTAGGTGTAATCGTCTATTATGGTAATTTGTTCAAATATTTAATTAATTGAAATATATTTTTTAACCTAGTTAATTATTTAAATAAACTTCTATTTGTATTATCTTGGTACCTTTTTCCCTTTTGATTCATAAATTCAATTTGTATAAACCCACCTTTCGATCTCCGGTCAAAGGGGATTTAGTATGATTGCTTTAAAACCCCCATAAACAATCTCCCTAAAGCTACAGGGAAGTATTAAACGCTTTAATGATTACCATAAATTATATCTTTAACTCATCAAATATAGAGACCTACAAACACTATCTATAAACACGTCTCTTTTTTTTCTGATTTCATTATATAATATAAAGAGAGAAACGAAAACATTCTCAACTAAAATTACTTTGGCAACATTGCATTTAAACTAAAGAAAACTCTTAATCTTTACCACAAATACTTTAATTTAAAACAAGACTACTAGGTTCGTCTGGGAACAGTCATTATCAGGTCAAAAAAAATGTACAAAGCAGCAAAAAAATTACATCACTCAATGAAATTAACACATGAAATTATATGTACAAATCCAAAGAATACACGTGAAAATTAATTACAATCTTAAAAACAAATATGTGGTAAGCTTAACAATTCATTAGACATTTAATATTTAATGGTTAAACAAATCTTGTTAATATAAAAATGAAAGGAAGAAAAATGGGTCCACCTTTTTAGTGTCCATGTTAAACAAATCAAAATAAGGTCAATGATCAGACCAAAAACCCTCATGAGAGGAAGAGGAAAAAACCCACAATAGGGTAGAAAACCAGTCAAGGTAGGTAGCCACAAGTCTGACAACCAATACTAAAGGTAGAGACCTGTGTGAGAATCACCCATAACAAACTGGGGAGGTGAAATAATCAGGGAAACATAATCACAAAGTGGAAAACGGCAGTCAATCAGTTGCCCCCCACGTCTAACATCCAATATTAATGGAAGAGACGTGTATAAAGTATCAGGCTATTCAATGAGCTTAAAGCCCAAAATCATGAAGGAATGTGAAAGGCCACCCTCAAAAGGAGTGAAAAAAGGAAACCCACTGAGGGTGGGAAAATTAGAGTAAACATATATTCAAGAGAAAGGGATCTAAGCCAAACATAAAAATTAAACTAATAAAGCTTAAGATAGAAAAAGCCCAAGCGGTAAGACCTCACTTATTTCGACAAAGTTAAAATGTCGAAACTAGTAGTCTTGTTTTAAATTAAAATATTTGTGGTAAAGATTTAGAGTTTTCTATGGTTTAATCCTACATAACACATTTGAGACTTATGGATAACCTTCTTTATCTTAACATTGCTTTTGTGATATAAACAACAAATTTCAATTAACAATGAAAACATGGTTTCATAAAAATCCATGAATCAATATTTATGCTAAAATCACGAGCGCGTAGGATAAGTGATTTCGTCTGAAAATTCTTTCATACTATTTCATGAAAATAAAATTTCATTGTTGACTGAAATTTTACCGGAAAAGATCAACCTTATATGTATTTACGTACGAAAATACCATAGTAGGTTTTTAAATTCGCGAATATATTGATAGTTGTTAGAGAAATTTTTAATAATTGACTATAGAACATTAAAAAATACCCACCACAATATTTTTGTAAAAATAATATGGTTTTTTTTTATCATTCTTGTTACTTTCTTGTTATAAGTACTTTTATTAACACAGTCCATGATTACTCAAGCTTGACTCAAGTTGTTTACAATTTCAGCAAACGGTACTGTTACAGATAGTAACTCAACTTCTACCAAGAACGTGTGCTAAGTGACCGTCAGGCGAGAAATAGATGAACAAAACGCGGTAAAAATAATAACACGAAACGAGAGAGAAATTATAATGATGAGAATGGAAAACCGAAAGCATAATCTGTAAAAATGCGTCAAAATAGGTGAAATCTATTTATAATTTTTTCCAGTATTTGTAATCTAATTTTACTGATAAGTCGTTGAAATTAAAAAAAAAAGTTGCTTTAAAACGTTCTACTTAAAAAATCTGCATGAAGGAGGGGACGTATTTTTTTTGTTTTCGACGCTTTTTTGTCATTTTCTCCGGCATTTTAAAAACGAACATACGTACACCCCTCTTTGATTTGCAATTTAGGATTTCAAGCGGTATCGTTGGCTCTTAAACCTAACCATCATGCCCAAGACATAATCGAAACACTGCCGACTGCATATGAAAAATAACACACTTTAAACAACTAGCTGAAAAATCGTTTTTGTTAAAAAATTGTAAGCAAAATCCCTAATAGAGGAGAACGAGCACGTTTGTTGAAACCACGTACTCTCTGGCACGGAAACAAAACGACAGCTCATGAAAATTATGATCGTCTGGCTTTTAGGTTTATAATCGTCCCAATTTACAATGGTGTTACTTCCACTGAAAATCACGGTCCTAATTAATATACAAGCATTAGAACGGCTCGCCAGAATTTAAATTTGCCATTATACACATTCACTAACTGGGCGACTCATAAAATAACCGCTTTTATGGTTATTAGGATATACATTTTTAAAACAGATGAAATAATAATGGCAGAGAAATTGGCGCCTCTACCTTATTTTTTATTTCCAGATAGAAGGCATAAGTTTTACAGATAGTTTACATGATAAAAACTAATACGAATACGAAATATTTAGGTGTAATCTTTGATAACAAGTTCAGGTACTTTTACTTGGAAAAATGGTGATACGAGGATGGTTTGATTAGTCTGGTAAATTTCTATCAGATAGTCACGTGACGCCTTGAAAGTTCGACTCTTCAAACCCCCCAAGACCTAATTTTAATCAGAAGTGACGCGTATTTCAAGTCTGACAGTTGGTGAAAGAGAGCGGTGTAGCTGTTATCAAGAAAATGAAAAAAATTAATTCCGTGCAGTGATAAAACATTTTTATTTAAAGAAGCGGACACCAGCTCAAAGCCGAATTAGACGAAAATCATGGGGATTCTACTCCTGCGTTGAAGACCGTTTATTTCTGGATATACGAATTTAAACGTGGCCGAACCAGCACTGAAGACGAAGTACGTTCCGGGACTTCCAGGCGCCCAGTTAAGATCACCACGACGGATATGGTGGAAAAAAATCCGTGGTATGATTATGAAAGATCGCCGACTGAAGGTGCACGAAATTACCGAGGCCATAGGCATCTCAACGGAATGAGTACATAGCACGCTGCATGAAAAATTGCATACAAGAAAGCTATGTTCACGATTGTCGACTCTAGATCAAAAACGCACGCGAAAGGACGTTTCAATGCAGTGTTTAGCGATGCTCGAGCGCAATCCAGAGGATTTTTGGCATCGGTTCGTAACTGTTGACGAAACTTGGAACCACCCCTACACTGCAGAGTCGAAGCAGCAGTCAAAGTAATACGTAATTCCTGGTGAACGTGCACTACAGAAGGCGAAAACTGTTTTGTTGACTGGAAAAGTGATGGCCCTGTTGTTTGGGATTTCTAAGGGATTATCCTAATTAACTACTTGCAAAAAGGTAAGGCAATAACAGGAGTGTACTATGTAGCGTTATTGGCTCGTTTGAAAGAAGAGCTTAAAAATAAACGACCAAGATTGGCGCGCAAAAAAGTATTCTCCCATCAAGACAACGACTTTTCCACAAGTCGGGTGTTGTAATGGCAAACTTACACAAATGGCGCTTCAAACTGCTTTCTCATCCACCCTATTTTCCGGATTTTGTCCCGTGCTACTTCTTCCTGTTCCCAAATATGAAAATTAGGCTCGATGGGAAGAAATTCACGTCGAATGAGCCGTTAATGAATATTTTGAAGGCTTTGTGAGAACCAACTTTTCCGACGGTATAAAAAAATTGGAAACTCGCTGGACCAAATTTTTTCCAAAAAAATGTATTTTACTTGCTTTTTTACCAGACTTATCAAACGACCCTCGTATCTAAGCTAACTAACTTGGATTTACAAAACAAAAAAGAAACACAGATAACGATAAAAGGTAAAAAAATACAATTTTTTATTACAGCTTTAGTACTAGAATATCATGAACCCATACATTTAGTAGTACTGGGCATTTTCTGGAAAAAACTAAGTAGTTGAATGTTTAGCATAATTTAAAAATTAACTTGCTTTATTGCCACAGCTAGACACGTACTTGCGTTAATTAAAACTTGTTTTAGTCTCAGGTGAACATTTTAAATGCGACACCCAGTAGGAGCATTTTAGAAGACCCGTGGAGAATATAAATTAGCAATTAAGGGGAATTATGAAGATGTGCTATCCGTAAAGTCCGCAACAAATCGATTTCTCAAGGGCTCAAACTCGAATGAAAATGATTATTCAAAGATTTCGGGATAATTAGTTAAAAACGGTAGCGAGAATTCCTCAAAGAGCCAATTAAACACATAAGAACTTGAAGGAATATCTTTAACGTTACCGATCGCAACGGCGCATGTTATACAAAATCGATAAGTTGGAATAAATAATGTGGCCATTATGGATGAATATTGGATTCGATTCCCCTGAACACCAAGAATGTTACTTGCAGAATTTAAATAATATAAATATTTTATTTGATAGAAGTGTGGAAATAAACTTTGCTTTTAAGGGTTTATTTTAGCCTAATTGTATTCAAAATGTGTATAGAGAATGGGGTGCTTTATTCGAGCTCACCTAATAACTTAAATTATTAAAACAAAGACTAAGCCTCTTTTATTCCATCATAGAATAAAGTTTGGCTCTATTGTTTCGTTGACTGAATAATTAAGTATGTTAATTGCAAAGTGTTCATTACAAAGTACTTTATGGCTAAAATGCCAAAGAAGAAAGGTTCAATCAAAATCGCCATGTATTTTTCCAAAATTAGTTTTACTCATTCTTCAGTAAATTTAGTGTTGCCACATTTGCATTTTTTATAAATTCTATATTTAGAGTCATCTTCAATTTATTACAAATTGTAGATTCAAACTATAGAAACAATACACAATTTAATTCTCTAAAGAATTAAAAGCGCCTGCAATTGGCACCAAGTCATTTCAAAAATATTTACGACACGAAATTAGCATATTCCAGAGCCCCTTTCTTTTCGTATTATAAACGCCCTTTTGTGCACCAAGCAACCATCATCATCAACCACTAGAACGTGATTAATTTTCGATGCGAATTACGTTTGTCTGGCTTGGTGTGGCAAGTACTTCTAATAACCGCAGACTCGACACAGGCTCGGTTTTCGCTCTGGAACCCTTAGAAAATCCTTCTAACTTATAAAATATAAAATTTGTCTCACAATAGTTGAACATTTGGGTTTACTAATGTTCCATCCGTAATGTAACTCAGCCGCGTATCCCACTTCAGACACCAATCTAATTTGCTTCCTTGACTAACTTTATTATACACTACTTAGAGTTAATTGGGATGGATATAGAAATAATTAGATATAGTAAACTTTGATTTAATAAATCGGATAAAAAAAATAGGTATTGATTCCTTTTAATATTCTAGAATTATTTAATTTATAAAATGTAAAAAGCAAAATATACCGTTAATTATTAAGCGCCTGATCATATCAAATTCAGCTAAAAGTATATACGAGTACATTATAATAAAACCCAATAAGATATTAAAAAAGATCTGAGATTAATTCTATATAGTTGTTTAAATAGACAACAAATGCTTTTCAATAAATAAAAAAACTAAAAGTATTACTATTAAAATTTGAACATAACGTAGCAAAATGTTTATCTTTAGGAGTAAATCCGCACGAACTTCAAGTTCATGATTTTTTATAATATATAAATTAAAAATGTAAAACAATGTAAAATATGTCAAAATAACAAGTAATAAGTTAACTGGAAGTGTAATATAAAAGTTTATTTAGTAGTGCTTAGTAATGTAATTAATAATTATACTTCAAAATACAATAAAATAACCTATTATATATACAATAATAGAAATTAAACAAATTTTAGTTATTAAAATTGTTCTGAACACTCAGATATTGCAAACTGTGTTAAAATTTAAAAATATCTGTAGGTATCTAAAATGTCAAAATATGCTTTTAAATAAATAACTAAATTTCAAATAAAAGACTTTCAACTAAGTATTATAACACGAGGACTACTCCCAAAATTTCTGGAATCGTATAGTTCTTGAGGTACATTTAAATATATTCGTAAAATAGAATATTTCTAACCTATAATTCAGTTGTTAGGTGCAACTGAAGTTCACTCGTTTTGTGTACATAGCGTTTAAAAGAGAATTATTTTGTCAAAAATGGAACTCGAGCAATGATTTATTATAATTTTAAATGTGGGCTAACTCTGAACGAATGTATTGATCGGCTTCATTCTGCCTTTGGTAGTGAAGCTCCATTAAAGAGCACTATTTATATGGTTTGCTAAATTTCAACGTGGTCGCAGTATTGTTAAGGACGAAGAACGTGAAGGCCGTCCATCTACTTCTGTTGTGGCAAAAAATATTGATGCTGTGCGCGAAATGATAGAACAGGATGGTCACGTTACATATCGTGAGATTAAGGCATCTTTGGATATTGGCATGACAGCAATACATACCATTTTGCACAAACACTTAAACGTCCGGAAACTTTGTAGTCGGTGGATCCCACATAATTTTACAAAAGGTCAAAAAGAAACTCGTGTAAAATGGTGCCAAGATATGCTCGATAAATTTGGTCAAAGGCATTCAAATTTGATCTATAGCATAGTTACTGGAGATGAAACATGGACTTATATGTACGACCCAGAAATAAAACAACAATCGATTATTTGGGTATTTGAAAGTGAGCAAAAGCCAACAAAAGTAGTCCGATCGGGCAATGCTGGGAAAAAAATTATTGCTTGTTTAGATTTACTGGACATGTGTCAACCATCACATTGGAAGATAGAAAAATAGTAAACGCCGATTAGTATATTATAATTTTTTTGCCAGAAATCATCGATATATTGAGAGCAAATAATCCAAAACGGCGCATTATTCTTCACCATGACAACGCTAGCTCCCATTCAGCTCGTCGAACCATTAATTTCTTGGGCAAACAAAATGTTGAATCAATGACGCATTGCCCATATTCACCTGACCTATCACCTTGTGATTATTTTTTATTTCCTACAATAAAAAAAAATGCATGGTGAGCGCTTTTCTTCACTTGAGGCGGCAGTAGAGAAGTTCAAAGCACTTGTTTCTGAAGTGCGCCCTGCAGAGTAGAAAAAATGTTTTGCAACTTGGTTCGAGAGAATGCAAAAATGTATTGAAGTTCAAGGTGAATACTTTGAAAATCAATAAAGTTATTTAGAATATTTTTTTTTTGTTTAATTACATTGTTTCACATAGATTCCAGAAATATTGGGAGCAGCCCTCGTATCCAAATTTAAGAACAAATACCACAATTTAACAGGAAAAGGTTATAAGGAATTAATAAGACTCATGTATTAAAATCATGAAAATCGTAATTTCGAAAGAAAACAATAACAATTACGTGATTTGGAAAGTAAACATTGACGTTTGTGCAGTCGGGATCCGTAAGACTCTGACTTAGTTCAACTTTACACAATTTAATTTAATGTATGCTCGTTTTCAACACAAAAAAGTGTTGTTTAATTTAAAATAAAAAAATTATAAAACTATTAAAATGAATGAACTATAATTTACCAGTATCAATAATTTAGAAAAAATGTATTATTTGTTTATTTTATTATTAATTAACATTTTAAATATTATATATTATAACCAGTCGCTCAATAATATTTTTCAAAATAAAAATTTTAATTTTAGACTAATTAAAGGTTTCATTTTATTATAAAAAATATATATTACAATGTATGTAAATTAGATTCTCCGAGGTAATTTACATTTAAAAAAGAATGTGGTTTTGTGAAAAGCAAAGCAATATCCCTGCTTTGAAACCATAAATAACTTTTGGTTTTGTACAGTTTCATCTAGATTGCACAACACGTGTCGGAATTATACTTTTTAATGGCAAACCATGAACATTCATGTTTTTGTTTTGACACTTTAAATGTTTCCTTTTCTTTTCCGTTTAATACTATTCTTGAAATAGATGCAGCTTTCAACCGCTCAAAATTCAACAAAAAATTATTGTCTAAAATTTTAGTGTTTCACTTTTATGTATTAAATTAACATAAATCAATGACAACATACATATACGTATATGTAAAAAGAACCAAAATATATTTGGACACGTACCTTACAACAATCACTTAATATATTACACATGAAATAACTATTAAATAGTTATAGAAGTTGGGGGCAAACAAATATCGACCTAATAGATTAGCTAAGTCTCTTTCTTATGCTTATTTGATGATGTAAGTTAATAATTAGGTTACATCGTCGTTTTGCTACTTATTTGGTCACCCTCTGAAGTATCGTTAAATCACGATTTTATAAGTGAAAGGTACCAATCAAGTTTTCGAATTCGTGTAAAATTAA
Organism: Hermaeophaga mercurialis; assembly: GCA_951812935.1. Taxonomy (NCBI): domain Eukaryota; kingdom Metazoa; phylum Arthropoda; class Insecta; order Coleoptera; family Chrysomelidae; genus Hermaeophaga; species Hermaeophaga mercurialis. The sequence continues at coordinate 32,425,391 of OX638359.1, read as the reverse complement.
CTTACGGTACTTAGTAAGTATTAAACTGACATAATTTCGGCCACCACTTGAAAACCTACTTATTTAATAAAAAAAAAACAAGAGCATCATTCATCTTTTTAAGATTATAGATTGAAAATATCCTCAAGTATAATCCAAATTTTTGGAGTTTTATTAACAAATACATCACCAGTTAAGAAGTCTCTGATTAATTACTACTTTAGGTCTATTTCCGTCAACTAATTTTCTATTCGACTTGTTAATTGCCCCCAGTTATATCAGATTACCGTAAGATTGTATAAATGTCTTACTTAATAAAATTGTTTAAGTCATCTAGTAATATTTCAGCTACATTATTTCATTAATTAGAAATTATGTTTAGTACTTGTTAAAGATACAATTTGGTAAATTTTTTTAGATGTTTGAAATTATTAAAAGCGACTACAAACTTTGAAGCCCGATCCTGTTAGGATCAAAAGACACGGCATAGTAGGGTAATCGCTTTATTAGAAATTTAATATTGGTATATTTTGGATTAAGCAAACGTGCGCCGTGATTCAAAATGATTGATTATAGGAAATTAATTTAGCTAATTCTCTCGCTTTACCCTCGATTAAATAAACAAATTAATCCTGAATAAACTTTTAATATCGTACTGAATAAGTTGGAATATGATATTCTAAAATTGTAAATATTTTCTAATACAAACAACAGTTTAATTAGATGTACTTAAAAAATATTCATATGATGAATACGAAATGGGGTTAAAAATATATTACTGTTGACTCGCTACAAATACCTCTGGGGTAGTAAATATATCACTTAATTCAACTATATCTATATCAATCAACTGAATTCAACTTTTGGCGATGAAGCACCATCCAAAGCCAGTGTATGTCGCCGGTACACTGAATTCAAACGTGGCCGTAGTTCGCTCACGGACGAAGTTAAAGAAGATCGTCCAAAATAGGTCGTTGTGCCGGAAAACATCGATACTATGAGAAAACTAATTGAAGAAGATCGTCATATGACATACCGTGAAATCGAGGCATGTTTAAGCATTAGTATGACCAGCATTCATAAGATTTTGCACGAACATTTGGGTGTTCGGAAGCTGTCTGCCCATAGGATTCCACATTTGTTGACAGATGCTCAAAAAAAGGCTCGTGTCGATTGGTGCCGTAAAATGATTATAAAATACAACTGTGGTGCATCCAAAGCCGTATACGGCATCGTCACAGGTGACGAGTAGTGGATTTATGCATATGATCCAGAAAGAAAAGGCTAATCGGCAGTTTTGGTGTTTCAATGTGAAGAAAAGCTAACAAAAGTTACTCGTTCTCGAAGTGTTTAGAAGCAAATGGTGGCGTGTTTCTTCACGAAAACCGGGCATGTGGCAACTGTGGCTCTCGAAAATCAAAAGACCGTTAATTGAGCGTGGTATACGACCATTTGTTTGCCAGAAGTTTTCGGTAAATTGAGAGAAACCAATCCAAAACGACGAATCATTTTGCATCATGACAATGCGTGCTCACACACATCAAGTGAAACCAGCGAGTATTTGGACACACAAAAGATCGAATTGATGGGTCATCCGTCTTACAGCCCCGACTTGGCACCTAATGACTTCTTCTTGTTCCCTCAAATTAAAGAAAAACTGCGTGGATAACGATTTTCATCGCCCGAAGAAGCGGTTGAGGCCTTCAAAAACCATGTTTTAGAGCCATCATCTTTTGACTGGACAAAGTGCTTTGAAGGGTGGTTCAATCGCATGCAAAAGTGTATAAAGCTTAAAGGCGAATATTTTGAAAAGCAATAAATATAGTTTCGATATAAGTAATTTGTTTGTTTTTTCTATTCTCAATATATAAATAGCAACCCTCGTATAATAGTAATCTTTTATATTAAACAATATCACAAACCATTAGTTAATTATCTCTAAAACTAACTAACATGTACATACATTTACCAAATAGTCATTTCAGTTTGTCATATTTCCTTTTAATTATGTTTAACAATGTATTAAGTTTATTTCATTAATCTCGTACGTTAATTTGAAATACATTAGCGTGGCGAATTGACACTAAAAAATGTAAAATTCTTTCGCTTGTCGAATTTGGGATTTGGGAAAATACCCATGCGTTACCATCTTTACTCTGCCCGATTGGCAGACAAACTTTAAATCTGCAGTGACAAATCAATAATAAAACAAGAAACTAAAACTATCACAAAAGATTTACATCAAACCCACTTTAGGAATTAAACAATGCAAGCCTACATTTAAAAGATATTTTATCAGATCTTCACTTCATACTTCTCTCCTTTAAAATATCGATGGCCACTTTGGACGACAGAAAACCAATACTGAACTTAAACCGTGATTTTTAATACGTAATTTGTTACAGATTTTGGTACATTCGATTTCATAATAATTGGGGCTGGTTCAACGGGATCGGTGATAGCCAGCCGACTGTCAGAAATTCCAAAATGGAAAGTTTTGCTCCTGGAAGCGGGAAAGTATCCCAACAATTTCACTATGATTCCGGGATTCTTCGCTATTCAGTCGATGACTGAATATAACTGGGGATTTGTCAGCACACCACAGAAAACGGCGTGCCTAGGTGAGTCTTTCACTTTAATAAAGAAATATTTTCGTCTACAATAAAACCTTTTCGGAATGTTAGGTGTAAATACCAGATGTAATTGCGCCAGTTTAAATTCTTTGAATTTTCATTCTTACACTTAAACAGGAATTGAATTTATATTGGATGGAAATATTGATACGCGCCATATGGCGTTGTGTGAAATACGAAATCTTACTAACTTTTTATATAGTTTGGAACTGTTCAATAGTATATCTATTTCATTTATTATTGTTGTATTTAGGGAGTAATATATTTCGGTTGCTTTTTTTATTATATTGTTCATATCTGTATTTATCTTACCGTCATCTGTAATTATATTTCCTAGGTATTCAAAGCATGAAACTTGTTTCATTTTTATCCGTTTTATTAGAATCGGTTCTTATTCTATTTGATTTAGTATCATGTGTTTAGTTTTACATGTGTTAATCGTAATTTTCAATGTTTTCAACTCTTCTACGTATAGTAGTGAAGCCACTCTGACAGGTACTAAGTGTTTATAACCAAAAATTGTCTTATTTTTCTCTATTCGCTTTCTTGTGGTTTTTATAAGTATGTCCACTATTTTGATAAATAATAGCTGGCTCAGACTGCCTCTTTGTTTTTTTCTTTGTTCATGCAGTGGCGGCTTGTCCTATGGAGCCAAGGGGCCGGTGCACTACCACTACTAAAAACTAAAAACATTTAAGAAATATAATGATTTGCTCAAATTATGGCTATACGATACATGTAGTAACTATTTATCATTATATAATTTGGTCCCGATTCGTACAAGCAACAAATTATGTATTATAACTACGAAATCTCCAGCCGAGCACATCCTCAATTGGCCCCCACGCGCTCTATATACCGATGGTTATTCGCGGTCACCATGATCGATATCCAGAATGCATGTTCAATGTCGAGACCGAGCCAGTCGATTGAATGGCTCGGATGGAAGCGAATTAATATTTCGCGATTGTTTCCGTAATATTTGAGTAGCATTGTGCGTGTTAAATGTTTTTTAAACTTTAAAATTAAAGTATATAATTAAATAATTTTTGTTTACACATCGTCTGAGGCGAAATGAATAAAATAAGTTATTTACTAGTGAAACCTTTTTCTACGCGCTCGCTCGAGGAGAAAATTGAAATTAAAGAACTTGGAAGACCTCTTCCCGATTTAGAAATTACAAAAACACAGAAGGCTTCTACCTCTAGTTCGGCAAATTTCAAAGGCCGTGTAAGAAAGTTTAATCCGAATATGTATTTAAAAAATAACTGGATTTGTGGATGTGATAAAAAAATGCATTTTTCTGTTTCGTGTGTGTTTTGTTTTGTTAGGAAAAAAAAAGGTAGAAGCCTTGGAAGTTTGTGATTATATTATACAACAAATTAGGGCTCGATTTAGTTTTACAGTAAATCTGATAGCTACCGCATTATTCACGAAAGAACATTTTATCGAATACCAAAAAACAAAATTTGCACTGGCCCCACCTATGTACTAAGACACCAGCCGCCACTGTGTTCATGTAGAAATTGGCTGAACTTTTCGCTTATTTAAACCTTGGCCTCCAGTTCATTATACATAGAATGTATGACTCTTATTAGTTTTTCTTTAACTCTCTAGTTTTTTTAGTATTCTCATCAGTATTTTTCTATCTGCAGTATCAAAAGTTACCTTTATTGCTATTTTTCTTTCTTTAGATTTCTTATTATATGTACATTTTCATTTGTATCCCAATTTGATCTAAAAGATGAGTGTTCTTCTCTAATTGGACCCTTATTGTTATTCTTCTCCACTATGCGTGTCTATAAATTAAAGCATGTTTCTAACAGGCAAATTGCTCTATAATTATTGCAATTCGCTTGATCTCCTTTTTTATAAATAGGGAGTATCAAGGTTTTCTTCCATTTTTTTGGGTAGTGTTTCTTTTTTTCACGCTTTTATATATTTTCCATATCCATTGCTTTCTTTTACTCCTATCCATTTCATTATTTCTGATAATAGCCAATCTTCTCCCACCACTTTTTCAGTTTGATGTTGTTTATCGCCTCTTCTACTTATTCTTGCTCCTCCACTAAATTATCATCTTTAATGTTATCTTCATAGTAGTCTTTCCAACCCTTAACTTGTCTTTCATGTCCATGTGATACTGTTTATCCTCATTCATAATACCATATTCCTCTTTTGATACTTTCTTTCTTAGTGCTTTTACTTTATTCCAAAAAATTCTATTATCCGTCTTGTCGCTTTGATTTATTTTCTTTCCAAAATTTTCCCAGATTTTCATTTTTGCTTCTATTACTGATCTTTTAGGTCTTTTAGTAATATTACTGTTTTCTATGTATTCTTTTTTAGAGTTTTCTTTTTGCCATTTTTTCTATGGTCTATGATTGTCCTATATGTTCTAACTCTATTAGTTTCCTGAAATTTTTTTCTTGTATCTGGGCCTTGTAGTTTCCTGATATTTAAACTACTCTATATTTTCCTTACGTTTTCTTCTGATTTTTCTCTTACACGTTCAGCTATCTAAAAAAAGTGTTTAGTTTTCTTTATTATGATACTTTTATCAATTTAAATAAAATGAAATAAAAAACGAATGTAAATGTTTATAGCTAATGTATCACAACATGTGAAGTGTTATGATGACTGTTTTTTTTAATCGAACTCGTAATAATGACAGTTTCTCCAGATGGAACTCTTGAACATAAATAAAATATTTACGTCATTCTGTTGTATGTAATGTTAATTTTAAATTGATTATTATTTTTAGCGGTTGGCCTTGTCAAAAAATATTTTAACAAAAATGTGTAATCGGGTATGTAAATTTAACATTTTATATGATAGTGCTGAATTAAATAAATTGATGTATTGATTATTAGTGTCCATTGGAATGCGACTGAATGTATTTTTTATATTGATGGTTGTTATAAAATATACATGGAAAATAAATGGGTATTTTAAAAGGATTGAACATTTCGAAATATTTTATTCCGGTTTATGAAAGTGTGAATTTTTATTCCGGTTTATGGAAAAGTGTGAATTTGATACATATATATATATATATATATTAATAAATGTACGTGCTGTAATTACTTTTTAGATTATCGTACGTACAAAAAAATAATTTATTTAATATTCAGCAATAGTAGCATAAAGGATATCCTTAGACGTATGATGCCAATTTATATGCAGTATGCGATAAAAATTATTTTATAAAGTTAATTATAAACTGTACTTTATTGTTTTTTCTATATGAATTCATAGTATTACTAGTAAAAAATAAGAGTTAAGGAATTAAGAAATAAATAAATCTCTTTATTTTACCTGAGTGGATCTTTAATAAATAAATATATAATAATAAAAATAATAAATAAACTTGCAATTCCAAAAATTCTATATTCAAGAGAACTTACAGGACTACAAAAGGTAAATGTTTAGGTTGAAGTGTCCGGTTCTTTATTTTTTCACGTCGCACCCGACGTTATCTTAATTCTTTAAAAAGAGAAGTTTTTCGAACCGCTCCAAATAATTATTTCCCAAATCCTAATAAGGTAGTAAGTACTAGCCGATTATATTTTGAAATGATTGACTTGTTTTTTGAATGAAGCTTATTAATTTTAAATTCTATGGAGTTTGTTTTGGTACACTTTCTTTATGTACTTGTTTATGCTATTTTATTTATCCGGCTCTAATAATATTCACCACGGGAGCCTAAAATTAACGAAATCATGCCAACCTATTGGAAAACCCGTCCACTTCATTACCCGTTATATAATAATCATTAATTTGCGGTAAATGAAGCTCAACCAAATTGTTTTTGCAGGGGCCGACGACAATAGGTGCGTCATGCACAGAGGGAAAGGGATAGGAGGCACTTCCCTCATTAATCAACTCATCTACAGCAGGGCCAACCACATCGATTTCCGAAAATGGGCCGAGCTACTCGGGGACTCCAGCTGGAGATATGAAAATATATTAGAAATCTTCAAAAAGTCGGAAGATTTCCACAAAACTAATCCGGAAGCACCTCTTGATTGGGAATCCCATGGAACAAATGGAAAATGGTACACAAACTTTCACGTACCGCCATCTCACTTCACCAAAATATTTCTTGAAGCTAATAGAGAACTGGATCATAATATTACTGATTATAACGGAAAAGAACAATTAGGGGCTACAATATTACAAATGAATACAAAGAAGGGTCGAAGGTTTGATCAAGCAACAGCTTTTATCAAACCAGTAGTTGACCGCGAGAATCTATTTATTTCAGAAGGAAGCTATGTCATCAAAATCGAAATCGACTCTAGCACCAAAAAAACAACAAGCGTGATCTTCACAAAAAATAAAAAAACCTACAGAGCTAAGATCAATCTAGAAATAATACTGTCAGCTGGTGCAATTTCATCACCTCAAATTCTAATGTTGTCAGGCATTGGACCAAAGGAACACTTGAGTCTCTTAGAGATACCTCTAATTCAAGATCTCGAAGTTGGGTCGAAACTCCATGATCACGTTTTCTGTTCAATTTCATTGTCTACGAACTTATCGTCACCAGATCAGTCTCTCGAACAACAGATAAAAGATTATCTTAGTGGTTATGGCGATTTAGCAGCTGGAAATCGCCTAGATGCTGCGGGATTTTACAAAATAAACTCAAATTATCCTAACATAGAAATAATCCCGACTTTAAGTAAAGCATCGGAATTAGGAAGGAGATTTTTGCGATGGGATCAAGAAACATGGGACGACATTCTTAAACTCAAATTGAGTGATCAGTATGGACTTAGTGTTGTCTTAATAGAAACGAAATCGACTGGAACTATCAGACTAGTTGAAAACAATCCCTTTTTGTATCCAGAAATAGACAGCAACCCACTAAGCGATACTAAAAATATGGATATTAATAATCTCTATGAAGGCATAAAATTAGCTTTAAATATAACTGAGACAAAAACTTTCCAAAAAATTCAAGCTCAATTAAAAATTACTCCACTAACAGCTTGTTCAAATTACGTATATTTATCCAAAAGTTTCTGGTATTGCTACATGAGGCACATGTCGATCCCTGCTTTCCATCCAGTGGGAACATGTTCTTCGGGACGTGATCCTAGTGAAGGAGCAGTGGTAGATTCCAATTTAAACGTGTTTGGGGTTAAAAATTTAAGAGTTGCCGATGCCAGTGTCATACCTTTTACTTTATCAGGCCATCCAAATGCTATTTGCACTATGATAGCAGAAAAATTGTCCGAAGTTATTAAGGCTGATCACAAAATCTATGCATAAAGAGTTAATAACATTTGTATAAAGTGTAGAAAATAATTGATATAAGAAGCATATCAACATTGTTACGTCGATGTTGGATAAGGTTTTGGATAATAATTTTCCACGGAAGCACTGCTTTTTGGATTTCACACGTAAAAAATTACTACTGTAAAATATCTTTTAAAATTGTATAGAAAATATACACTAAGCGAATCCCTTAATTTATAAAAAAAACTTAAGTTATTTTTAAAAATGATTAAAACTAACTTTTCAAAAATTTCAATTTGAATTAATATTTCTATAGATAGCATACCTAACACAATTTTATTAAAAATAGCACATAGCACACATCATAATCATCTTCAGTATTTAAACCCGCACGTAAATTTCATCAATTCAAATTCAAGTTTTTGTCATCATCTACAGAATATATGGTACAATCTTCTCTAATTTGCTTAGTTTTCAACAAACCATTTTGAGGTTTTGAAGTAGATATTTCACGAAGCTACGGGTGATCATTGTTTTTACTACCTTCATGATTCTATTCTATGTCACTGGTTTAATTTTTAAATGCTGCTTAAAAAATGAAGACTTTTACATTCGTTTTTAAAATTAGATTAATAAAATAGAAGCGTAAATTAAGTAACACGTTTTCTATGTTAGTTTAGTTTTGTGATTTGAAAGTTTGAAAAACGAGGTTAAACAATGAGTTTAAGCATTCGTTATATTGCTTAAATAATTCAAGTTTTGGCAATGAAACTGTATGTTGTTTATAGCAGTTTATACGAAACCTTTGTTAAAAAGTTAATGCGCTGAAAGGTTTTTGTCACAAGGATTTCAAAACGAGCTTTCGCCGTAGCGCTTTTTTACAAAATTACAGCGACTAGCGTTGTTAAAACTTTATTCACGGAAATTATTGCGATGCTTTCGAGTTTAAGAGAATGGCGCGGTTTAGAGGATATTTTTCGGAAAAGTAAATATAGGTCAATTTAAATTGGATTCGGATGCTTACAGCAAAGATACAGGGTGTAGAGAGAAGTTTGAAATGGTATCAAAGAAGTATGTGTTTTTCAAATTGACAAAGAATATTTGGTAATATTTTATACAGGCAAATCATAAATAAAAAAAGAGTGAATAGATAAGTTTATTCACTCAATCTTGCCTTAATTTATGGATTCAAGTGAAGGTCTCTATATTTGCAGTATAATCAAATGAAACATTTGCAATTGATGGTACTATCAAGTTAGAATGTAAAGTAACAACTTTCAAGTTGATAAATCAATCCCAAAACTACTTATGCAAAAATAAAATCATCAGAGACATTAAAGGAGTAAAGAGGTCCTTAAGTCAGATGGACAAACCCCGTTTAAATTGAAAACAACTGCTTTCTGATTACTGCTAATATACTTTTTCTAAAATCTATCTCTCATTAAGAGATTCAATACCATGTTTCACAATTGGAAATGTTTCCAATTCAACTACATAACAATAAATTTAACGTAAACATGACAACACAGTATTTACTGAACAAAATTCGGCCGGGAGGTCGTAAACGTAATAACATCTCCATTATACTAATTCAGTTTAAACCGAATTAACATAAATCGATTCAACACGACTATTTTATGCTAATAAAGAAGAGAAACAAACTTATAACGCTAATTATTAATGATTGTTTAAATAAATCATTTAAAAATTGTAGTAAAATTAAAGACACAATGTTATCGTGATTATAAATAAAATAAATGGGTTGGATAGAATTTTAAAAACGTCACTTGCTCTATTTATTAGACTTTCGTCTTAAGGCTCATACCGTCAGATCACTTAAAAATTAATCAGAAAAGCCTTTTTACGACAAGCAGTCTTCACATAGTTGGATATAAAGTAAGTAAAACTACTACAATTCGCATGACAAAAAAATGAAAATGCATGGTGCATGGCTTTGTTATTTAATTACCTGCTTTGTTGATAAACTGTAGGTGTAATCTTAGAAAAGTTTTAAAAATATGTTAATACAAAAGTAATTAAAATAAGGGATGAGGCAAGTCGAGGACAAATATATGGCTTTAAACGAATACTAAAATTGTAGGCTAATTTATCTGATTTCGAGTAAACCAATTCAGTAACATAAAAATAATACTTCTTGTACAAAAACGAGCAAAGCTAATAATCCTAATGAATTATTTCTTGTGTTTTAGGTACTGTAGGCCAACGCTGCAATCTACCCAGAGGTAAAGGTATGGGTGGCACTTCGTTAATAAATGAACTGGTTTATAGCAGAGGTAATCAACAAGATTATGATCGCTGGGCGGATTTGTTACAAGATCCCAGTTGGAAGTTCGACAACTTACTTAATTTCTTCAAAAAGTCAGAAGATTTTCATAAAAACAATCCAGAAGCTGTAGTAGATTGGGATTACCATGGAACGAGAGGTTACTTACACACAAATTTTCATTTACCTATTATGAAATATACTGATATATTCCTCGAAGCTAATCGTGAAATAGGCATCAATCTTAGCGATTACAATGGTGAAAATCAAATAGGGTCAACTATTTTACAATTAAATACAAAGAACGGAAAAAGACTGGATCAATCATCTGCTTTCATAAAACCTGTAATGAAAAGGAGCAATTTATTTGTTCTAGACGGTAGTTTTGTTATAAAAATTGAAGTCAATAACAAAACAACAACAGGTGTTCTGTTCACAAGAAACAATAAAATGTATAGAGCTAAAATAATAAAAGAAGTTATCGTTTCAGCTGGAACTATTCAATCCCCACAACTTTTGATGTTGTCGGGAATTGGTCCCGAAAAAGATTTAAAACGCTTAAATATATCAACTATTCAAAATTTGCAAGTAGGAAATACTCTAAGGGACCACGTATTCTGCGGTGTTCAATTTTCATCAGATCTCGAAATTCCACAAAGAAATATGTCGCAACAAATCACAGATTATATCAACGGTTATGGACAATTAACTGCTGCTAATAAAATAGATGCGGTAGGATTCTACAAAACTAATATAGAAAAAAATTCTGGATATCCCGATATAGAAATTGTTATTTCTTCGTCATCTGCTTCAGAATTGGGAAGAAAGTTTATAATATGGAATAACGAAACTTGGAATAGCGTATTCAACATCAACCTTACTAATCCCTTTACCTTAACTACACTTTTATTACATAGCCGTTCCATTGGTAACGTTAAACTAAAAAGTAACAGCCCTTATGATTTCCCTTTGGTTGATAACAATCTCTTAAACGACCCCAACGGTAAAGATATAGAAACAATGTATCAAGGTATACAGCTTGCTCTAAATCTAACCAAAACTAATGCCTTTAAAGGTATTTCTGCGGTTTTGGAAGTTAGACAATTACCAGCTTGTTCAAAATATACGTTTTTGTCTAAAAAATTTTGGTATTGTTACATTAGACACATATCTATGGCTGCGTATCATCCAATAGGGACTTGTCCCATAGGAAGGAATCCTGAAACTGGAGCAGTTGTGGACCAGAATTTAAACGTGCATGGGATCAAAAGTCTCAGGGTTGCTGATGCTAGCGTTTTTCCTTTTACTTTAGCAGGCCACCCTAACGCTGCTTGTACTGTGATCGGTGAGAAACTTTCTTATGAGATCAAGAATTTGTACAAAACTAGCCTTTAGTATAGACTTTTTAATATTTAAGTGTTCCTTTTATTATTGTAAAATATGTAATATATTATTTAATATTTTTCTCTTCTCGTCAATTTCTCCTGTTTTTTACTCAATGTTGGTTCTTCCACAAATATATTATAATATTTAGACCATAGATAAGAACTTCAGGTTACAGACTAAAAGAGTATGGGTTTTAAAGAAGTACGTCTAGATATTAATATTTATTGAAGATATAAATAACGTTTCTTTTTAAGGTTCAGAAGGGTTCAAAAGGTTCTTGGACTCTTATTAACGATAATATCCCTATTTTGGATATTATAATTTGATCAGGAATAATTGTATCGGCTCATTCGAAAAGGGACTTAAGTCCTCTTTCATGACTACCGTCTGTTCATGCAAAAGTCTAACAACTTTTTGTGAATGTTCTCAGAAAACGGAACTTATTTGTAACCAAAACCAATATCGTTTTAGAGAGTCCTTATGTAGAACCACACAACAGAAAAAAAATAGGACAATCGGTCAATTTTTCACGAAGTAATAGTTTTTTTCTATTTTCTCAAATTCATGTCAGATGGACTTACATACCTTTTTACATGAACCGATTCATCTGAGTTCTAATTCAAATTCATCGTGTTTAAATTATAACTAAGGTCGGACTCATTATTAGTCTTAGTTTTCTAATAATTTAAGTTAAACTTAACACCAAAGTGTACAGATTCCGTGCATTATTTTATTTTGTCGTGTTTACTAAACTAGTTTAGATCTCTTGAGTTTTTTCTTTTAAGTATAATGTGAACTCAAATATCTATATTTATTGTGATGAATGAGGTTTGATTCATTAATGCAACCATATTTTCTGTTTTCAATTAGAGTGTCATATATTTTAACATATCGAAATCCACAATCTCTGTATATACCTATATCCCAGCAACTACAATAAAGGTAACTAAAACGCAGATGTCACATCTTTATCTCGCCGAGTAAATGCCTTTTGAGATGAATAAATAGGTATGCGAGTTAGCTATTATTTCTATTTATACCAGCTTCATTATATTCCATTTTCTATGCAAATTCTCTCTTCAACGAAGATGTAACGTAACAATAGTTATTGAATTTGTCACATTGAATTGTTCTAAATTCAATGAAAGGGTCTTATCCAACATTTTAATACAAACGACTTCTGTATAACAACTTTAATAAACTTTATAAACAAGTGCATTGTTAATATTTAAATCAATTAAGAAATTATTAATATTAAAATCACTACTGGATTTAACTACAGGTAATAAACTCTTTCAGTGCGCTAAATACGTAAAGTTGATGAAATGGTTACAAGGATACCGCCCAGGTAAACGAAGAAGTGGTCCCATTTTTCAGAAATATAGAAAATATTCTTCGCCATTTTGTAATAAAGTACACCTGACGAGAATTTAATTCTTTATTTCAATATTCATTTACGAATCTTAAATTAATGAAGAACTAGATCATTAAGTAACTCCCTCCTTTTGTTGATACACAATGTTAAATAGATAAGAAAATTTGTTTACTGTACAAAAATGTCACAGGTGAAACTCTATAACTCACCTGCATAATCGAATGGGTCAGACGCAAAAGACAATCCTAATACGAAAATAACACTGAACACTCTTAGTACTAACATGTTTGTATAGTTTTTCATATAAAAATATGCACCCAAAAACTTCTCAAGATACCGAGAACAATTTCATATCGCGGACCGCGATCATGGAACTAGTCTTCATATACGGACGGCAAGTTTTTAGTCTGGCCAGATTAATTCATGCCAGTGCCGCTAGAGCCAAACACAAAAATCGATTGACAAACGCTTATTAGTGCAAGTGCATTTTCATATAAAACAGTACTAGATTTGTACAACGCAAACGTTAGGTGCAATCGTAGCCGGGACCGTAACATCTACATTAAGTAACAATAATATTAAGCTTTTTAAATTCAAACATTACCATATTACTAGACTCGATAATCAAAATTTAATAAATTTTGCATTTGTAACGGTATATCCTCTAAATAAAATAACTATAGGAACTGAATTCTGTTAATGTAAAAATATTTTAACTTAACTAATCTTGTTTTGTGACAACTAATAGCTCTTTTTAATGAACTTAAAATATATGAGACATAACATTCTCACATTTTCGCATATTGTACAATCTTAAGTCTTACGCTTAATTTAAAAATCGTACTGTTATACTAAGTTTATTTTTGGAATTTATGTTGGTGTACCTGCAGTTTGTCAAGGTTGATGAAATTGAATCAGACAAGAGACAAAACGACAAAACTGACAGAAAGTTTCTCTTTTCATTTGTAGCTCCTGTTCGTGTTACTTGGCGGTGAACCTTTAAAAATGGCCCCGGTAGGTTTTATAATTAAAAATCTTTTATTTTCATTATCCATCGGTAACATAAATTTACAATTAATAATTTACTTATTAAAGTACCATCCAACGTTGTAAATATTTTTTTGATTGCAAAAATAACACGTGTACTTTGTATTAAATCATGAAGCTTAATCCAACTTTCATACCAATCAAAATGAGGAAACCATTCTAATATTTCAAGTTAAATTCACTAAATTTCTTAGATATTTCAAGAATATAAAGTTGGGCTATAACATGTTTGAAATTTAAATTACAAATCTGCTCTAGATTACCAAATGTGTTTCGTCAAGCGTTTTTAGTCTGGTCGAAACACAACTAATTTTGTTGTGGATTCCAGACAAAAGCAGCAGTACCGGCAAATAAGGCCAAAGGTAAAAAATTCCAAATCAGAGGAAAAGGTCTTAAGAAGAAGAAGGTTGCATTAAAATTTGTTATCGACTGCACTCACCCAAGTGAAGATAGTATCTTGGATGTCGCTAATTTTGTAAGTATTTATTTGAATGTTTTTATTTTTTGTATTTATTATTCCACAGTCCCAGCTCCACATGTTACCAGTTAAGTGGTCAATGTGGCGTTTCTATACTGTGGATATTAAATGCTGTGCTCGCTATGTTTGCTAGACATTTCCTTGCCTTGTATAACACACTGTACAGCTACACTAGTTCAAGTTTTAACGCAAAAGATTGCTCCCTTGATATTTTATTATATAAATAATATTTTTACAGGAAAGTTATTTAAAAGAAAGAATAAAGATAAACGGTAAAACTGGAAATTTCGCGGCAGGTGGTTCTGGAAAGGGTCAACATGCAGTAACTTTAAGCAGAGAGAAGAATGTTAAAGTTGTTCTCAACTCAGAAATCCCTTTTTCGAAAAGGTAATTAAAGTGTTGTATTTGTATTGTAATTTAATCCACAGCTCCAGCTCCATTTAACACTTTTAAGTGGTTGTAGTGGCGTTTTATGTTGTGGAGAATATATGCATTGCTCGCTATGTTTACTAATGAAATGTTTATTAGTAATCACACTGTAGTGCTACATTCCTAGTTGTTGCTATAATAACAATGTTGAAATGTAAGATTTATAAAGTTTTGAGTACAATTTAACAAACTATTTTCTTTTTTTCAGGTACCTTAAATACCTTACTAAAAAATATCTGAAGAAAAATAATCTTCGTGATTGGTTAAGAGTAGTAGCTTCTGGAAAAGATTCTTATGAATTGAGGTACTTCCAGATCAACAGTCAAGAAGATGATGATGAAGAAGACAATGAGTAATTCGTTGTTACATATTTTTAAATAAATAAGACAAATTCGTTATTACTGTAATTTTATTTTTCTCCCTGTTAATACTTTAAGTACTATAGGATGTAAAACGTTTTCATTATGTCCATAAATGGAACTTGCTTTTCTAATTTACGTCAAATTTAAATTAATAAATATAAACAAAAATTTACAATATAGAAATTACTGAATATTTACAGTTGCTCTCCAGACAATTATTAGCTACTGCATTGAATGCACAACCAACTAATATTGCTTGAATCGCTAGTACCCATATCCTTGAATGGTATGTGCCACATGGAACCTTTTTTTTGAGCAGTTACTGTGAATCTATGTGGATATCTAAAAAAAATAGAATAAATATAAGACGCAGCCGCCACAGCTATTTAAAAACATTTAATCCTATTAAAAATGTAGACCTATACTATATTTAAAACAACTACCATTTATAAACTTACAAGAGTAATAAGTAGTAATTTGAAAGCAACTGATTTGATTTTAAAACTAAGAAATTCATAATTGTCTTATCTGTAATGGTAATTAAATTTAAAAACTGCTAATTGGAAAGTCATTTTAAATGTTTTACCTGAAAATCGGATTTCCTGTGCCACCAACTCTTAATAGCTGGTATTGTCTCTGAGTTAACCATCTATTAAAGAGGAGCTTTAATTTTGGAGCCTTCAATCGAAATTTATGGCCCCTCATTAAATCTCTGGTAACAATAATTGTGTCTTTACCAGAATTTAATGCACAAAAAAGTAAATATGGATCATCTTGTGAAATATTTTGTGTTAAAAATACTGTTGAATTTCTAGTAATATATCTCCAATTTTCTTTTGGCCATTTTTGCATGTGATGCCTTCCAATCACAAGTACCTTTTTTTCATGCTTAATGAAATAGGAGACCACTGAAGCTACCTAAAAATTGTACTGTAATTAAAACATTCACCTAATTATTAGATATGTAGTAAATACTTACTAGAGCTGAAAACACTTGTGTAGAGTGTTTGGTTCCAGCTGAGTATCCAATATTCAAACCATCTAAAACTACATCAAATTTTTCTTGTTTGCTAATAAAGTTTTTAAATTTATCTACTTCTCTTGGATCAGTTTTTGTAAATATATCTTGGCCTATTATTACATTCTCAAATATTTTATTTTTTAATTCATCAAACTCTTCTTCACTGAGATCAAATTTCTCCAATTCTAAGTTACAACCTCTACAAACACCATCTTTGCTTACCTTAAATATGTAAAATATAAATTATCAAACAATATTTAACACATATTTTAAAATTTCAGTATGGTCAACATTCTTAATAACTATTTAATATTATCCAATTTTAGGCTTTTATGTTAGTACTTACAGTGGTTGCACATGACGGTGCACCAATTTTGTTTGCAAAATTACTAATTTTTAAGGGTACTTCATCAGAATCTAATAATATATCATTTTCTTGCATAAAAATAAATAGTTTTTCAAGTATATATTGAGGGTTCTGTCGTTCTTCCAATTTTGTCAAATAATTAACAAATGAATGATATACAATATTCTCAATATTTTTACTTAATACAAGCATTTCCTGTAATAACTGCCATGCTAAATTTTCTTCTCTGTTTAAAAATGCTGCACACACGGTGGTACTATATGAATGGCTATTTGGAGTTGTTGTAAGTTTAATTTCTTCAAGTAATTCAAAGCAAGTCCTCCAATCCTTTGTTAACGATAATGCTGCAATTGAACTTTCTAAAGTAAGGGAATCCAAATGTTTATGTTCTTTTCTTATGGTATAAAATCTTTTTAATATACATCTTTCTTGATCTTCTTTAATTTTCTTTCCAGCCACAAAGCAGGAGTCTTCATTTAACAAATAAAGCAAATTGAAATATTTACCTGCAATAAAACAACTACTTAATTTTCTTCTATACGTTATATATGTCCATCACAATAATTAAGATTTGTATTTTAGTAATCAAAAATATAATAATAACCTGTAGCCGCAAGATTAAACTTTATATTTTCCGTATCCAGGAAATTAATATAAGAAGAACCTAGGAGGAAATAGTTTTTATTAATAAAATGGCCTAATATGAGGCCATCAATATTATTTTCTGTAAGATGTTCATCGTTTTCTTGAAGTAAGTTTTGACGGATTAATTTCCAATCTCCTGGAGAATGTTTTTTATTTTTTTCTAATATTTCGAATGACAAATATTTCTGAACTGTTTTAGGTCGAATTGGTCGGTGTTTTCTAACCGAATCAGTTATTAATCTAGAAGTTTGTAAAAATAATTTTGGAAAATTTTTTAGCAGCATACTGAAAAATTAAACCAAACAAAAAATGTCGTTTACAGTTTGTAAACAAATGAAATATGTTTATACCTGTTTTTTTTTAAACTTTAATAAACTGTGATTATCTGTCCTCTTTTTATACATGAGATAAAAAGAACTGGAATATTTTGATTCATAACATGTTACGTCTTCTAGTGTGGCTTATGGCCCTCGATACGTTAGGTATATGGGTAATTATTTCAAATAGTATCTATTTAAACATAAATCGAATCACATATAGCTTGAAAAAAAGTTGTTTTAATATCTAAACATTAGTCATATCTTTTCAATCATTAATTAAAAAAAAATTCAGTTAAACTCTACTTAGTGGCCTTAAGCTTACATTTTACTGTTGTCGCAATCGTAAGACGTAATGCATTACGTTACTTTAACCCAAGCGGTTGTGTTGTAGTTGAAATCCCGGTGTAGGGTAGACGAAAAAAATTGAGGTTTTTAGTGCTAATTGTACTCGTTTTTTAGGTTTTCATTCTATTAGCATTTGGGAATTGAGTGTAAAGTACATAAACTTTTGAACAATGGAAAATTCAGAAGAGAATTATGTTCTCAGCAAAAAGATTGTTGACAATCTAAGATGTTCATTTTGTAAATTATATCTTTCTTTTCCACCAATTTTTATGACTACATACGATGATAGGCGATTTAAATGTGCCAGATGTACTATAAAAACTAGGTTTACTTTTAGAGATATAATGTATGAAAATTTGGCCAGACATATGAAATTTCCTTGTGTTTATGAAGATTGTAAGGAAATCCTATGTTGGGATGATGTCCAGAAACATGAAAATGTTTGCGAGTATCGTTCTATTCAGTGCCTGGCCACTGATTGTCAAGAAACAGTTTTAGAGAAAAAATTTGCAGATCACTTCAAAGAGAAACACAAAAAACTGTATCATTCTGGAATAATATCAATTGAACATCTTCGCTCTAACTATGGTTTTTGTGTGTTAGAAAAAGACAATACATGCTATGTATTTTTCTATGATGTGGATATAGATAAAGTGAGAATGAGTTTATGTTACATCAATCACAAAAAATCGGAAAAACAGTTTGAAGTTATTTTTCAAGGAAAAGATCAAATGTCTATCGTTCTTTCAGAACAAAATTTGATACCCTTTCAGGAAAGAACCCATTGCTATAGATGTTTGAAAGGAGATTGTAAAAGCCCTTTCCATCTTTTTAAGGATTATAAAAGAGGGCTATTAGGTCACACACATTCTAAAATGAACAAGGACCTTTTAAAACGTACATTCGGCAATGATATTGCATGCAATATAAATGTAGTTGATGAAAATCTTGAAAATGATGTTGACCTGGATACTTTGTTATTAGGTAGTAAAGATGTAGTAATTGATGAAGTTAATGAAGAAGATGAAGGGGAAAAACCAGCTGAGCCAATTAAAACTGATGTAATTAAGGATTTATTAAAGTGTCCTAGTTGTGAAGAACATCTAAATGAACCAATTTTCCAATGTCTGCAAGGACATGCAATATGCAAAGAATGCAAAAGTAAAACGGAGAAATGTTCAACTTGTGAAACTAAAATAGATAATACAAGAAATTACCTTGTGGAAGAAGTTATTATGAATTTAAAATTATTTAAAGAAAACAACACTACAGTTGATGATAGGGAAATTGTTTGCCCAATGTCAAAATGTAAAGATAATATTAAATTATCAGATATTAGCACCCATTTTAAAAACAGTCATCTTGAAAATTTTCATTTTAATAAAGTAAGCATTTTTTAAATAATTTTAAACATATTTTAAATAATTATTGTTTTTAAGGTATTTATTAAGAATATTTATGGATACTATAATGTTGACGTGCTAGTAAAAGATGGCAAAACATACCTTTTATTTTTTGATTTTGATGATTTTCATTTTGGAATGAGTGTATGTTCAGTGGAGCCTACTACAGACCGCTTGTTTGAAGCCAAACTGCTTTCAGATAATAAGAAATATACCCTTATAGCTTCTGACCAGAAGGTTATAACATTTAATGACAAAGAGCATTGCTTTAAATGCTCCATTGGTTAGTAGTAATTGTTATTATTCTTATTTGACCCTTATAAAACTTAACTTTTAAGTATTAAGTACAACTCATTATTTTCTGAGAAAAGATTAAACTAATTGTAACTATTACCAAATAGAATATCTATGGTAATTACCAATATTTGTTCAGGTACTTGCAAAATAACAAACCACACCTTCAGAGTCAAGAGAAAAGAAATATTTCGTCGACTTACTACAAAATTTAACAGAGATTGCATAAAATCTGCCTTTAAGTCCAGTTCAATGAGCTATCAAATCACTATCAAGGATTCAAAAGAATCTAGTCTTAAGGTGCTAAAGCAACTTTTTGAATGCCCCATATGTAAAGATTACATGATACCACCCATTCATCAATGTATAGCTGGCCATACTCTTTGCAATGTTTGCAAAACTAAGGTAAAATATAAATGACACACAATCAGGGTAAACATTTTATGTAAAAAAAATTAATATAACTAGAGATTTTAGTCTGTGCTCATTCATTCATTTTAATTATTTAAAAAAATGTGAAAATGTTTTTTATTGTTGATTAGGTTGAAAAATGTCCGTCTTGTGAGGGAAGCATTGAAGACACTAGAAACTTTATTTTGGAAAACATTTCTGAAGTAGTGGAACTCCCATGCACTTTTGAGGCTGAAAACTGTAATTTTAGAGCAGGAATTAAAAGAGTGGCAACACACGAGTTAGCATGTCCTTTAAACAGTAAAAAGACACGTAACGAAGAAACAAATAACCATGAAAATAATAAGGTACTATTTAGGGAACCATGAATAAAAAATAAGTTAATTCACTTCAGTAGAAGAAATTACCCAAACAGTTATTATTGTATTATTATTCAAAATTAAATGGTACCTGAAATGGGGCTTCCAGACAATAATTTTGTAAATTTTTACTAATATGATAAATGGCACATTAAAAAAAAATTAATAGTCTGAAATGTCTAATGAGCGGTTCACTTTTTTTTTAAATGTACAAATCATTTTTGAGGCTCAAATATGAATAAACCTTTCGGATTTCTAAAAACTGCATAAAAATTTTCTCAACAAAACTTGAATTATAATTATAAGCAACTATGTGAAAATTACAACGGCATTAATTTTGGATGAATTGTCATAAAGAAATATAGTGTACTTCCCCGTAAATCACTTCTTACTCTTTAAGTCACTGAAATTAGAAAAAATAGTTACCATTTCTACAGTTGCATGGGCGATATTTCTTTTTGCCCTAATGTAAAACTTTTACTTTTTAAAATTCTGCATTTACTTCTTAAATACAAATTTTGTTAAAGTTAACATTACTCTTCATTCTTCTGTGTAAGTTGTACCAAAATTGTTTATTCTGTGTTTATTGTCTTGACTACAAAATTTAAGAAAAAATACATTGGGTGAAGAATGTTAATATTAGAGCCGCTTGAGACTACAATAATTTTGATAATGTTTGTGTCTGTAACTTACATTTTAGCCAGTTTCCTCTAAATTTTTAAAACTATTTTCCATATGTTTCACCAAATTGCAGTACCTAAAAAGGTAAGTTTTTTGTATTTTCTATTCCAAAACAATGTTTATTAAATGTGTTCAATTAGTTTCCTGTATATTGTACTAAAATTAACACATTTTTAAGCAGAAGTGTGTCATTCGATTCCCACTTTTCTAGACCTACTAGGTTAGTTCCGCATAAACGACAGTCCAATGTATAATAACGCAGACCTATTTTCTTCAGATTGTATTGCAAACCATAGTGACTTATAAGGAGTCCAATTAGAATGTGTAAATCTCTGCTACTATATTCCAGGATCTAAGATATTGTGCTACTTAAAGGTTTGATTATGAAGGCCTTAGTGTGAGTTAGACCGGGAATATGTTTCTAGTGCTGGAGGGTTTTCCTCTCAGCCTATTTAAAGATAGTCTTTGGCCATACATGTTTTAGGCAATACCAAAGAACGGTTCCGGTCCACTGAACTGGAATTTTGCTCCTTTTCTCGCAAAACGGGCGGTCCTCCACCCTTTATGCCCAGGTACCCAGAGTAAAGTTACTGGTCACAACAAGTACCAAGGATTCGATACAGTTCTACATCATTTTTGAGTCCAGCCGGATGAAGCTCGGTTCTTTTAGAGCTGCCTGGTTGTGTTAGAACAGAAATAAAATTGGCACTCCCAGTCACAGATATTACATTTTTTAATCTGAATTGATTCAAATTAAACATTATATTTTGCGTTTTTTCCTTTACATTTATATTTTTTTAGCAACCTTCCTATAAGAATTATGTTAATAAAATAAAATTTCCAATCTTTAAGTAACCTTAGTTTACAAATACATTGTATCTAATATAATTGATCATGTTTTTTCAATTCCTGTCTGTCTAGACTTTTATCTGTAGGAAAAGGTGCTTCATTCCGCAGACTCCCTTTTTGTCCCCAATCTCGTAGCCTGCCAATGGGAGTGTTTTGACTGGCAAAGGTTACAAAATTCCGTCTTTTTTTATCGTGTATTTTGTTATAAAATGCCAAGGTGTGTGGTAAAAGACTGTATTTACCATCAAACTACAATTTTTTCAAAAAACAGCAAATTACTATCTGTAGGTTTTTATTAATTTCTTCATTATCTTTATATTATTATATAATTTCATCTATTATTGTTTTAATGGAAGTAGAAGATTGCGGACAAGGCCGAACTTTATTATTTTTTGTTTATAGATAAGTTTTTAAAAGAAGTGTTCTTAATAACATTATATTTTAGTTTTCCGAACAATAATCAAATGCGAGAGGTATAGGCTTGCTTTAAATCTCAAGAAAGAAGATGTTTTTAAATATTCTCGTATTTGTCAATTACACTTTAGTGATGGTTCTTTTGATTATGAAAAATCGCCCTTTAGTGTGTGCTTGAAGTTAAACGCCATACGACATGAGAATGAGGTAGTTATTTTTTATTGGATAGGCATTGACATTTTTTGCAACTCAAAAAGAAAATTTTTTCATCAATATTTAGTACCTAGACAGAATGGATTGATGTAACTTATTAACAATTACAAAAATACATTAACAATATAAAATATCTTCAACCTTTATTTTCAAAATTTGTAGTAGAAATGAAATTTTACTTAATAGTAAAATATTCTGAAAGTATCAAATAATGCTTGTAATTCTTATTACAGAGGAATAAAAATAAATACTTATGTATTTATGTAAGTAGAAACATCTCTAAACAGTCAAAAATAGATGGCCATTAAACGTAATTTGTTATCTAGTAAAGATATTTGTTTTCCAGTTGATATTTTTATATTTGAATGAATTGATGTAACAATCGAGAAACCACCAAATGCCGGTCATATCGCCGGTCTATCTCGTTATTTTCAATTACCTCAAAAATGTGTGAAAAATTACTACCAAAAACAGATGTCTTTGGAAATGGGAGGAGCGCATTTTAAACATCTTGTCTAACATCCTTTCTTTTGTTTGTAAATAATAATAATAATGTGTAAACGCAAAATGCTTCAAAAATTAATAACTCTCTGTATCTCCTAAACCGTCAATTTGCGGACCCATGTTTATTAAGATTTTTTGACTTATTTTGTCAATACTACACCCTGTTCAAATATTTGAACTTTTTTCTGTATACTAGTATTTTACCAACTTTGGAAGATATTCGTTGATGATACTGTTCTCCCCCAGTCAATCGAGATCATAAAAACTAGACTAGAAAATTACCAACGGTGGATAATTGAACTAGAAAGTGAAAGATTGGCTTCAATGAATGTAATGTATTCACATAAACTTTACCTAAAATAAAAAAGCTGACTTATTGCATCTATTATTCAATGTTACAAAGTCTGAAGATTGGAGAGGATCAGAAGAACCTAAGGAATGTCAGTGGATTGAGTTTAGTTGAAAAGTATTTAGGCCTAACATGTATCAAATAAAAATTAATGGTTAGTCTTCCAGACTAACTTTAATTAAAATTAAATAATTTTTAATACTAAGTTCTAACAATTTGGTTTCAATTCACACTGTGTAATTTCCCCACTCTAAGTGAATAAAAAATCAGAAAGAATTCATACAGCTGATTTTTTTTAATCTTCTACCTACTGTCATGTACGACTCTTCTCTTAAATTTTGGGTTAAGAATTATTAAACATTAGATTAAAATATATAGTAGTTAATACATTAATGGTTTAACTTTATAAAAAGATGACAATACCGTAAATGTATGGCTCTTATAATAAGATAAGTTGCAATAAAACATATTTCAACATAAATAAAAAAACTTTTGATATTTGCCAATAGGCAATTAAACAAAAACATTGTAACGACTTTCAGGTCAGTCTCAAAGATTTTAACTGATTTCTGCTTTATTTTGGGTACTTTCCTCTGTTTTGATTAAAAACATTTTCCTTAATGTTGTAACTACTACATCTTTTTCTTGTATATTCGTATTAAAGTATCTTATAAAGTTAAGAGGTGATAGTTATACTTTCATTTTGATTTAAATTCGATTCCGATTTTCTATTTTAATAATAAATTAATGTCCTTACACTTGTTTGCAGGAGAAAATTGATATAAAAGGAGTCATCGAGGCGGACGGAACTCAATCAGATAGTGGAAATCAAGTAGAAATGGATGAAACACACCAAGATGTTAATGTAAAACATGATGTCGCAGAAGAATTAGAAAATAACTAAAATAAATAACTTTGTGAGTATCGAATCATTTAGGACTTATGTAAAGTTGAATGTTTGTAAACTCGCACACTTTTTCTGAATAGATTTAAGTAATTTGCTAACTTTATTTTTTACATAATGTATAAATACAATTTATATATAAATGGTTTTTTATTACAGTAACACTTCATTTTTACATTTTGGTGATGTGCGGTATATCTGTGACTTACTTAGAAATAAAAATAAATAATGTATATCTATGTTAAGGAGGAAATTTTATATAATTTCTGCTTAAGTATTTCTTCATCTTTTTAATTTCAATTAAATCTGTAGAATCGATCTTATCCCATTTCTTATTTCACTTACCCTTTTATTCCTTTCAAACATTACATTACATTTTTGTACTGCTACAAAATTCATTTTTTCATGAAAAAATAATGACTTATTGTGGTATACATTAATTTGTTTTATTGAATTATTCAACTTTCAAATTAAAACGCTAAAATTAGAAATTACATTTATTTCTAATCAACTAAACAAATGTCACAAATTAATTGTTTCAAGGTACTGAAACACGTAAAGCCGAAATATAAAAATATAATGAAAAATAATGTTAATAAAAATGTCATATATGTTTTACCAAAACAACTAAATATTATCGATGTCAATTTAAAAATCAAAACTGAACACAATATGTTGTTAGTCCTGAATATTACATAATAAAATATTGGAGAATAATACAATATGGCAAAATATGTATAACCCTAAAGGGCTAACAATAAACAAAACTTAAAATTATAAACGTTATCCACTGTTTTACATAAATTCTAAATTGTTTTGACTTTTTGTTAATTATAAATATCATTGTTAGTGTACCAGTTCCAGCTGTTAATTTTAAAACTGGATTTTTAAGGGAGTCGCTGGACTATTTGTTCTAAACTTAAAATGGAAAAAGCCAAATAAAATATTGTTGCATATTATTTGAATCAGATGCATAAGCAAAAAACCTTAAAAACTATTTGTAAAACAAGCACAAAAAATCAACAACAAACAATGTACTATTATTGATTATGGGGATATGAAAATAAGACGACGGCGTCACCTAAGACTCATAAACCTATAGTTAAAAAACATAATTTTAGTTGTTATTGTGAAATTACACTTTATGGTAATATAAAGATATTTTAAACGCCTATAGGCCATGGACAGCCCAGTCATCTTTATTCCCATTTCTCCTACATTTGTACTATATTTAAAGTGTGAATTACACTATAGTCCAACTTCCTTTGCAATGATAAGCTATAAACATTTTTTAACAGGTGGACATCCAACTGATCACAAAAAATCCAGTTACATATAGTTAAGAGTTAACTTTTTTGTATTTTAGTTGGTAGCTCAACATCATTACCATTTTCCTCAGAACCTCTTTTCAAGCTTGTTTCAAGTTTTGCTTTCTTCTCTTCTGTTGGTAACTCTACTTTCTTTGACAACTCTTCAAGAGTATAGTTACGCGTTTTTTGAATAAGTTCTTCACAAGTTGGACATTTTTCTAGTTTAGGCTTGCATAAGTTACAAACTGTATGTCCAGTTAGACATTGATGGATAGGAGGAGACATGTACTCTTTGCAAAGTGGACATTCCAGAAGTTGAAGGAAAATTTTCTTGGCTTTTCTAATAATGGCATCTTTGACTTCAACTTTTGCTTCATTGACTGGTTTCTCTTCTTTTGCTAAAAATAAAATAGAAAAATTAAACTATTGATATATCCAGGTTGTGCATTTAAATAGAACTGTACTGTTTTTTCACAAACACAATAGTTTGAATATACTAATTTACCTTCTTCAAGAACATTAATGGTATAGGTTATTAAACCAGGTCCAAACATCCTCTTCACACAATCCCTGTTTATTTTAGTAGTCATTCTTTTAGAAATTTCTTTTCTATTGTCCTTATAAACGTGGAACTTAGATTTGCAAGTGCTACTAACACATTTAAAACAATGCTCTCTTTCATTAAACAATATTACAATTTGGTTACTAATTGTAATACCAAAGTTACTCTTTTCAGACTTAAGTTTGATCTCATAAATGGAATTATCAGTAGGATCAGTTGAACACACACTTAAACCAAAATTTACATCATCAAAATCAAAAAAGCTAATATACGTTTTCCCATTTTTTTCTAAAACATCGATATTATAGTAAGCATACACATTTTTAATGAAGAAGGAGCTTTGGTGGTAAGTATCATTATGCTTGTCTTTGAAGTGCGATCCAATTTTTTGAACTTTTATAATGTCATTACAATTGGCTTTTGGGCAAACCACAGTTCTTTGGTCACAAACTTTTTCATGGTCTCTTACATCATGAAATGGAATTTTTTTGAAACAATCTGCATAATTGCAAGGAAAGTTCATAAGTTTGGCCAGTGATTCATAGATTGTAGCACGAGTGTTGATAACAGTTTTAATTGAGCTGCATCTACCACACTTATATTGATTTCCATCTTCAGAAATTAATGTTACAGGAGGAACTGATAAGTAATTATCACACAGTGCACATTTGAGTTGTCCAAGTGTGCCCTCTGGGACTACATATGATGGTTCCATAATTACTCTACAAATTAAAATTTGTTAATATACCAATTTGTTATGTTATTATGCATAATATATTCAGTATTCTGTGATATCCCTTTTTGTAGCAGAAATTTATAATATAAAAGTAAAAAAATGTAAGAACTTTATTACATTTGAATTAAAAAACCTTATAAAATGCTAACGAGTTATGCATCACAATCGGGATTTGTAAATAAAGTAGTTATATGCGATATAAAGAAGAAACACACTGTGAAAATGTTCGGCACTAAACATTCAAAATTAGGTGTTTGTCTATAGATTTCTTAACCTAGAGTAAAAGTTGTATTTGATCTCTGTGAATTCATGTAAAATTATTCAATAGGTTATTTTAAACAATTAAATAAACAGGAACTTACTTAAACAAATCTATTTAATATAAAATAAAATCGATGAAGTCCGCTTGCCGCTTGATCTCTGTCTTTACTGTCGTTTGTCGTTTTCTGTATATTTGAAGTAAAAAAAGAAGAAATTGAATTGATT
The DNA here is from genome assembly GCA_951812935.1 of Hermaeophaga mercurialis. Lineage (NCBI taxonomy): Eukaryota > Metazoa > Arthropoda > Insecta > Coleoptera > Chrysomelidae > Hermaeophaga > Hermaeophaga mercurialis. Next base: position 32,397,998 of record OX638359.1, on the reverse strand, counting down.
AACGTAAACAAGTTCAGACAGCTAACAACAACATCTGAATCATTTTGTCTTACGTTTCGCTATTATATAGAATTAAACTTTTGTTGTTTGTCTGTTTTTCTATAGGGTTAGTATAAATAAAAAAGAAATGGTAATAACCAGTGAACAAATAAAAATGCCCGATAAACGTTTTGTTCGGAATGTAGAAACAAAATCGAACTCTGCAATGATAGGAACCTAAATAAGAAGAGTACTAGAGATGATAAGAAGAAAATGTGAGGTTATAGATTTTGTAAAATGTTCAAATTAAAAATCTGTAACCAAGAGTTCTTAAAAAAAATATATTTTTTAAATCTATCTGTTTCTTCCAATACTAGTTTTCACACATCATGTTTGTTGAATAGATCCAAACAAATAGGGAATGCAATGAAAAAAGTTTTGGGGGGCAACGTCAAGAAGAAAAATTTCTATAAAGAAACTATTGCAAATACTTCAAATGTATTTGGAGAAGTTTCTGTAAAAAATACCTCTGCAAATCCTAGGAGATCTATAGTTTTACATAAGTTATTTATGAGAAATATTACAGATTTGATGGCAACTGGAGAGTACTCTTCACAAATATTAGGACTTGGAGTAGAAGTAACCAGAATTAAAATTACTGTCGATTATAAGATTTTAAATGTTTATTGGACTACTAACAGTCCAAATGTCGACGAGGTTGAAGGAATATTGCAAAAATGTGCTGGTTTGTTAAGACACGAACTCTCAACATTACGTCTAATGGGACATGTACCGGTTATTCAATTTGTAAAAGATAAAAACTCAGCTCAATTGATAGAAATAAACAGGAGGCTATCTATAGCTGATTATGGAGAAGAAGGTCCAAGCAGTACTGATCCTGCTGCTTATCTCATTTCTGAATTTGAGCTATCTGTCCCTATTGAGAAAAACATAAAAGAGAAAATAATGAAGTTGGAAAAAACGCACCCTTGTGAAACGAATCAATTAAATGTAATTGAATTGCCTGCAATTGTTAACAACGTTTTTGATTTAGATCATGATACTATAATGAAAAGAATTAAAAAAGCTTATATAAAGACTAAGTTTAATGATAAAACAGTTGATGATAATTGGGCCAATTTTAAGATGAATCAATACTCTAATTCAAATAATTTGAATCTTGGCGATACAAAATCACAGAGAGAGGCTTTCAACAAATTTTTACAACAAAGGCAGCTTTTAAAGAAGAAAAAGAACAGAGTAAATTACTGTTACATAGAAGAACAAGAAGAAATGAATGATGTACATTTTCCCGATTACATTGAAGAGGATTTTATTGAAGATTTTGAGAAAAATGAAGATTGAAAAAATTATGTAAGAATTTTAACTGACTGCTCTTATATAAGACAAAATATTAAATAATAGTGATTATTTTGATATCAGAATGGCTGTGTTTTTTGAATAAGTATAATTAATACAGAAAAATCAGAATATGTAACTGATTTTTAGTTTACAGTTTGTAGTTATTTGTAGGAGAATTGAGAAAATTCTGAAATAATGTATTTTTTATTCAATAAAATAATGTACAGTATATTAAATAAGTGCAGGTGTATAGCCTTTCATATTAAAAATCACAGTTTTTAGTTTAATTAAAATTAAATAATCTGGTAAAAGTTAATGAATTATATAAAAGTTTACTATGAAAATAAGAAAAAAATAATTCAAATATAATTTATAGGCAGCATGGGAGCAATATTATATTTTTGTAAGCAAGTTGAAATAGGTAACGAAAAAATGTGGTAACATTTAAAATTCATTAACTTTTCCATTAATTCTCTAAAATATAAAATCTAAAGGTACAGCTGCTCAGAAAAAAAAAATACAGATGTATCTAAAATTTAGTGGCGTGAGCAGATAACACCTTAAATATATTCATAGATAGTGGCAAAAATGATAACATTATTATTTTTATTCTATAAAATTCAATATATTTGTGCATCCAATTTAAAATGTAAATAGTCAAAATAATAAATATTAAGTAATTGAGGATTTAAAGAAATAATACCATTTTTTAAACACTATCTACTCACAAAAAACCAGTAGTAGTCAGCAAATTTTGCAATTAAAATGTATATTATTTTAAGAGGCACATATAAGGCACAACAAATCATTTTAAATATATGATTTTAATTTTGAATCAATATTTTATTTGAAATGTACACTTGTGTCCAATATATAATTGTTAATCTCTATAAATTGTACCAATGATGCTGACAATTACTAGTTCTATATATTATTAAAATTATTTGAAAATAAGAAATGAAACAATTTGGAAAAAAATACAAAAACAATAAAATAAAATGTATTCACATTTAATCTAAAATGTTATTCCTTTATTATTGTGTATTATATTTGCTATCGATTGAAAAATCTAAGTAAATATCTTCTTCTTGGGGGAACTACAGGCTCACAGGGAATCTTCATTCTGATTTCTTGATTAGAGAGTTTATTCTTTAGCTGTTCATCTAAGAGTTCATGCATATCCATCTACAACAAAAATCATTGTACATGTGGTCAATATTTACAATAATAAAAGAAAAATTTATATAAAGCTGTAGGTATAAATTTCTTACCTGCCACTGTTCCAGTTGTTGACTAAGTTCAACTTTTTGTTGGACAGTTTCAAGTAACTGACTATTAGCTTGCATTAATTCTACTCTAGTTTTAGCGAGTTCCATTTCAACTTTTATCCTCCTTTGGACAGCATTGTCTCTGTCTTCACGAGCCTTTATCACTACTTCGTCTTGAGCTAAAGATGTATCTGAAGCATCGTGTATTGCTCTGTCTCGTTGTTCCAATGCCGATGCTAACTCAACTTCACAGACTGAAGCCTACAAAAAGAACATTTTACTTTTTCGTACCAATTATTTGATTCGTTTGTGCTGATTAAGTAGAAATAATCTTACCTTAGTGTTCAGTTCCATAATTCTTTCTGCTCTCCTAGAGAGTTCTTCGTCTCTTTCTTGTATTTCTCTTCGAGCTTGTTCAAGTCTTTCTAACAGTCTTACAACATCGGTATCTAGAACTAAGCCCACCAGCTCTTGAGCCACCTCAGTCAACATGCCAGGCAAGAATCTAGAAATTTAAAGAAAAATGTCATTGCCTTATCTACCATAAATATACTCTCAAAACTTGAGATTGTTGTAACTCATCTTCATCTTTGTGTATAGTTTTTGATACTCCATAATATGGTGCAGTAATGTGAAATCTATGATAAATTCTTATTCTTCGTGACGGAACTTTAATTTAATTTAAAATAATTTACAGTTCTCACAAAGAAGTGTAACACACCAGAACTAAACTAAAGTTACCTTACATTCTATTTTTTCATTAGCAAAATATTCAGTACATTACATTTGACAAAATTTAGCGTTAACATAGTTTAAAAAAGAAAATTAATATTCCTCGGGAAAATAAAAATAAATAAATCTGACCTCGAAGAATCTTCTAATGATGTTGTAGAGCAATCTGAATGCAGTCCGCTGTCGTCATCCGAGTGGGACTTAAGTTGTTGAACAAGAGATCTGAGTTGACGGTAGACCGACATGCACTCCTGTGACAGCGTTGGCTCGGAAATGTCCATTTCTGATAATAGAGATCGTTCTTCACCAGCTGGTCAGACATATACATTTACAGTTAGTCAATGGGGTTAGTAAATATAATACAATGTTAGATGGTTTTTAGAAAAGTTATATATTTACAGGAAAATGAAAGTTTTTACTTTATTATACATTCCTTGAAGTAAGTTAATAAAAAAATTAAACTTATTAATTAAATCCGACTGAATTTTGAACATTTTAGATATTATTAAGCAATTAATTTGGTTCATCCTACACCAATGCTTACCGCTCAATCTGTCTTCGATAGACAGTTTCTCTTGGGGAAGACTATATTCTTTGAGGCTCTGGTTATATCTTGTGTCTCGCTCCCTAGCAAGCCTTTCGAGCATTAATATCCTATCTGAAGCTTCTTCTAACGCTAGAGAAATATTGTCTCTCTCAGCAGCTGTAATTTGCAACCGCCTTTCTAGCTCTTGATTTTTATCACTAGCTATATCTAATTCGTCTCTTAGGCCAGTAACACTGCTCATATGTTCCTAAAAGAAACAGAAATAAAACAATGCAATATTGACTATTGTTAAATTAAAAACAGTTTACAACTTGGATAAATAACAAGAACGTATGAAGAAGGGCAAGCGGAAACCACATTGGTATGGACGGATAAAGACCAAGATGTTGGAAACTACAGGAATTGATGGCACACATTACAACAGATGTCTCAGTTGCTATAGTACGTCGTCGATTATATAGCAATGGGAAAGTTTGAAATTATCCTTAGAACAGATAGTCAAGTAGGACTTTTTGCATAAAGAATGGTGTTTATCGTGGGACTCACAAGAAAACCATCAGTTAATATTAAACAGATAGGTGGAAGAATCGTGAGAAAAAAGTAATCAACATATCAGGTGCTACCTAATTGAAGAAAATAGGTTTTATCTAAACTGGACTGCAAATCTAAAATTCATCAGAAAATATGATTAGAAGAACATATTCAGTGTGCATAGCAAGAGTAAGAGACACAATAGATCTTTTAAATAATTATTTTCATCCATTGATTAGTTTAATGACTAATTTTTAATTACCTGTAAACTACTTTTCCCTAAAGTTAACCTCTCTTTGTAATCGTCAATTTCTCGTCTGAGCTGCTGTTCCTTTTGGGATGCTTCCTTGAGCTGAGTAGTTAATCTTGAGTTCTGAGCGCTGAGTTCGGACATGAGGCCGCTTTTATCTCGCTCCCATTGTTTCAAGAGGTTGTCTTTGGCATTGAGCTTGGAGGTCAATTCCGAAACATCGTTTTGAAGTTCTATTATTCGCGCGTCGAGTTCGGACTCTTTCGAGTGGAGTTTCCTTCGGAGGATGTGACGGTCCTGTTCTACGGACTGAAAAAAGAAACAGTTTTTTAAAACAAATTATTCCTTAGTCTTATCTATGATTAGATAAATTTTTTATGGCGGTTATAATTATTCTTAATTTTGCCTATTATGGTTTTAACTTCGCATTAATCTAAAAGAACTATTTAAATATGATTGCATATTTCAGATTAATTTATGCATTTTAATTATGATTTTTAGACCCACTATAATTATTAGTTGGGTATACAATTTTACTACCGTAAAGTCTATTAAATCATTGAATAATTATTAAAATATGCAAATAGTTAATATTGGTTCAACTCTAATTCCAAATAAGTACAGTTATCATAAGTAATTTAGAAAATTTCTTAGGAAGTGAGCAGATCGATGGAATATCTGAGTTAACAAACATTCTTTTTATTATATGATGTATAATACTTATGCACAAAATTTATAAGGACATATTTTTTCATGACTTTATGAGACAGGTATGTTTTTCTAATATCTCCTTATACATGTAGGGCTATTTCTTTGAGACAGGTATTTTTTTCTAATATCTCCCTATACATGTAGGGCTATTTCGTTAAACTTCGATTGATCCATGGATGAACAGTATAAATTCATACTCATATAAACTCTGTTGCAATGAGTTCAAGTGTTTTTACGTTATATGTATATTGTGGTGACTTCTTTCGATATAAAAATTTCATGTGTTCGTTATGGCAATACATTAAGATTCAAAAAAAGATGTCAATGTGAATTTTTATGTAAAAAGTAATTTATAGAATTAGAGATGTCAAAATCAAAAAAAAAATATAAAAGTTAAATAATAATATTAAAATAACAAAAAAGCGCCTACAACGTGCGACAATAAAGAAGTATTAAGAATCCAGAATATGAGTGAAAGGAGAGAAGGAAAGCTATAGACGAAGCGGAAGAAACATTTATATGAGAGGGAGAAATGGAACATACAGATGAAACGAGTAAAATTGACGAAATAACTAAGAAGCAAGAAGAATCTAGAAAAGAAAAAGTAGCAGATAGAGAAGAAGTAAATAAAATGGAAGCATTATTATATAAGATAATAAAAAGAAAATAGACGAAAATAAAGTAAAAATGAATAAGAAAATGAAAGAAATGGACAGTAGAGTCATGTATAAAATTGAAAGCTATATAGACATTTTGAATGCAGATGTTGAGGAGAAATTGGAAGAGCAAAAAAAAATGAAAAAAATAATGGAGGAAAATTCAGATTATTTTGAAATTAAGATTAATAAACAGGTTTGAAGAAAACTGAAGTGGATAAAGAAAAATGCTAGAAACATTTTTGAGAAAACTAGCAACCGGTAGTTCCAAATTCTAGAGTGATGTCAACTAAAGCTGTCACTGTTAAAACTCTTCAAGTATTTCTACATCTTGACCTCTGGAATTACCATCGGTTGCTGCCCAGGCCCTATTGACACCCGAATCAAAAGGAAATTGAGAAATCACTTTAATAAACTGGCGCCCCGAGGAAAACCGAATCTAGTTACCGAACAGCGTCACAATAAAACATTTTAAAAGAAAAATAGTTACAAATCTAACACACAAATTCTTAAAAACAATCTATTAATACGTTTAAATAAACCATTCAATTATGTTTTTTTAAAACTCAAAATTTTTGCTTGAAGACGTAAAATATAGTTTTAATTTTTGTAATCTCTTGTAAACTAAATATTCGTGAACAATACTGCGCCTACATTAACGTGTTAAAGGAACTGAAATAAGCGACAAGGGATATTATTTCCGTACAGAGGGTGGGTAGATAAATACATCAAGCTTTTGCCCACTTAAAAATTTCCGTTTCCGACAAGGTGTGGTTGTGCTGCACCGGAAGTGATCAAAATAGAAAATAAAATTGGACTTTGAATACGGCTTTAAACAAGGGAAACAGTTGTTCTTTCTTTCAGATAACAAATATATACAGGGTTACGCATTAGTGTGGCGAAGCTCGATATTTTCGATATTATTGAAGTTACCCACAAACTTATTTACCAAAAGCGTAGGTAGTCTTAAGATCACATTTTAAAATTAATCAAAATTATATAGTGTTCAGGATTGCAGTACCAAGTTATATTTTAGAATATGGAATATTATTATTGTAAATAATTATAATAATAACAATATTTATTTAAGTAATGTAAAATAAATATCAATACTCAAAAAGTGAAAAACTTTTGTGGAGAAATATACAATGAAATAATAATAAAACAACACATAGTAAAAGACAATAAGGAAGCATTGATTAGATTAATTTTTAAGATAAGATTTTTTTGAATAGTTGTCTAGTTTGATTTAATATATACGTTATATATACTTACTGAATGATTTTATTTTTTGAGGAAGTGTATTATATGATTTAGGAGCTAAATACAAATACGATCTTTGTACTATAGATTTTAGTAGAAAGTGTCTGATGTTTTATGTGTACTGTGCTAAGTTAAAATCGTTGTTACTATAGTAGTTAATATTTGTATTATTATAAAATATTTGTTTCAAATCCATAACGTAGGATTCTTAAAATAATTAGTCTTAGGGATATGGTAATGATTTACTAAAATTACTTTCAAGAACCTTTTTTTGTAGGATTTCAAGAGGTTGATGATACGTTTCTAAAGTACCTTCCCAGGCTACTACAACGTATTTTATATTAGACCAGGGCTGAAGCCTTTGAAAATGGTAAAAAGTGGAAAAAAATAATAGTAGGATGAAACCCATTAGAAAAGGAAGAGAATATAACAAAAATGAAAGGAAAAATAATTTACGGGCGATCTGAGGTCGGGAAGTGGAAGTGGAAGGGGGGAAAAAAGTTAAATGGCAACGTTGTAGGTAATAAAAAGATCTACAACTTTTGTATTTACACTTTTTTCACATAACCACAAAATCTATGTGAAAAATTCAAATAACTTAAGTTTTTGGATTATTTTTCTTTTACAAAAAAAAAATTTTTCACGAAATTTGGTGAAAACTGCAAAGAAAAGTTTCGTAAATTCATTATTAGACGATAAAAATTTGTCAAATTTGGCCAATATATAAAAAAAAAAATGCAAACAAAGAAGATATCGAAAAAATGGATTACAATTAATCAAATCTATTTATAAATGTAAAAATGATAATATAACACTGAATCAATTAAGATTTCGAAAAATTACGGATTCGAGTTTTTTTCGTTTCTTTGCATTTTTTGAGAATATTTACCATTTCCATAGGACTTGTAGTTTTGCCGGAATCGAGATAATCAGTTTTCTACCCTTAAAACCTCACCCCTTCCACTTCCCGACCTCAGATCGCCCGTAATTTTATTTTTCCATTAATTTTTGTTATATTTTCTTCCTTTTCCAATGGGTTTCATCCTACTATTATTTTATTTCGTTTCAAAAATTATCGACCCTGGTCTATTCCGAGTTGCGTTACATGAAGAATTGATTCTGACTTAAGTAAATAATCATATCAACCATGATATTGACAATTAAGCTTGATAGTTTTAAATATGTCATAGGTCTTATTGTTTCATATTGTTGTGTTGTATATAAAAACCAAAGGGATTTAGTGCAAATTTGTTTAAAGAAAAATTAAAACGGGATACAGTAAGCAATTGTTTAATTGTATCTTATTTAGTGTAGATATTAGTTTTATCTATTTTTTCTGTTATATTATATCGTGACCCGAAAATAGTATGAAAATTTGACACATTAACCTTCATTTTAGCTGCCGAATAATTTTGGATTTTTTAATTAAACAAATAATTTATAGTCTGTTTGTTTCCTGTGTTGGCTTATAACCAGAGTGTGAGTATTATCTTTAACAGCAATCAGAGAAATCTCGTCTTATGAAGCTCATTTTCATTGTTCTATTGTTTAGATAAGCAATTGTCTGCTTCCAATTACTTTTTTCTTCTTTTTTTTTGCGAAAGAACAATAACGTTAAGCCTATAAGATTTTAATACTTTGGTAGTTTAATAATTTGTACTAATTGGAAAAACGTCAACATTGATGGATAGAGATTAATTTCCTATTGTCTATTAATTAAAGATTGTAGGTAATAAATAATAATACTGCATTCTTTTCACCATATAATATAATAGTATATTATGTTACTAGGAGTAGAAGGCTATTTTTTCTTCAAGTGTTAAAATCAAATAATAAACATTAAAAAGTTTACTTCAACTGTTACGGAAATATTTCCTATCTAGCCAAATAAAAATAAATAACAGGGTGGGGTGTTAATTAAATTGTCAGATGAGAAATGACGAGCAATGTTTTGTGTTCTATGAATTCTTTGATTTGGAAAGTTGTATTAAAGATTTCAAAATAAAATAAGTTTCGAAAAAATAAAAATATGATTACAATATATTTTTTAAATGTACCGTATTGCAAAGTGGAAAAATACTCAACACTAAATATCAAAATGACAGTTCTAATAAATCAGGGTTACATAGATCTTTTTTCTTTAATCCGTTGCTGTGGTTACTTTTTTGTACTACGAGGGTTGCTAGTTATGTATTGAGAAAAGAAAAAATATTATCCATTTCATTATTTTTGTAACCTACTTTTTTAACTCTTTATTGGTATTTAAAAATGGATCAAACAACCGACCTAAACAAAATTGAAAATATGTTAAAAATATTAAAGGCATTACGTTTGTTTATCTTTTTAAGCCATTTAAATCGTGTTTAATGATGTTACTATTACTACTAATTGTTTTTATCGATTTCAGCAGGAGGGAAATTCAGATTTTAGTTCCCCTAAGAAGCCGGCACATTTAGTTTATTTTCGTGCATCGAAATGTCGAAAGCAAATAATAAGATACCGCAGTATTTTGAAAAACAATTGTTTGAAACTGGCGATATAAAGTGCTGTCGTGTAAGTCACGTTTACGACTTGAGTAAATTTTACGTAGTTTTCGCACATAAAGAACTCGCTTTATTTCAATAGTTTTTGAGGAAATTTTACGAAAAAAATTACAAGACGTATTCAATGAAGCGAGATGACGTGAAAAAAGATGTTTACTGTGTATCCGTAGTGGATAATAATTACTACAGGTCGAAAATTGTTAATATTCCTCATTGTGGAGCGAAAGATACCAAAGTTTTGTTATTTTTGTTTGATTATGGATCCATGACTACACTATCTCTTAATAATCTATATTATTTGGACGAAAAATTCCATGCAGTGCCAAGCTTTTCAGTTAGATCATGTCTCTATGGAGTAAAACCATATTACACTGATCACAATTGGTCTAGTGCATCTGCACGTAGATTCGATTCATTGGTGAGTATTTTAATCTATTTTAATCATAATTCAATTTTAAATGCATAAGACAGTTATTGAGATGTCAACCGCTGCAAACCGTTCCTAGTATTAAAAAAAATATACATGGTTGGGATAAAGTCCGGAACCAAGTAAATATCGTTAAAAGGAAACGGACGATATTTATGAAATTTTACAAGTAAGTGCAATGGGGCAAAATTCAGCTTAGGTAACAGTTTCCTACTAGTTAGTACTCGTTTATTTCTTACAATTAATACAAACAATATCAATTTGTTTATCTAAATGGTATTTTACTCTAATGTATAAAAACTTAAAAATGATTTATTAAAGTGCTGTATTGCTCGTTTTTACAGATTTTTTATACTAAACCCAGTATGTACGAATTCGAAATAACAAGATCTTTCAAAATATTCAGAAATATACTGGGTATCCCATTTAAATTAAAAAAGTTGAGGTTATTTCCGGTTAAACCTGAAGTATATTATTAACAAAAAAATGTACATCAGCTGCATTTTGCCTCATTGCACTTACCTACAAAATTTCATAAGCATCGTTCGTTTCGTTTTAAAGATATTTACTTGGTTCCATATTTTATCCCAACCCTGTAGAAATATAAAAGATAAAACATACTTATCTTAAAATTCCTCGATTTTCTAAAACTTTTTAAATATTTTTATGTATTAAATTTATAATGGATAGATTCCCCAAAGTAAATGTAGAAATAATCATCGTTAATAATGTAATAGTTTAAAAAAGTTTATTACCTCGATTTTTTATTTGTAATCAGTCTAAAACTGTTCTGAAGGAGGCCCGTGTATCTTCTAAAATAATCTTAAATTTATGATTAGAACAGTTTTATAAATCTCCCTGTAAATACAGATTGCGTAAGAATAAATAAAATGTAATTCAGATCTCCACGTTCAAAAAGCTACAGGTTCATAATGAACATTTTTACTAATAAAATAACTAATTAGTATAAATTATGCTTTTAAATGCTGTTAAAATATATTTAAGGATTCTTCGGAGATTAACTATTATTTAGATTATATATTTTCTCTTTAATTGTTCTTTAAGTTGTTTTATTTATTCTTAATATTCTTTGTTACAGGTAGACGACAAAATCTTATTTGCTAAAATAAAAGCTTTAGACAAATCCCAATCGACAGTTTACATCTCCATTAGTTTTGAGGATTTAACAAATGTCGCAACAATATTATACCGTGAAAAAATTTTAAGACCTGTTCATTCTCAGCAAATAAGCAACAACCAACAAAATAGCAATTTGGTACCGAAAACTAAATATCCATATTTATTTCCCTCTTTTCACGCAGTGGAAACTGGTATGATGCCTTCTTCAGTACAAGAACTGGAAGAATTGAAAAAGATTCCGACTAGTATTAAATTGTTAGAGCCATATTTTAAATTGGCCAACTATTAAAATATGTTTTTGTAAACTTTTTGTTAGTTGTAGTAAACTTTCATTAACATTAACGTTAAGGAGGATTCTGCCATTTAGTTATTTTTCTTTTGTTATTTTCGTTACTTAATTAATATAAGAGTTCAATTATTACTGTAGTATTATGTGCATATTAAATAAAAATAAAAATGTATTTTTATAACGTTGAATATTTCTCATTCAGGTTGCCTAAAAATTATCCTGAATCAAATATGTACAGAGATCATTTGTTATAGGAAAGATTACTCATAATTTTCAACGAGGAACCTGCTCCTAAATTTTTTCGCATGAGTTTAGAAACACCCTGTATATCCAGTTTATAGTTTAACTAAAATTGGGTTGTAAAATTTACTTATAAAACGAATTATTTATGACTACTTGAAGACCGTAATTACTGCCATAAAAGGTGTATCCTTAATCTATTTTTTCGGAATTTTAGAATTATAAAACCTACGACTTTTCTTAGTACTCCTACATTTCCATTTGTTTTTAATTTATTTAAATATAAATTTAAATTTTTGAAATAATGTAATAAATGTACCAGCCATGTTTCAGTTATTCATAATAATTTATTATTAAAAATAAAAAAAAAATATTGTACAAAAAAGCAACCATGTTTAGTTTTTACATTTATTAGAAAAATTTTCTATATAGAATATTCAAATAATTAAAAAAGTATATAAGCTAACGTCTACAGTTGCGGATTATGGATTATAAACAAACACTGTGTGAAAATTATGGAAAAATACATTTACATATTCCTATCTTCGAATCTTAAACAGTTTACTTTAATAATGTAAATATTTATGATATCATTTATAGAATTGAGAAGTAACAATTTAAATTTGAATATTCATTTCTGAAAGTTTTAGTTAAAACACTCTGTACCGTGTAAATTTAATCATGTTTTGCATAAACATCTCAAAAAAAATGCAAATAAAAAAAGTAATTCAAAAAAGGTTAATGTTCTTTTATCGTTAATATATCTCATGTTAAAAATTATTTAGGAAAAAAGGTGAATGAGAAAAATGAAATTGTTTAATAAATATGAATGAATACACAGTTATACGTTCAAAGCCTTATATTTTGATTATACCTTTATTACAACCTTCAAAACACACGATATTTAGCTGCTAAAGTTAAATAATTATATACTTGCATCTAAAACTTAACTGAAAATGAATATTTACATATTTTTGTATCCTAATTAATGTAAAATAAAAGTAACGCGTAATGTAATGTAACGCTCAAAAATATACAAGTTAAATTTATCAAAAAATCTTAGTTACCTACGAATCTTATAATTTTGAACAGTGATTTAACATTTTATTATACAGAGTTCTTTAGATAAAGTATTCACTTTAAGAAATTTAAGAACTGATTTTTACAAAAAACTAACAAATATTCAATCACTTCCAAGTTTGAAGCATATTTCTTTCCCGCATGAAATTTCTTCAAGTTGTGGAATAGGTTGAAGTCCGACGGAGCCAAATCAGGGAAGTAGGGTCCGTGGGGTACCTGTTCAAAGCCCAGCTCATTAATTTTAGTCATCGCGATAACCGACTTGTAGCATGGTGCATTATACTGATGAAACAAGGTTTTATTTTTGGCCAATCCCGGTCTTTTTTCTTGAATTTTTTGGTAGAGCTGTTCTAGTACATTAGCGTAGTATTTGCTGGTTATTGTTTTTCCTTTTTCAAAGTAGTCAACCAAATTAATTCCTTTTGCATTCCAAAAAACCGTAGCCATCACTTTTCCGGCTGAAAGAACTGTTTTCGCCTTTTTCGGAGCCGGTTCACCCTTTGCTGTCCATTGTTTGGGTTGCTGTTTGGTCTCTGGTGTATAATGGTGTGTCCAAGTTTCATCCACTGCTATGAATCGGCGCACAAAATCTGTTGGATTGCACTGAAACAGCTCCAAACATAGCTCATATGTGATTTTTCGAATGAGCTTTTGTTTAGGGGTAAGGAGTCGCGGCACCCATCTAGCCGATAATTTGCTCATGCCCACAACTCCATGAAGGATATGATGTAACCGTTCTGTGGACTTTCTCTACCATTTCAGCAGAAGTCCCGGTTTTTGGCTTTCCTGGACGTGGTGAATCCTTAATGTGTGTACGCCCACGTTTAAACTCCGCCATCCACTTTTTAACCATGCTGAACGATGGAGAAGATTCAACTAATATAGAATCTATTTCATTTTTAACCTCTGTGAGTATTAAAACTATAATATAAAAACATTTTATCACGGCTCCAATCTCAGTTTTCGCCATTTTTTCAAACACCATCAACTTACAAACTGTGATAAGACACTAAATGAAAACTATTTGGCTGAATCTTCATTGGAATATTTCTCCACAAATGTTTTGTCTTGTAACAAATTTACTTACTGCTCCTTTTAACTGTGAGCAGATTATAAATATGCTGTATAATTAAACCATCTTTATCTATTATCCAAATAGTAATAAACTAAACTCAAAGCCAATACGGAAATATCATAAGGTCCTAAATAGATCTTTTGAAGAAATTGTCCTTAGTCTGAATACCAAAACATCACTAACACACACAATAAGGGAGATGAACAAGCTAAATAGCGTAGGTATATTTTTTAGATTGATAAAGAGTACGTGTACTATTCGACAAATCTAGCTCTGAATTTCTAAAAATGTGTGAGATGCACCAAGTAGAATAAGAAAGTATTCGGAAGACAAAGAGGGTAGTATTCATTTGGGTAAACTATACAGTCAGTCAGATGCAACAGAATTGATCAGTGCAGTTAAGTATACTTATTTATCGTACTGGCCTGATTCTTTTTGCTACTGCGCATCGAAAAGCGTGGCGACATCATATTCAGAGCAAGATTCGCCAAGTAATACCTGTTCCTTATTGTTTTCATTATTGCTATTATGTATAATAATGTTAAATAATACACGAACTTGAGTGTCATTTAACAAACAAATATGAAATTAAATAAAGAGTTGAGTCATACTCTTCATCAGTTGAATTTCTATTGAAATTGTAAAGTAGCGAGGTTATTCTAAAAAATCTAGGTCAGAATAATAAGCACTTGTGATTACCTGGGAAGATACTATTGTACTGTTAAATATATTCTAGTAAGATTTGGCCGCTTTTTCACCTGGATTATGTTTCCTTGTGATAGGACAATGACATTGTATAGAATATAAGGGCCCAGTGTTTGACCAACACTAAAATCTATTAATTTTTCTAATAATGGATATTTCCTAAACGGATATAATTACTTAAAATATTGTGTAAAATGTTTACAAATATAATTTCGCGGAAGAAGCAGTTCAATTGGTAAACATTAGCAGACATAAGTTATTGGCAAATGTAGATCTTATAACAGCCTTTAGCACTGACCACAGAAGCATGACTTCCTCTGTATTATTTCTAAGATTATGTCCATATCAAATGATTTGACCCAATTATCCAAATGAGTAATAATCCAGTTCGTTTCAAATTCAACATGGAACTGGTTCGCTTAAATCAGAGGCGCACAATTCTTACCTTTTCAATAAAGAATTGTATTGTAATATTATCATATTTCATTAAAGGTTATGAAAAACTAAATATATTGTGAAAGAAAGGCTGAATAAGTTGTATTTTAAAGTGTGTAAGATTCTTTATTTAAAGATATGTGTAAAAGAAATATATATATTTCTCAAAGTCAAAAGAGTGTCAAGCGCTTTCGGCAAAACAATGCCATCATCAGGACAAAAAAAGTGCAAAAAAGTAGAGAAGGTTGGTTATAAAACAAAAGTAGAGAACATCAACGCAGTAACAATACATCTTAAATTAACTTTTTAAAAAACGACATTAATATAGTAGAAAACAGTAACATTTTTAAAAATTTGGTTTTTAAAGGCCCAGGCCTGAAAGTTGTCCCAATAAAAGACAACAAGTGTTTTTTAAAAAACATGTAAAATAAATAAAAAATTAAGATGTTTTACGTGAGAAAATTATGAACATGCGGTTTTTGACAAAGTTAGAAAAAGACTTTGTCAAAAACCGCATGTTCATAATTTTCTCACGTAAAACATCTTAATTTTTTATTTATTTTACATGTTTTTTAAAAAACACTTGTTGTCTTTTATTGGGACAACTTTCAGGCCTGGGCCTTTAAAAACCAAATTTTTAAAAATGTTACTGTTTTCTACTATATTAATGTCGTTTTTTAAAAAGTTAATTTAAGATGTATTGTTACTGCGTTGATGTTCTCTACTTTTGTTTTATAACCAACCTTCTCTACTTTTTTGCACTTTTTTTGTCCTGATGATGGCATTGTTTTGCCGAAAGCGCTTGACACTCTTTTGACTTTGAGAAATATATATATTTCTTTTACACATATCTTTAAATAAAGAATCTTACACACTTTAAAATACAACTTATTCAGCCTTTCTTTCATTACATAGTGTGTACGCACCAAACACGTAACCTTTTGTTACTCTTCAAAATTAAATATATTGTATTTTCTAATTCTTATAAGAAGATGAATGTACAAAAATTTGTAATAATAGGTATTAGACCTTAAAATTAATAAAATATTTGGCAAATTTTCTAAAAAATAAAAACTGTTTATTTGACATTCTTTGTCAATATTGGCATACATTTGAATAACAATATACCGTAAGATTATTTATTTGGGTCATATTTTAGTTTTGAATTGCTTGTTAAACAATATCTACCAGGGTCGCAACAATTATAATATTTAAACTGTTCAGTATATACCAATCTGTGGTTGTAATAAGTGATATTGCTACAACAAAACATTTAATATAAAGGTTCTCCATTGGGCTCAAATGTGGCATAGAGGATTATTAACTCATTTTGGGAGAGACTTTGGGCGTTGGCCCTATGTAACGGCTCGATGATGGTGCTGGGACACGTCTCTTCCTTTTTTATTGGATGCCAATAGTGGCAACCCACCGGCTACTCTGGTCCCCCTTTGTCCTGATTTATTTCACTTCCTATGTGGAATTTTGTTATGCCTATACAGGTCTCTTCCTTTTGTATTGGATGTTAGACGTGTGTGGCAACCCACTTGCCGTCGTTTTCCACCCTGATCTGGGTGTCTTTCTTATTTTACTTTCCCAAGTTATTTTTCTATTTGAGTCTTTGACTCATTTATTTCCACTTCCTCTTGCGGAGAGTGTTTGCTTAAATTAATTTTTGCAATATTCAATTTTATTCATTTTTGAGTGCACACTCGCACTAAAAGCGTAGACTCACTTTGTGTCGTGTTCATTTGACGTATATAAATTTAACTACTATAAAAATTTTAATTAATTTTTCTTAGTTTATTGATTGTGACGCTTAAAATTTTTAATATGTTCATATTTCTTATTGTAGACCTGAAGATGACCCTGTGCGGTCAACAAAAAATTTGTTACCAATAAATTGAACTTATATTGCCCCATTTTCCCAAGAGGTGGAAACGCCGCTGTCCATTGTGTACACCTGAAGGTGTTTACGGTCGATCGATTTAATTTTCTATTATTTAACAATAACTTTAAAGATTGCATAAGCGATATTACTACTAATGCTCCATACTCTTGATCTTTAATACTTTCTCTGAATCGAGACTGGATGTATCGATAATTTAATGACGATGATCTATTTCAGATAAATAACCAAACGATTTACATACTTGAATTGGCTTACATTTAAGCAACCAGGTCACTGCATCTTGCAATGTTATGAAATAAACCTTTTACTACATTTTAAGATTACATTCTGCTCGCTGTTCTGATTAATTTCCTGAATTTAGTAATTAATTTAAAAATTCATTCTAGTTACTAACAAATGTAAATGTATTATTCGTTTGTTATATCATGAAATGTCCAAGACGTTGAAAAACAACTATAAAGATAGAAAGGGGAATAGATTGATTGTTTAAAAAATAATTTGACAAAATAAATACAAATTGGTCAAACATTATGATTTGGAATCGGTTCAATCTTAAGAAACCATAGATTTGGTCCTCTACAGACCTGAAGGGTTAGCTAGATATTTTTTTATTATTGACAAATCTGGGAATTAATTCCATTTAATTGACAGATTGAACTTGACCAATTCCATATTTCTGGTTGTCATTTCCTAAAAAATATCCTGGATCTTAAACATGTCTTTTGTTTGATTGTCTGATTTCTTAAATTATGATTATACATATGTCATATTACAGAAATATATTGGCATTGGATAAGAAAATCGTAACAAAGCAAAAACATTAATCAAATAACAAATTAGTGTTGTATTGTTCATAAAATTAGTAGATAAGTATATGTAATAAATCACAGGAAATGGAGGTATTTTATTTACAGATTATTTTTTAATAATTCACTTTCTTATGAGAATGGTCACAAGGAAGAGGATTTTTGATATTTCTTACCTAAGTGGATTATGCTTATTTAAAAACTAACAATTGCGAAATTCAGAAATCCAGATACATATAATATAGCGGAAGACACAAAAATATTATGTGAATACTAAAATGTAGTTCAATGGGCATCATACTTTATTATTATTAAAGTAACATAAATTAAGTCAAAGCATAATTTCTATTGTAAAATTTTTGTTAATTGTTCTTTTTTTATTGTCGGTTTTGAAAGTGAAAGAAGTAGTAAACATAAAATATATGATATGTAGACAAGATTTTTAACAAATTGGTTTTTCAATTACAATTTGAATACTTCGTCAGGTCTCTGGTGCCGATGAAGGGGTGACATTAGAAAGTTATACAGTAAACCAATAAGCACCACCATTAACTAATTATCTGTAAGCCTCTCCTTTCTTGAATATGGGGACACCTACTTTCCAATTATTAGATACCTTTTCTGTGCTTCCTGCCGTGTTAAATATTTTTGTGAGAATATCCATGCTCTTTTCCCTCAGATTCTTGAACATTTTTGTTGTTCGATTGTCTTTCCCCGGTGATTTTCCATTTTTTAGTATTTTTATAACTTCTTTTATTTCCTGCGTCGTGGTTTCACTAGTTATTTATTCCTCTATATGTTGCCTTATAATAGCTCTTAGAAGAATTTTTGTCAACTATTCATTATTTTATTGTCTTCTCTAAGAATTTCTCCATTTTTATTTCAGAAATTTTAGCGATTTGTAAAATAATTTCTTGTTTGCTTTAGAGTTGGTCGTCATTTTTTCTCCGAATTCTGCCCTTTGTATCTTTTTTGCCTAATTACTAATTTTTTTTACACATTTTCTTTCTGTTTTGTACTGTTCATAGTTGTTTGGGTTTCTGTTACTTAAATAAATTTACCATTTCATTTTTATTTTTTATTTTCTTTGTCCACCAAGCAGTTTGTTTATTATAATTTCCCTTTTTAGTATTTCCACATATTTCTGTACTTTCTTCGAGTACTGTGCTCTTAAATAATAATGCTCTAATCATTTTCATCTTGAATAGTTTTTACGTTGATTTTGTTCTGCAGGTTATATGCTTCTATTGATTCATACCAATTTCTTTTTTTTTAAGTTTTCTGGTTTATTTTAAAATTTTTTAATAGCCCTTTTATTTTTGTTACCACTAATAGTGGTTGCTACCAATTTTCGGTTCCCTTCTTAATTTTATGTCGAGTATGTTTCGACTGTATTCTTTTTCTACTAAAATGTAGTTCCATAGGCAACATATTTTATTATTATTAAAATAACATAATTTCTATTGTAAAATTAACCATGTCGTTCATTTAAATAAATTCTATTGTTCTTTTTTTATTGTCGGTTTTGAAAGTGAAAGAAGTATTGAACATAAAATGTATGATATGTAAATAAATTGGTTTACTAGTCACATTTTGAATGTATTTAACATCAGACTGTGGTGGGTGAAATTATTAAGTTACATAGTAAGACATCATAAATCACCTCTAAGTCGCCCCAAAGTGCCTTGGCAAATAATAATAATTACAAGCCATCTCTTCCCCGTACAAGCTCTTCAGTTCTTTTGTGCTACACTCCTGGGAGTAGAATTTATATTTGGAACTTTATTATTAAGGAGGTTGAGTCAAGATCGAAAAAATTTAAAAAATGAAAATATACGTTTTTTATATTAATTTATTTATATACATTTTTTTTGTGAGAAAATCCAGACGATTGGGAAGGCCTTTATTGAAAAAGTAGAAACAAAAGATTAGATGTTGTCTTATATCTTATAAGATGAGCCAAAAATACTCTCGTTTGGAACGTAATAATAATAGAAAAACCAAATTTCAGTATTCAGATTCAGATTCTTTAAACTTTGACGAATTTATTGCATACAAAATAGAAGAGCTTTAGAATTGATAATAATATGCTTTCTTACTAAATTGTTATAATTTCTAAACATACATTTTCTTTCCGTACTTATCAATTTTCATTTAAAAAAAAAAATTAATGCTAATCTTACATAAACAAGTAAATGTCCAGACTGCCAATTGGTTAAAATTGACAGTGTTGCCGCTTCAAACCGGTCAAATTCAAATAATTTGTTAATGTAATTTTAGTTTGTTGGTCAGTAAATTTTTGAATGTTTCATATATTCGTCTTTTAGTTCAATATTCACATCTGTTTTAAGAAACTTTATCATTATTGGTTTCAAAATTCTCGTGATATTCTTTATGGACTGACGATAATGTGTTGGAATAATCAATAGTTCTTGAATTTCAAAAAATCAATAAATCAAACACTTATTTTTACTTAAAAAATCGATATATTTATCTATTTATTTGCATAATTTATATGTTTTACTTCATATCTTTACCATAAATTTGATATCAGTGGTTTCTATATTATTATCATTAAATTAAAAACTGATCTAAAAAATGAATTATTTTGGAAAACAAATTTGCAATACTTTTTATCTCGCCTATCCTTTCCAACTTAATAAATATTAAAGAATGTTCTCCTTTAGTAGTGTAATCATACATATAAGAACTTCAATTTTTTTTTATTTTCCAAAATAATCGTTTGCTAACCAATAAAAATGAGTGTATTCTTAAAATAGAATCTCCTGATATTTTTTCAAGAATTACTTTTCATCGAAGCTCAATTTAGATCATTGACCGTGCGTAGGATAATTTCATATGTTTTGTTACAATTGACTGGAAAAATAAACCTATTTTTCATTTAATAATTATTTCCGCTGAAAGTATCGATAAAACTGTAAATTTTGGCTGCCAAAATAAAATCGGATGTTTGGTTTCAGAGGAACCATATGATGAGGTCGTTTAACATGCTCGCTGTTATTTTATGCTATTCTATTCAAAACGAACATCCGTTACAGTCCATGGAGTAGCTTAAAAAAGGTCATGCACTAATAAAAATGCTTACTATTTACGACTTTAGGCATAACTTCAGTGTTATTCAATGGAAAATTGTTGGAGAAATTTAAAAATAAAAACTTATGAGCTGTCTGGTCTGTAGGTGGAAAGCATTGTTTATGAATTGAAAGAATTTTTTATATGCAGATTATTTTTAGAGAAAGTTGTTCCGGTAATTTATTTCCAAACTTTTGTGATTTCTGTTTCTTTTATTCATTTATATTTTATAGCATATGTAATGTGTAATTTTATGAAATAATCCTAATTAGAAAAATAATGATCTTGCTTTTATTATTTATGAGCTTAAATCCCCAGTACTCTAATGAGTACAGATTTTGTTACAATTTTCTGTTCGATTTTTTAAAAATAGAATGAAGATAAAGAAGTTGGTTTGTACAAAATAATAACTCGTGATAGTTTTGTTAAATAAATATGGAAAGATAAATAATACTTATCTTAATTTCCATTCTCAAGACAGAAAGAATGGTATTGTCAGATACCGAAACCTAGGTAGATTGAAATATATTAAAACGCTTCTGAAGGCTATGGAAATTCAAGATAAGTATTATTTATCTTTCCATATTTATTATGAATAATTTGCATAAAGCAAGAGCTGAATCAATTAATTTAGTTTTGATAAATATTTACGTTCTGCGTTTGTGGCGATCTTGGTAACCAGTATTTTGGGTGAGGGGCTTCCGATTTTCTTTTCTTAAGAGGAAGTCAGAATGTACCTTGACCGAGTTCTACTTTTCATATCGAGTCAATATTACTGGTTTGTATCTTAGTAAAAGGATGTGATCGATGCAAATATACCCACGCGATCTGCCGCTACAAAATTATTAAATGTACAGGATGCTTTTGGTGATTCATTCGGTAACGATATTGACATTGCTAGTGTTAATATTCGCAGGATTGGAAGATCTGAATCATCATCAGATCATCGTTATATCATTAAAAGCTTCGGGGTATTTGATTTATTAAAAACTATTTAAAGCGATGTGATTTTTCCTTGATATTTCATAATTTACAACTCACCTACTTTTAGTACATAGTCATAGAGTAGTAAAGTATTAATTTTTTTAAATAAATCTTCAAGTGTAGGCAAATCATGACTTAATGGTTACTGAGAAAACTGCCAATGTGTTACGTTTCATACATCGGTAAAAAGATTAGAGATTGTCAAATTTTTTTCAATGTATTGCCTTTTTAGACTAGTTAAAAATGTAGTGTTTTACAACAAAAATCGACCTGTTTCGGGATTTTCCTAAAAATTTAACGGCTTTCGAGATAATGATCTTATTATATAATTTATCCGTTCAATGTATATATTCCTTTGGAAAGAAGTGGAAAGAGCAAAAAGTAAAATTCATTCAGTAAGTAAACTTACCGAAAAACATGCGTATATTCACTAAAGACGTGAAAGATTTGTATATAATGAAATTTTTGAAATACATTCTAAAGTGTCAAAATACAATTTTTGAAAAAAGAAAAAAATTTAAAAAATATTTTCCCAATTAGCGTTGTATATGTTTCTGTACGTGACTGAGTATTGACAAAGAATAGAAAATTCAGTAAATTTGCCCAATTAAAATCTGTAAATCACATGGTACAGTTTGTGAATTTTCCTTTTTGCTTTTTCCCCTCTATCCAAAGGAAAATTCTATATTTTTACTCGTTTTTTAGGAATAATTAAGAACATCCTTCTATGGTTTCAATGAACTCTTTCTTAATTATTTTAGAAGATTAATGTTAATTATAGATTTTAATATTTTTTTTAAATTGTAATATGGTTAATTTTTAAATTTTACTTGTTTTTTTTTTGAAGTTGCAATGTTTGACGATTTTTATATAGTTGTATTCTCTGTAGACGCTCTGATGGCCGAATAAATGTGCCCAAAACGTTGGCAGATGAAATAATAATAAGTTTTCTTAATTCGATCTAACCCAACAAAGTTCTAAAAAAAGAAAAACAATCTTAGTAATCATAACCTACTTCAATAATGTAATTTGTGTTTGTTGGTCAATAAATTTTTAAAAGTTTCAAAACTTGTTAGTTATGTTTTCGTCATTTATTTTCTCATGAAATTTTGGGATAATCAATACTTCTTAAAATTCGAGAAGTCTTTAATCGTCTTGAATTCAAGCCAGTGCATGACAAGACTTGTTTTGTAATTTTTTTTTAAATGCTTGCCGAGAAGTCTTAAAAATACAATAAATCTAGAAACATCTCTTGAAAGCAATGTCAAGGAACCATAAGTCACAGCATACCCCAATATACACGTTTATTTGGGTATTGAGGACCCTCCAAATAATCTCCATTTAAAGCCTAGACTCAAAGTATGATCCGTATCAACCTCAACTAATATAATATGAATAAAAGTTCGATAAATGGGCCAACCCTACATTTTTTTGTGACCAGAATCACAACTAATGTCAATGTGGGTTTTTGTAATGTTATTTTATCTCAAAATGAAAAAATGATGTCCTTAACATCTGAATTAAGTTGTAAAAATTGAAGACATTTCAAAACCCCTTTAAAACAAGATATTGGATGTCGAAAAATCGAAGAAACCAAACATATTAGGGGTTTTGGTATTGACATATAAGACAAGACAGGATAAGAGATATTTCTTGAGAAGGTTTCGTTTTGAACAAATTAAGAAAACGTTTATCTTTAGAATCAGAAAATTGCGTATTACGCATATTTTGACAGTTTTACTGTTTAAATAACGATGATTAATGTCCGATAAAAAATTATCACGGTCTGTTGGGTACCAAATAAAAGGTGAATGGATATGTAAAAACTTGTTAAGCAGATTCGTTGTGGCTTTTTACTAAAACAATTATATTACTTGTCAAGGTGCAATTTTATCGAAAATGTCAGTATGAGTAAGCAAAGAATAACGACCGCAGTCAGGATCCTTGAAAACCTTGAATTTGAAAGTACCCGAGTATACGTTTCTTTGTTAAAAACAGCCAATGACTAATATTCGAAACTGGATTTAAAAATTGATTAGTAGGTATTGCACAGTAGCGCAGACATATCAAATATATCAGAGTAAACTAATATAATTTTCTTAAAAGGGGTACCATGTAAATTTTTTTGCAATGTAAATTACCTTAGTTCAACTTACTGGAAAATGATTCAATGTTAATTAAATAATTCCTTAACCAACTCTTCAAAACATTCATCAATGGGCGGAAGCACTAAAGTACAGTTTAGGGAACTGATTGGATACAAACAACGCTCAAAAACCAAAACAGGTGGAATCTATAGAGAATCTGCTAAATTGATATTAGTCCAGCAGAGTTGTTTAAAATTCACTCATTTTAAACAAGTTAAAATTATATCCAACTCACATTAGTTCATACTGTACATTCTCCAACGATCTCACTTATAAAGCTTCAGTAACGTAAGCAAAACGCAGACATCAATCAATCAACAACTTGCGGATATATCTGACCAATGAATACTGCCTTAAATGAACTCACAATCGACCAATTAGACATGATAATAGTTAACACACACTCAGCTTAAAAAATATTCTTAAACCCATCGAAACACACGCTCTTAAGTTGTTTATCGCCCATCACAAAAACCATCCAAATTTTAAGTTTAGAAGTTTAATGACTTTTCAGACAAAATCTCTTGGTTTAAGTTGTGACTAGTAAAATTTGTGTGAACTCTTCTGAAAATCACTCAAAGAACTCTGTTAGACGATTTATTGTTAAAGTGTAAATGTTGAACTTCGTTATCTTCATTAAAGTTGTTAAAAGATAAATCAATTTATCAAGTATTTTATTAGATGCAAGTGATTTATTCTAGAAGATCCACTTAAAGTACAATGCATTTGGATAACTGCATAAAGTCACACCATTGATGATTACTTCAGAGAAAATATTGGAAGGTTTTAATTAAGTTATAAAGATTATTTCATAAGCTGAATTTTTTTAATAATTATTTTATACACGCCACTGAAAATGTGGTTCATTATTTATTCTGCAACAGACATTTAAATGCTAATGTGTCAATTTTCTATTTTAGGCGAATGAGGTACTAGATTTTGCAGTCAATTTATTATATATGCTTGTTCTAGAATATTTAATCTCTCTTTAGATATTGACTTTAGATTGTTTAAAATCACAGATGGAGGATCTTAACCTGCGAATTTCATTGTAGTTAAGAAGAAAGCTAAATACAGATAAAAAAAATTTAATTCAGTGACGACTTCAATTGACAGGGCCATTAGCCTCGTGCTCTGCGTAGGCCTTGTTACTGTTTCATTTAGAGCCAACAGTAAATTCTCCTATTTATTTAGGAGTGTTCCAGAGTAATTTTCAGAACACATTCTCGTGTACAAAATTTGGCAGTGGCAAATCTGTCACCCCAATTTAACATGCGGCACATTATTCCATTAAACATTTAACTTTTGGATAAATGGCCTTATTGAAAGGTGCTTCTAACTTTTGTAGTGTATTGCTAAATTTATTCATATTTAAGAGTCCAAAATTAAACTCGGTTTTACCCACATTCATAAGTAAATGTTCAACTTGTAATGAACAAGTTCAACAAAAACCATCTTCCAGTACAAACGGTTCGATTATTGCTAATATAAAATGGAGATTATTTTCTACAGCAAAGAAAAAGGTAACAGCAAAGGAAAGAGAAGAATCCTGTCGAAAAAAGTGTATAGAGCAAAGTAAGTTCGCTAATTGTTTACAACAGAATTTATGTAGGGGTGTTTTATCTGAAATAATCGTTTTAGGTCATACATAAAATGTTTTATTATAAGATAATTTTTAAAGAGATGAATCAATTTTAAGTACGTGTAATTTTATTAACAAAAGCAATTTTTATGCCAATGCGGAACTGTTCTGAAAATGCTCGTTATCCTTACTTAAGAATAATCGTTGTATTTACTTTTAACTGCGCTTATATTAAAAAAGGTATAATACTCGCGTTATAACTAAACATTCTTCGTGAGAACAGAATGAACTTTATTAATCCATGCAGCTTCCATGCTATTAAAGTTAACAACAAACTTCTAAAACTAAAAAATTCAGACTTAATGGTTGTCTTACCTGAAAATAATACAATGCATATGTAAGAATGTGATAATGACACAATGGTAACGAAATAACATTGAATTTGATATATTTAAATACGTAAATCAAGCTTTAAAATGCAACACGAAGAGGATCCCAAGCACGCAACCTGCACTTTGATTTCTCTAGGCTAAATACCGCAATTTCACTTGGTAGTGTCTAAGGGTTCGATAATCGGGAATGTAAAATACTAAATATATTTATTATAAATTACTTTTACTACTTTTACTTTTCCATAAAAATGATATAATAAATCAAACTTCTTGAGGACCACAGTTATATTAATAAAAGTCAATGTTATAGTAAATCTTCCAAATAAAAGGAAAGGGGGATGTTATTTTTATTATTAAAAAGAGATTAGTGGGTGTGGCTTAAAATCCACGTAAAATGGCTGGTTCGTCAGAATAAACCAAAGCACGAATTAAATTTTAAGTTTATTCATAATTTTTCAGTTCCCATTGCGTTTTTGGCATCATAACAAGTGGCTCATTCATATTCGCCCTTGAAATTTTATATTGAAGGTGCGGTTTGAAGATTTAGTTTGGTTAGAATTGAAATTTTGATGCCAGTGAAACATTTTTGCCTGAATCGTACACATAACCTACCCCAGTCTTTATAAATAGAATCGGTAATATAAAGTTATACAAACAATCCACATTTCCAGTGAACATTAGAAATATTTTTTCTCAGAAGTACCTATATACCATTTTTTTTTTTCAGTAAAAATGGCCTTGAAATGACACCCCTATGAATTTTCAAAATTCATTTAACATTTAAGCATTGCGCAGTCAGTGCAGAAACGTAGTTGGATTTTTTATTACCATTTGGTTGCCAAAGTTTAATACTCTCGTGCAAATAAAAATCCTACAACTCTATTGGATCAAATTAGCAAATAAGAGACTTAATAAAAAACGAATTACATGACTAAGCTTATGAAATAGGGACTTTAGAAATCGGAAACAACAATATAGTTACAATTATCTAAAAATTGAACCTGGAAAAGGGAAAAACTAATAGATACAAATTTGTAAAAAAATGGGAGAATTATATTTACAACTTTTTCACAGATACTTTCAGCGGAGAAGACGATAGCTTGATCTGCAGATTAATAAGCAGAAGCTAAAATTTCGGTGTCTGTGGTTTATCCCAAAGAATTTAGCAGAAATATATGCCACATATACACTTGAAAACTTACAGAATCCCATAAATTAAATAAATACATACAATTTTGAAAGACTTAGTTAGTGTCCTTAAGGTGATAACCACCCTGGGACTCTCTGGCTCAATTAAGACTGAACGCAAAGAAGTTGGAATGGGTGACTCATCTAAAACAGATAGAACTAAAACTTGTGTGGATCCCAGGTCACGCTGATATATTAATATCGTTAATAAACTGACAAACTTAGGAAGAAGATTTGAGTCAATGGTCAATAACGCGAATTATAAAGAATCTCTACCATACCTAAAAACCAATTTAAGGATCTGATGGGAAGATAAATGGAAAAGTATGTCGGAAAGTAGAGGAGTTGCATATGCTTACATTCATAAAAAAACTTTAAAATAAACTTTGGTTTAAACCAATGAATAACATCCCTAGATCTTGCATCACTGCAATGTGTAGATTAAGAAGTGCTTATTGCAGTTTCGCTCTTCATCTCCATAAAGTCAAGGTGAAGGTCGATCCTTTATACAACTCGTGGTAAAAGTTGATAAACTAAACCATATTTTCATGGATTGTCATTTAAATATAAAGTGTGCAAACATACTGTATAATATAATGCATTAAGCGAGTTTTTCGAGTTAAAACAAAGAATAAAAATGACTTGGGCAATGTAGAATAAAATTGAATACGTATGGATGTTCCTCTACAGACTACAGACTTTTACAATCAATGTATCCTGCCGTTAACAACATTTGGTCTAACAGAAATGAACTTTGGCACTGATGTAGTACAATCTTGCCCCCATATTGGAATGCTGGCTCAAAATTATGCCAAAATGAGCAATATTTAATCAACATTAACGAGCCAATACATGCCAATGTAATAACGATATATTGATTGATATAATGTAGACGTTACATTAGTCAAATTTTGGTTCAAAACGAGAAAAAATAATAAAATAGTGACCAATATAGCAGACGAAAAAACATACTGCTTCGACCAAGTGAATCAGTCCGAGTATCTGGAGTAACAATCACAAACGATTAATACGAAGAAATAGATAAAAGAATCGGAAAAGGATGCAGAGCAGCAGGAGCTATGAAGGAGATGTTGAAATCTATGAATGTACCACACAGTGATATCTTCAGCAGTAATATATGGCTGTGAATTATGGATATTAAACCAACAAGAGGCATAGAAATTGGAAATTTGAGAGAGGAGGATATTAAGAAGGATACTTGATGGAATAACAAACAATGAGGGAGTTTGGAGAACACGAACAAATATTTATGGAAAACCCACAATTACCCAGAACCAGAAAACAACGAGTCAGTTGGTTGTCACATGTTTTTCGTATGAACCCAATTAGAATTCAAAAACAATTGCTAGATGAGAGAGAAGGAAATATAAACAACTGGAGACCCAAGAGAAACTGGTTAGAAGCTCTAACAGGAGATTTAACGATACTGGGAGTTCAAAATTGGAAAAGCAAAGCAAAGTTCAGAGAGGAATGGAAAAAGATACTTTTAATTTAAGGCCACTAGAAGCCAAGGACCTAGAAGGCCTGCAGCGCTGTTTTATGTATACAATATCATCTCTCCAACTTCATTGAGCACATGAAATAGTAATCTTGTACTTGTTAAAATAATTACCAGTTTAAAATATACCAAAACTAGAAAAAATCATGACAGTTAAACACAATGAAGCATGCAACAAATACTTCAAACGTGAACTTTTTTAGTTACGTGCCACCACCTTATCTTTTAACTGGATATATTAAATATTTCAGCTCGCAAAAAATAATCGGTTTTAGTTAAAGAATAAGCAAAATACTGGAAATAGTAAGCTGCTTTCTTGGAAAATGAATATTTACATTTCACAAATAATCTAGTAAATACTTGTTTTCTTTGCACATTTGGTTTTTGGTTTTATTTTATTTCATTTATCTTATTGAACCATGCAGTAACCCTAAAAAAATCACCAATTTTTATTTTATAAAAACAATGGTTATTAGGATCTGTAAAATAGCCACTCCCGTTTCACTTATTTTCTAACAAGTGACATCACAAAATATGCTGTTTATGTGCGCACGGATTGAAAACTGAAATTTCTTTTGATAACGTAACAAATTAGCAAACTTAGTAGGTACTTTGTGTGAACATTAAGATTATATCAAAATTAATATAACACGTTTTTTCCGAAGATGTTTTCTCTACGAATTAATTCTAATGAGCAAAAAATCGAAGAGATAATTGTTAGTAATTCGATGAGTAGGATGAGAGTACCGCTTCTCAATAGCTTGAAATAATAAGAGGTTTGAATTTTATTAGGTATCGGGTTTTATTGATAAAACACGAATCATGAGAATTATTTTAATTAATACATTTAAAATTGTTGGACGTGAGATTGAAATTTACATGCTACTACTATTAACGATTTTTTTTCTAATATTTTAATTATTATAAATAGACGCACGTTTGTTTTTATTATAAAACAGACATTCTCTCATTTATCACACTTATTAATACAATTTTTGGTCTAGTTATCAAACTTAGTAAACTAACGTTACTTTCTTTTTGCTTTGTTTTTCATTGCTTCCTTCGGTTTTTCTTTTGATTTCACCAACTCACCTCTTTTTAGTTTTATTATAAAAGCAATTTTAAATATCTCAATTATTCCAGATTTAGCAGCACGCTCTGTATACTTTAATTTACTTTACAGTGGAAGAAAAAAGAACACAAGGACCTCTGAATCTTAGCGAATTTGGAGAGGATCAAATTTTCGCCACATGTGGGCCCGCTTATGTTATACAAAAAGATAGTAAATTACCCCGTAAGAGACCACTTTCTTCTGAAGAGATCTTGGAGAAAAAGATTTTAGAAGATTTGGAAACACCTCCAGAACGAAAGAATTGGAAAGATCCTTTGCCGAAATTTGAAAGTGTTGGACAAAGGATGTTGGAACTATCAGAGAAAAAATTACATCCTCTATATAAAAAGTAAAGTATTTTTGAGAAATCAAAGACGGAAAACACTGTCTTAAAAAAAATATAAAAATGTTTGGGTAACCAATTTTAGTCAAAAATTATATTAAAGAAAAACAATTTTTTTTTGCATTATAAATTGCAATACAACACATTAATGGTTACGTCATAGGCCGTGACAGCCATATTTGTTAGTCTATGCCCTTAGGCCGGATTGGATGACTCTGACGTCATGGATGCCCAATATGCTCAGTTGATGTCATTTAGTCGAATGAGAAATCAGTTACAGTAAATTAGTATGACGTCACCAGTTAAATTAATGACGTCAGAGTCATTCTGTTCGGCCTCTTAGTATAGAATTAATAAATAATTATGACTTGTGGCGTCACGCTAATCGTATGATTAATAATTGACATTTCTTCGTATACGGGGTGATCCCCGTAAATATACCTAAAATATGAGAAAAAGTTCCTTTGGCATATTTACAAAAGTAAGCTATTTCTGAGAAAAAGGGTATTGGAAATGTCAATCAACCCCCTTCGTTTTTGCCAAGGAAACTAAAATTACTTTATTGCGTACAAGAAATAGTTTAAAAATTATATTTATCTTTTTTCAGAACTTTTTAGAATAAAATTCCTTTCATTAATTATTAAATATTAGGCGGTAAGCATTATAAACCGGCTGGTTACTGGCACATCTGGTATAAAAACCATTAACGATATTGTAATAAAAACGCTTTTTACTTTTTATTAACTTTCCTGTTAGCATGCCGACATCTCAAGTAAAAAATTTGAACCATATGTTAAGTACCTGATAAAAAGCATGTGATGTAACTGCATAATTTAATGTGTCTATATTATAATAAATGATGTAAACTCATTTTTCGGATCTAACAGTATAGTAATGTATCATTTTTTTTATATTCTTAATTAATGTAAATGATGATGACTGTCATTTATAAAAGAAATAAATGAGAACAGTTGTTTGCAGCGCGAATTAAGTTTCTTATCCAGAATAATTTCGTTGCTATCAATAAAATTATTATTTTTTCTCATATTCTTTTGTTTTCTTTAATCCATCTTTTTTATTTCCTTTTACTTCATTTTCTATGTCTTTATTACGCTACCCTTTTTCCCTATTTTCATGTCTCATGTATCGTCTCTATTCAAGATTTAAATTATTCATTTATTTTTATTCAGATTTATGTCGGTACCACCAAAACCTTCCGCATATGCGCCGAAGGTAGAGCCTTACAAAAGCAAACCCGTGAAATTCGAATGTAGTCCACTGACATTTAGAATTAGTAAAGAAATGTTGGATAAGAAAAATATTTATACCGATTTTAAACGGTACGAACCACCCAGACACTTTTTGATTAAACTCTAAACACGACGAAAAACCCAGTTTGGGCGAGAAAATTCCATACACTGGCATACGTAAATAACTGCTTTATATGAATATTGTTATTAGTATAAAAAATGAACTATTTGTCTTGAAATTATGAAAATAAATACCTAAACAAATCGGTGTAGTTTTTTCATTAGATTTTATCTTATTACTTCTATAAGGATTCAGTCTAAAAGTTGCAGAAAAAGCACTAAAATCTATCAAAAGTAATATTACTAACACCTACATAACTACTAAATAATTCATATCATAACCCACAAGGGTATCCATGTAAAAATACAATGGAGCTGAACCGTAAGAAACTATGCCATTCGTTTCAAATAGCAGAAAATAATCATTAGAGTCACATACATACGAAGAGAGCCGTTACAGAAGAAAAATGTATTTACTCCACTTGTGTGGCACCTCATTTTTCTTATAAATAACAGCCATTCATTTACTATTTCGTACATTTCAATGAAAACAATATAATAAACGGAAAAGATCCTAACAGTGGATTACTTATTTACACTGTTCTACAAGAGCACAATATTTTTTTAATTAATGAAGACCAGTTATTGTTTTAAATGGGTCACTCCGTGTTTTAGACCATTTTTGTAAATGTATTTCTTCTTTTTTTTTAAGTGCAAGAGAAAATAAACTATTGCAGATGTTTTAAGTTTTGAAGCATTTTTTTTTAATTTCGATCGCTTAGCAATAAAATTATATTTCAAAAACTGGAATTAGATAACAAATCACGCCATATACAAATTTATGATCTGGCAACAGTTTTGATACATTTTTACAAATTATATTCGGTTTTCCATTTTATTTTGATTTTATAATATTTGAATATTTCTTCTGGTTTGCAAATCAGGATCAGGTAGCCTTATGTATACCACCACAATATTTATTTGGCCCGCCTGAAGCCATGCAATGAAATAACGTTAAAGCTTATCGCCACAGAAATTCTTTACCTTTGCCGTACGGCCCGCATTAAACTCTTTGTTTTCTCAAACGATTTCTGAGTGTGGTTGTATTATAGTTAACAGATATTTTCGTTTTTCCTATTTTTTTTGTGGTGTAATGGGGAAATAACAGGAGAGTTTATAGACGTAATAACACTTACCAGAGTCAACAAACATTTGTCTGTTTATTGCAAAAAATTGGTGGTGAACGTTTTTGAAGGTAGAATAAGAAAATTATGAATCTAAAAATGCATTTAATTAAACGGAAAATTTTTATCCTTCAGTTTTTAGTATTAATTTTTAACATCTAAAACGTCATGCATTACCTCGAATATGACTATTTGCAAACAGCAAGGGAACTCGTTGTAAACGTATTAAGCCATCATGAAGAAGAAGAAGAAGAATAATAGCAATGAATATATACAGGGTGGTCCAACGAAAACTTGATATATCATCCGTTGAAAATTTGCATAAATTATTTAGAAAAAAATAATTTTTTTCCGTAAATGAACCTTTTTGTAACTTTGATATTTAAAAATTTTTGTACGCCACTGGACAGTTTTTTTGTAATTTATTTGTTGCGATACTTTAAATTAATTCATGTTTTCCTCTTTGCTAATAAGAAGACTAATACAAAAACTAAAAAAAAAAATGAAATTTCTATTTCTCAGTTGATTGTGAATTTGATTAGTGTTTCATACTGAATTTAATTTTAAGCTAAAAGGAAACAATGGTTTACTCAGTAGCAGAGAGGATTGAGTTGATTGAATTTTATTATGAAAATAGGGTCACTGAATTGTTCGATCAACAATATTGGAAGAATATATATATATATATATATATATATATATATATATATATTCGATGTATGGGTATGTATGTGAATATGCAATAATAGTAAATACTCTTAAAAATATTGCTGGAATACTGCGCAATTGTTGGTTAGCTAAACTTACATTTGAACATTCGTATAAAATGTCTAAAATGTATGTTTTAGGTATAAATTTTGCTTTCTGGGAAAATATATGTAAATATAAAAAAATAGCAAAAACCCAAATAATTATTTATCGTTTTAGTCACTCTTTTTTTAATGTTTACTTCTTAATTAGTGTTTAAAAAATATTTTATCATTATTTTTTTGAAACAATATATTATGTAGTATATATCATTTAAAAGAGACACTAATTGTAAGAATGTTTTTGCGGTTTGGTGAATTTTAACTGGCAATTATTTTTTCCTTCTGTATATGCAAAGAATTAAAATAACAAAAAACTGAATAAAAAGATAGGACAAAGTTGAAAAATTATTTAGAATGTTTGTTTTTTTGTTTTAATTTTATTATTATATTCTTTTTAATTCAAAAAGTGGAAGATGATACTATCAGTAAATATTATAGGAGTAAATATGTTAACAAACAAATTAAGATAACTAATCGTAAATTTGACAAATGCAAGTATGTATCTATTAAAAGTTGTTAAGATAAGCATTAAAACAAATAAAAATAGGTTAAAAAAACACTTTCAATATTCTTATCATATTAAATCAGTTGTTTACTTTTGTATAATATTATTTCATAAGATTCCCCTCACAAGCTTTTTATAAAAATTGAAGATTAAAATAAAACATTAAAGAAGGTGTACATTTTATCTAAAAGCAAATTAAACAATTATACATTTACAACATATAATTAGTTATGAGAGATTAAACAATTGGATATTAAAGCAGGTTTATCACAACAGGAAAAAGAAAACGTGAGAGATTAATACAAATATATGGAAGAATTAACCAGAAAGAACCTCAACAAAACAAACTTAACAGGGAGAAAAGGAAGGAAAATACCAAGGCTATTTTTTTTCAAAGTCCGATTGGTATCGAAAATTAAAACCACATGGAAAATCAGAAATGTTTTATTTGCTACATTTAGTTACACCACCCAGCGGGACATTTTTGTTGTAGGCATGTTTACGTGCTCACTGCGCGCTCAGAACTCACAAGTGCAAAATAACGGAATCGATAAGGTTTTAATTTCCTTAAAAAAGAGTAACTTAGATTCGATAGCTGATAAGTTTCTTTTACTGTACTACCACTATATTTCTTCTATTTGATGAGTCCGGTATTATTTGGTTGTGTGCATAACATGCAAATGACTACTCATTTAAAATCTACAGTTAATTACCTATTAAATTTCTAGTAGAGTAGTCTTTGAACTAAGGTCGCAACGGGAATTACAAAAGAAGAATTGTTGTTGAAGGCACTATTGTAAATACTGAATCATCTTTCTTTTATTAATTTTGTAAATAAAATTGTAAATAAAAATAAAACACACCATGAAGTAATAAAAATAAAAATTTAAAAAGCTATGAAGCATTAATAAACACATTATTACAAAAACCACAAGAAAACATAGAAGTAATGAATGAAGAAAAGGTGTGGGGAATATTTAAAACTACGATACTTGATTTGGCTAGAATCATTTGCGGTGCAAACACAATGAGAAGAAAAATCAAACATCATGGTGGGACTTAGGATATTAAATATTAAGTGAAAATAAAAAAAGAAAAATGGCAGACATTTCACAGTAAAAAAACAGAAAACAGCTACAACGAATATAAAGAACAAAGAAAGAAAGGGAAAGCCCTAGTAATAAAATCGAAACCTGGTAAAATTTTGGTAACAAGTTCGAAAAAGATAGTAGAAGTAACCAAAAGTTATTCTATAGTTTTGAAAATTTGAAGAAATAATAAAAATGTTGGATTTTTAATAATTAAAAATGAACAAGAGGTATTATTGACAAGTGAAACGGAAATCATAGAACGATGAAGAAATGGTTAAAAATATGGAAGAAGAAGGAGCTAGATTGCTGCTAAGAATTAGCAATAAAGTGTGAAAAGAGGAACAAATACCACGAGATTAGGAAATAGGTTCAATATTACCGATATTCAAGAAGGGTGATGTCTATACACATAAACTAAAAACATTGTAATTAGCAAAAACAGGAAATCAGAAATGTTCACCACAAGACAAGGCGGAAGTTTAAGTCCTCTTCTTTTTATAACATTTATGGATGCATTTGCTGATGATATAGTAATTATTTATGGAAGCGAAAAAGACCTATAAGATAACATAAACATTTGGAACGAAGTGCTGACTAAGAATGGGATGATTATGAACAAATCCAAAACAAAAATTATAGCTGTGGCAACAGAAAATATAGAAATGAATATATTCTTGGAAGAGAGAAAAATAAAACAAGTTGACTGTTTTGAATATTAGGAGTAGAAAATGGAAGTCAGGAGAGAGAACTTAACAAAATAATTGAAAAGGCAAACAAAGTATATCATGCAATGAACAGATGCTTAATAAACAAAAAAGAAGTGACTAAATAAACTAAAATGAAAGTATATAAAGCCATCTACAAATCCATTCTTATATTCGGTTGCGAATCGTGGGTGTTAACGAAAAGAGAAAAAAGCAAAAGAGCAGCGGAAAGAAGAGTACATGGAGCAGTATACTGGATAAAGTAAGAAATTAAATATTTAGAAAAGAACTCGATATAGAACATTTTATAGAGCAAAGGCAGCTAGGATGGTGGGGACATTTACAAAGGATGAGTAGTAATATACCTGTTAAAAGAATCTGGGAATCTAAAACTAAAGAAAGGCCAAAGGAGACGTGGGATAGCATAATGGGAAGAAGAAAGACAAAACGTGGTAAGAAACAAAGATACTAGCACTAAATAGAAAAGAATGGAAACATTTTATTAAGAATAAGAATTAGTACTTAGTTATAATTATTTAATTATAATGTACCTATTTTGTTTAAATTCATAGCTTATATTAGTACCTTATTCCCTTTTTGGGTATAAAAGGATTTGATTATATATATATTAATTTTGACTGTTTTATAAACGAGTAGTTAATTGTATTAAATGATAAATTCAAAATATACTTTTTTAAGAAAAAAAATGTTTACTTAAAAAATCCTTTTATTCTGAATTGTATTATTATTTATAAACCGATAACATGAAAATGATCTATAAGTAAATGTTGATTAATTTAGTCCATAACTTCCGTTATCTTACTTACAACATACCAGAAGATACAAATCTGTTTTGATAATCTGCACGTTCGAATTAATAAATGGCATCTGATTATAATAATGCTTATTATTTTTTTGCGAGATTACTTGGATTCATTTTTAAATGTACAATAAATTACGTATAAGTTAACGGATTATGAATCACATCGTAAATATAACTTTCTAGTCACGGCTGAATGTTACGTGTTTCTTGAATTTGATACCAGATCGAATGTTATTCTTGTCTTTTGAGGTTGTTCAGCGACGTATCTTTAGACGGAAAAAGGAAGGTAAGAAAATTGTCTACAAGTTGTATCCCAATTAGCGAGACACTTTCACATACTTGTTTAGATTGGGATTACAAATGCATGTGCAAGACACCTGACAATTTTCTATTCAATGTTTCACATATTAAAAATTAATAAAATATTGAGACATTTCTACATCAAAAGCGTTATAAGAAATATGGGGCAGATAGATGATGAGAAATATGAAACCAACTGGACTGCTATAATTATGAGATTTTTCATTAAGCTAATTCGAGACAGCTGTCTCTCGTTTAAAAATTCTGAAGCTTTTCTGGATAGTGTAACATAAACAATTGGCCAGAAAACCAGGGTAAGAGTGCATTTCGGGAAGATTAACAGTCACGTTGAAACAGCGAAATAATTGAATGATCTAAGTAATATTTTTTGTACGTATTCATATATTATTTTGAAAATAAATATGATTACTTATAGTCATCCTTGTTCATATTTCTATTCGTATTTCGTATTTCTATTAATATATAACGTAATCAATACTTTTGTGAATTTATTATTTTTACCTTTTATTTTGTGCACTTAATTAATTACCCAGTTATTTAATATTACTTACGTAATCAGTTATGAAAAGTTTAAATTTATTTGACGAATATTGTGTTTACCAAAACGAGCGAAGAAGTGAGTAAATAAAATTAGAGTTTTCATAACGTCTTAAGTACAAAATTTGATCTAACTTCGCTTTATATGAGTTGAAAAACATTCTAGTTCGAAACTATTAAAATTAAAAAAATATGGCTTTGATAGGGTGATTGAACCTTGGCTTCAGCATTACTTAACAAATAGGTTTCAGATAAAAAAAGTTAACTATTCAACGTCGAATCTAGAATTAAATAGTATTGGTGTTCCACAAGGTGGCATACTTGGGCCACTACTTTTTATAATGTATCTAAATGACTTGGGCAACGTATTACAAAAATGTAAAATCTACCTTTTTGCAAATGATGCCCTTATTTACTGCTATTTGTGAAAATTTAGGTGATGTGGTCCAAACAAATAATTCTGATTTGCGAAAGTTGTTTGAGATGTTTAAGATAAATAAATTGAGTGAATATAAAGAAATCGAAATTTATATTAATTGGTAATCCTGTCTTACGTGCAAATTTTTCAACCCCATTCTAAATATCAAGATAAATGACCAGTGCTAGTAAGGGTAAATGAAATAAAATATGTAGGTTTCTTACATATGTTAAAAATAGGTTAAAATTGGTTTTTTTGATGAATGATTTTGGAATTAATACATTCCTCTAATGGTCCCTTTTAACTTTCGAATATGGCTGCAAACTGTACAAACTAAGCACTATTGATCTATAAATAAGGATTTTATGCTTTTATTGATTTTCCAATTTAATAAGCTTTTTATGGTAACAGTAACAAAAAACGCAGTATATACTTTTTTTTGTGAGTTAGATTACAGAATAAAATATATTTTATTATGTTCAGTAGACCGGCTCCCTGTACCCGTCATTATTACTGATTTACTAAAAATAACCCTACCTGTCTGGCCCTGTATTTATCTAAACAAAGTTGAAAGCCACACGCAAAAGCAAAAAGCCTTCAAATCTTCCAGAGAATTGCAGAAATTATGAAATAGATATACGTATGTTTGATCACGGAATATCATGCGAAAAGACCCTGAATGTTTAACACTACACACCACGTTCTACCTTTTAACGCTTTTATGTAATTATGCGAGTCAGACATAAAATTATAGATCTAGTCCAAAACCTTTTTCAAGTCAGATGAAATATTTTAGTGCGATTTCAGGGCCGAACTGACGTCACCAAAATATACGCCTACAAACAGAA
This sequence comes from Hermaeophaga mercurialis, assembly GCA_951812935.1. Classification (NCBI taxonomy): domain Eukaryota; kingdom Metazoa; phylum Arthropoda; class Insecta; order Coleoptera; family Chrysomelidae; genus Hermaeophaga; species Hermaeophaga mercurialis. Next base: position 32,359,141 of record OX638359.1, on the reverse strand, counting down.
TCAAAATTTATATTGTAATCTCGGAAATAATTTCTAATTCTAAAATTAAATTTAATGTATATAATATATGAAAAAAATATTCGGCGAAATAATTTATATGTAGTTGCTGACTTTTTCTTGTGGTTTAACATTAGATCATGCTTCAATACGGTCCTGAACAATATACCCATTTTTTTCCTAACAAAGGACGATCAATAAAGCATCTTTATTTATTGTTTTATTCAAATAATGTGGGTTGCAGAGGAATTATAATATATATAAATTTTTGGTTTTTAAGAAGACCAACTATCAATGTAAATTTTGAAATATCTTTGTAATTGTTGAAATCTTTGTCTCGAATTTTAAATTTATTCTATTAAATATAAAGATATCAATAACGTGAAGGTTTTTGTTAACATTTGCATTTATAATAAAAACATAATGATTCAACTTTATTCAATTGTTGGTATTTTGATTTTGTCGTTCCTGAAACATTTTTAAATTTTAAGCTAGCATTATTTTCGAAACTATTTAAAAAGTCGTCCATAAGTTTAACGGGAAACGTTCATTATTCCGATAAAAATAAATTTTTCTTTGGAACAATGTTTAATGTCTTTTCTCAAACTATATTTTTTTTAATTACTAATTTTTGGTTAAAACCGCGTTAAATTCTAGCCACAAGGAAAACTAATGAAACTTCGTAATAAAATCGCCATAATTACACAATAAACCACTATTGGCACCGGCACTAATGATTATATTATGGGACAAATACATTTAATTATAAATACAATTCAATTATGAAATATTTAATTTCTCTATGAATATCTGCTATTTATACATTCGAATGTATACGTAATATATTTTCTTGAAAACAGTAGATTTTGGAATAAGCAAGTCTTATACATTTTTCATTTAGGACGATGTATGTACTAAATTGGAGAAAATAAGTACTAGTACTACTTTACCATATGGCATTAGTAAAATCTAAAATACTGAATTGGTTTCGTAATAAGCTTACTTTCAAGTAACCTCTGTGTGCAATTTCACAAAAAATATTCATAAACCAAGAATATACAATATGTCTCAGTAAGTTGGAACCATATGGGAAACTTTTTTATTATTAGTTTTATGAAAAAAAGTTATTCTTTATAAAAAGTTCTGCATTGTCTAAAACCTAGAATACACTCATCAAATATCAAATTTTTTCAGTGGTATACGAGGTTTGTCAAAAAATATGAGTTTTACTCAAGAGTAAAGTACCTTTAAATTTGACAATATCGAAAAATGTTACTAAAAAAAGTTGATCAGAATTAAAAATTACATTTAAATATGCAAGTACATCAATTTTTTATTATTTGCAAAATTAATGAATATTCACTTATTACGCGTTTTAATTGCAAAATTATTAGAAAACATCGAAAAACTAAAAGGCTTTCATGTGTTTCGTAATCACAAGAGATAAATGTTCATTCAAAATAGAAATATTAGTAAAAAATAAAATAATCTGAAGTTTTAATTTAAATGGATGTACTTGCATATTTAAACGTAATTTTTAATTCTGATCAACTTTTTTTAGTAACATTTTTCGATATTGTCAAAAATAAAGGTACTTTACTCTTGAGCAAAATTTACATTTTTCGACAAACCTCGTATACCACTGAAAAAATTTGATATTTGATGAGTGTATTCTAGGTTTTAGACAATGCAGAACTTTTTATAAAGAATAACTTTTTTTCATAAAACTAATAATAAAAAAGTTTCCCATATGGTTCCAACTTACTGAGACATATTGTATAAAAAAATATTAATATCGTTCCAAACTTATCATGTAATGTACCTGTATACCCTGTATAAAATATATTTTTTAAACAGAAAAATCGGGAGACAAAGTCTATCGTAAATGTCCAAATCAACTTTAATAAATAAAATAATTGTTAAATATTTCCCTAATAATTTAAGTACACATCTCCAAATTTCATACAAAATGATTAGCTTCGAGAATTGCAATTTTAAACCAAAACATTTTTGGGTTCATTAAGATGTCTCCATCCAATTAGAAGGGTCATTTGTACTCAACTTTCGTTCATCCTTCTACTTTGATCTTACAGAAAGATTTAAACATCCAACTAGAAAGGTCTTTTTCTGTTGTATTTTAATATTTTAATCATCCTTCTAGTTTGGTCTAACAATGCGATTCCTGCATCCAACTGGAACTGTCATTTCTACTTATTTTCAAGTTATTATTAATCTTTTTAGTTTGATCTAAGTTTTATTTTTTATAACACTAATCTGTTAACATCATTATCAGAGTTAAATCAGTTTAAAAGTTAAAGTATGTGGGTTTCGATATAAGGTCAACGTTACATTTATTTCATAAGAGTAGTTTTTTAGAGCAAAGTTTATCGCTTTAATTTAGAAACACCCTGTATATACATAGCAGTTTATTAATGGTTTTTTATATATGTCATATTGATTTTATTTGGAACAACTTGGAACATATAATTGGTTGTTGTATAATCTAAGAAGAAATATCGTTCTACTTTGAAGACTGTCTGTTATAAAGCTCCATTATTATAGTAATACATAAATATATTGATCAAATAGGAATTATTGCTTTAGGGTTTGCGGGAACCGATAACATTTTGCAATAAGGTGATCTAGTTTTTCTATCAATTTATATTTCATTATAAAAGTATTTACTTTTCAATTCGTATATTGATATGAAATAATTATAATTTTTGGAACTTTGCAAATGTCAAAATAGTGTTTGTATTTTTTTTTTTTCTAATTTATAATTAAATTCCAATTAGTTTACGCATTACTAGTATTTCTTTATAATTTTAATTATTACATGAAAAGTTGAACGTATAGATTCCAATTTCATTACTATATTTAATTATTTTAAAGCAGAATCAAGCGCAATGTTATTGAATTTTTAATCATATGAATAACAGTTAGTAAAAGTTTAACTATTTTTTCTCGAAATAATTATTCTATGTGTATATAGCTGTAATTAATCCAAAATTATTTTTTGAAAACATCACAGAGTCTTTATAAAATACATTTTTCTATTTATGAACAATTTTCTAAAACCCCTCTTTTTTTCTCAAAAAGTAATTAATTTCCTTCTCCTGTACCCATCAGTTTATCATAACGAAGTGCTTCAACCGCACCCTCTACAATGATCTGAGACTTCAAAAACAGATGGTCGTAATAAAGATAAAAACTAAAGGGCAACTCTCACTGTATCTGAGATTGTGACCTTCTGAAGATTAATATTTAAAATTATTATATTACGGGCGAAATCGTAAATATTGTTTTTTATTTTTACTGGGCTTGCAAAACTACAGAGTGCTACTTTGTTTGTTATTACTATCAGATTTAGCGGAATTAGCAAATTGTTTTATCTAACATCAGTTGCAAAGCAATATTATTTAATTAAGTAAGAAAAGCTAAAAGCGTATTTCTTTTTGATTAAAAACAAACCATAGAAAACTATAATACAAGGTTGTCCTTTACGACATTTTGCTTTCATTCGAATTTCGAAACGCTTACGGAATTGAAGGATGTAATACCACTACTTTGGCGCATTATGTGTTGGTACATTGTTCGCTTTAATGAACACACAATTAAGCCAATTACACCGAACAGTTCCACAGATAATTAATTTCATTTTACATCTTAAGATTTTACACCAAATCGTCATTTCAACTACTTCTGATATTTTGTTACCTTCATATCATTAAAATCAACCTATGAGTGTATTTTGTATAATGCAAGGGACGTCTTCTGTATTATAAATTCATCTTTTTAATATCTACATTCGAGTATGAAATTTGTGCCAAAAGGTCACAATTATAAATCTTTACTTTAGTTTACTCCATTATTATTTATTACGGCTATTTTTGAAGATTGTGAGTTTACTCTTACCAATGTTGATCTGCTACGATCTTTGCACAGTAATTTTTTGGAAAAACGATGTAATTTATTAAACATAAAGCAATGAAAACGTATAAGAATAATGTGAATTTTTAATTAAATTTATTATCTTTCATTTTCACTTGGATCTAAAATAACAATAATAACATCACCTGGCACGCCCTACATATTAACCTTGAACTTATTGTCCATTGGAAATTATAAGACAATATCCTTCTTGAAATATTCAGTCATTACTGTAGTCAAAATGGATGGATGGTTAGCACTTTAAAGACTATGAGTGTACTTTATCAATATTCAGTTGATCAGTGAATATCTTTGGACAATAACTTTCTGGAAATTGAAGTCTTTGGGAAAATATTGTCTAATATGTAATTTATTAAACATAAAGCAATGAAAACGTATAAGAATATTGTGAATTTTTAATTAAACTTCTTAACCGTTTATTTGCACTTGGACCTAAAATAACAATAATAACATCACCTGGCACGCCCTACATATTAACCTTGAACTTATTGTCCATCGGAAATTATAAGACAATATCCTTCTTGAAATATTCAGTCATTACTGTAGTCAAAATGGATGGATGGTTAGCACTTTAAAGACTATGAGTGTACTTTATCAATATTCAGTTGATCAGTGAATATCTTTGGACAATAACTTTCTGGAAATTGAAGTCTTTGGGAAAATATTGTCTAATATGTAATTTATTAAACATAAAGCAATGAAAACGTATAAGAATATTGTGAATTTTTAATTAAACTTCTTAACCGTTTATTTGCACTTGGACCTAAAATAACAATAATAACATCACCTGGCACGCCCTACATATTAACCTTGAACTTATTGTCCATCGGAAATTATAAGACAATATCCTTCTTGAAATATTCAGTCATTACTGTAGTCAAAATGGATGGATGGTTAGCACTTTAAAGACTATGAGTGTACTTTATCAATATTCAGTTGATCAGTGAATATCTTTGGACAATCATTTTCTGGGAATTGAAGTCTTTGGGAAAATATTGTCTAATATGTAATTCATTGAACCTAAAGCAATGAAAACATATAAGAATGATTGAATATTTTCATTAAACTTCTTAACCTTTCATTTGTATTTGGACCTAAAATAACAATACCTAATTCACATATCTTCATCTACATATTAACCTTGAACGTATTGTCCATTGGAATTTGTTAGATAATATCCTTCTTGAAATATTCAGGCGGTACTATAGTCAGATTAGGTGAAGGTTTGGCACTAAGACAATGTGACAAAAAAGCAGAACTTGATTTTTTGGAGGAATATGAAATAAAGAAACCTGGGAAGTTCAATTAACTTAGATCACCTTTTGAACTAAATAATACTAACTAAATATATTTTTAGGAAAAGAAGAATATTGCCCCATAATGATTGGTTGTCAGGTTTATGACATGAAATTCATTTACGTTTTTAATCTTTCAAATTTCTTTCTTTCCTGAGAATGGTATTGTCAGATACCGAAATCTAGGTAGAAATTTAAATGTACTAAAACGCTTTGGAAGACTGGAAATTCAAGATAAGTATTATTTATCTTTCCATATTTACTAAAAAAATGTGATGAACAAATAAAAGTGTGACAAATTATTATAAAAAATTCAAAAAACAAATTCTTATAAAATCAATTAATTTCATAATAACTAACTTGTTATAGTAGAAATTTAAAAAAAAATCTCTTTCTATTATTAAATTGAAAATATCTCAGAAGTTAACGATTTTAGCTAGTGCTTAATAAAAATGAAAGAACATAAAGTGTATTTTCACTTTTTAAAATAAAATACAGGGTGATTCATTTGAAAAAATTGACAAAATCATGTGTTCGTGTTTTGGCTCGCTCTATATTCAATTGGTGCAATAATAAAGAAATTTCTCACAATACTGTACCAATATCAAAAATTTATTTCTCGTATACAATTGACCATAACTTTTGAAATACCCTGTATGACGTAATGAAACCATATATTAGAAGTATGGGGGAGATGAGCTTAATCTAAATTTGAAATAATATATAGGGTGTCCCATTTAAAAAAAGTATGTATGGTTCACCCTGGTAATATGTAACATGCTGTAAATTCGAAAATAATTTTATAATGTGTAGTTTGAAGTTGCTAATAATGTTTGTAAATAACATTTTTTGATATCGCCTTTAATAACGGATATATCGTACTTCGACGCACTAATGCCGCACTCTGTATATGCATATCACACTTAGTCATTGACGGGAGGGGAATGACGTATGACAGTTGAGGATTTGTTAGAAAAATGTCTCGCTCAATTTAGAAATTGACGTATCTCGGATTTTCTGTTCATTGTACTGCATTTTTAAGATATTGGGGGTGGATCGTTTTTAAATGAACACAGTGTGTGTATATTTATTAAAATTGGTGATCGGTAATTAAATAAAAAGATAGGTATTTTTATATTCTTTTAAATAAATTACAAAATACTGTGTTCTTTAATTCTAGAATTTACTCTCTCTTAATGTTTACATATGCAGTCTTTAATTCACATAGATCTGCTAAAATCCGAGAGACGTCAATGGACGTAGATGAATGGATTTTTGGAAAAAAAACTAAACCGTAAACAGTGAGAGAATGTCACGTAACTACCTAGATGTACAAACTTAAAAAAAACCGTCAGTCTATTGTGTAACGATTTATTTCAGTCACAAAGTTCATAAAAAAGTATTTAATAATGAAACCTTGGTGCTACTGAGTACAATTAAGTTCAATCCTGTTTTAAAGAATCGAGTAAGGTTACACTAATTTCCTTCTCTTGGTACAATTATGACAAGGTTAAGTAAGAGTTATAAACCTCTGGTATCCATAGGTATTTACCTCTTGAATAAAACATCGCACGTATATCCTCGAGTCTTACGTAAAGCTGATTTTCGTTTGAAGAACGTTCTTCCTGATTTTCTTGCTAGCAACTCGAATAAAAAGACAATGGAAGGAAGGAAACCGTAAATAACTTTGTAGTATTCAATATTTTTACGTGTTATTTTTAACATTAGCATCAGCGGTACATGGTGTTTGTATTTACTAATGGTGAACTAGATCAGTGTTTATTATTATTAATACAAAAGTCTTTTGAACTAGGTACAACTTTATGTTTTGGTACGAAGAGAAAAAATCTAGTTAATTAAATATTTTTTTTTATTTTGGGTTCTGTTGTATGTATTCTGGAAAAGAGGTATTAAATAGGAACGTTAAAAATATATGAAAATGAAAACTATAGGTATCATGTTTTAATTCGAAAATAATTTCATCTACGAGTATTTCATCAAAAGAGAGTAATAAAACCTATTTACGTATGGAAACTACGGTACAGATGGTTCAACAAATTTTAGGAGGTATATTTCTCTAAATTCCGCCATAAACCATGAATAAAATTTATTTTATTTTACAGTGGCCTACCATACATGATAAGTAACCATAGCGACTCTTTTCTAATTCTAGAATTACTGACCAGTTTAGGTGCAAAGTCGTAATTCTGAGATTAAGAATTAAGAAGAATTTGTAGGACCAGACTGATTTCTTAATCAATGTTGTGGTTTTCATTGTAACCTTTGAAGGTTAAGAGTTAAAGAGTAGCTCGCTAGCTAATCTTCGCCTTCTTGGGGAAAATGTGTTGTATTGTACACATTTGTTTACTATTATTATTATTATTATTATTATTATTATTATTATATCTCGTAAAATGTTCAAATTTGAAGTAACGATATTGTGTAGAAACTTAATGTGGAGTAGATCAGCATTTATTTTAAATTTGTACATTCTTGGAAAGGTCAGTGGAAAGTAAAATAATTGATCCCCATGTTTAAAACGGGTAGAACCTATTTTACACCACATAAATCATTATACTATTTTAATAGTAAAATTATATACATTAGTTATATAGTTGCTATTTAGGGATCAGGGAAAAACATATTTTTTTCCAGTGTTCATGATCGTCAGTTTTTTGTTATTCAGATTCAAACATATAATAGATAATTTTTTTGATGCTTATAATAGAATATTATTTTATGTTATTGTAACTGAATTGTTTATAGTTTGATGTTTCACTTTTGTGGTCATTATCAATCCGGCAACATTGCACTACCTCTCGTCACTTTCAACCGTCGATATTACAAAATCAACAGCTCAAAGATTGTCACTCGAATGACCAATGTTACCGCTTTGAAAATTGAATATTTCACTTGTTTATACTTACCTTGAAAATACATTTTAAAATGCATTACAATATAATGTTACGATTGTATTTTTCTGAATAAAACATTTATCTTTTTAATACAGTTCTGAAAATATAAGATAATATTTTTTTAGATTTACATATTTTACGCATATTTTTTTGTTGACATTTTGATCAAAATAGAATCGTAATAAATACACACGTCGGAATTAACAATAACAATTTATTATATCTTGCAAAATTTATTTAAGAAGAAGAAACTTGTTAAGAAGTTGACCAAGAAGCCACACAACCAACAAAATCTTCAAAGGTTTCTTATTCGACAACAAAGACCTCTCACAAATAGACCCATATACCCAGAAGAAACTAAACAAGAAATCCTCACAAAATTCGCCAACGAAAAATAAAAATACTATAATCATTTAATACTCCTTCATTTTATGCACATGCATTTTTTTTTGTAAATTAAGGCAGCAAAATGTACACTTATATATTTCCGACTGTTTTGCAGATTGGCCTCTTGGTTGTTTTTGTATTTTATTCTGACTAACATAATGCGTTTATTATTATTATTGTTATTACTACTATTATTCAAAAAAATATGTGAGAAAAAATAAAAAAACTAATTTACTCTTAAATAATGTCTACACTTGATGATTCAACACGTTTGCATATCACTAAATAGTGCAATTTTAAAAATATCGAAATCTGCTAATTAATTGCTAAATTTTATTCTTTTATTAAATTTTGGTGCTCTTAGAATATCGTATACTTCGATACAATCCTAATTTATAAATATTTTTTAGCACTAACTTAGCATAGTCACGCATTTATTTAAATCTTTATTTAATCAGGATATTATGGCATTATCAATTTAAGGTCAAACTAGTAAAATAATAAAAATGTATTTATTTCTGAAGATATGCGTTAAAGTACGAAAAAATAATGACGTTTTAAATGGGACAAGTACTAACGACATATTTAATAGAGTTCAAAAATAATTAATCATTATTTAAGTTGCTTTTAAAAATTCCGTTGGTGATGGGTTTAAAAACAGTGAACGGTTATAATTTCGGAAAATTGAAATATTTTCTATCATTTTTTGAAATTATAACAACAAACATGGTTTTAAGTGAAAAAGGTAAACCTTGAATTGTTATTCAAGGATATTCATTCTGTTATCAAGAAATTGTAAAACTTTTTTAAAAACAAATTGTGTTAATGATAAAATAATTGAATCGGTGTTAAATTATAACCACAAGAAGTTAGAGAAAATTTTGCAAATACAAAAAATAGTTAATTCTTTTAAAATGCCGCTATGTGCCATATTCGTGAAAAACCAATGAAACCAATTCGGAAAGAAATAAAAAATATGGGAATAGATTCTATAACAACAAAGCATGTAGAGCAAATACGTAAAAACATTCATTGTGCAAAACGACAAAAGATTTAATACATGTTCCAAAGAACATCAGAGAATTTCAAAATTTAATTGAATCTATTCTCATCGTCACAAATAAAAACGAAAATACGGAGATGTGTACGTTTCAGTAGTGTCCAAAATATTTTCTCTAATTTTTTATAACTTATGGGTTTAACAGATAATTGCTATATTCTACTAGATTTCTCTTCATTTCCTAACAAACTCCCTCTTGTATATAAATATAAATATATTCAACACAAATAACGAAATTTTTAATGGGTGCATTAAAATTTTTCAAGAATTTTAGCACGCAACTTTGCTGCCCTAAAATAGAATAATAATTAGTAAATACCCTTTTTTTTCTGGACCCGATTGGGATGTAACCGATTCACTATTATTTTTATTTACTGCACTATTAGACTTGTTTTTCCAGGTACTAATTAATTATGTTTCAAAATTGTGTTGCTTTGTACCTTAATAATTTGTAAAGAATTTGCTTAGTCAATAAAAATGTAATTCTAATTTTCACATTGCCATATTAAAAATTAATTAAGATATGCAAGCCATTTCAAATAATAAATAAATAAAAAAATTTGATCAATTAAAAGAGGGAATTACATTTCGTAGTTGGCAGAGGCGGCGTGAGAAGGATAATGTGAAATAATTAGTTATTTATTTTAAAACAAAATTGATTGTTCTACAATTTATTGTATTTTAATAATAGTGCTGTAAACCAACCAATCAAACATGAAAAAATATTAACATAAATGACAAATGATATGATGACTATTGAAGCAAATCTGATTCTAATCTATAAAATGATTAATAAATTGGTATCACCTTATTATTATTTAAATAATTTTTTGATAAGGAGAGCTGATTTGTTAGTATACAATGTTAGATCTGATGACAGTGTTAATGTTGAACGTTTTAACACTCAGACATTGCAAAAAACGTTACTGATTGAAGGTTTGAAATTGTATAACGGTCTTCCTTTAATGATTAAAATTTCACCAAATGTCAAAATATTTAAAAAAAAGGCTGCGAGAAATTTATTTCCACATCTAGTTTTGTGTTCTTCTCAATGTGATATTTTTCTTTTAAGATACTTAGAAAATCTGTGATGTGTGCTTTGATTTTTACATTTTTTATTGATTTTTTTTATTTTTATTGATTTTTACATTTTTATTGTTTTTTATTTATATTGCAAATTTGTATATATTTCTTTATGCTTTTAATTGTCAAGCTAATTTTTGTATCATGAAGAAATAGCTATTGCTAAATAAAGATATTATTATTATTATTATTATATGGAAAATGTTAACGTTTCGGTTCCGGAATGTCTGTGATAATCGTAGAAAAAATACTTATACTATTAATCCTATAATAATTAATTTATAATTAGTATGCTACAAATATTCGTATAAAATACGAAGACATATTATTTTATTCACCGCCTTCAGTAACTCGTAACGTATCTGAAAACTGAATACATCCTTTATATTTCGTCATGCAGAAAGTGAATTACAGATTTTTGTCTTTCTTTTCTATTATTACTTTGTATTCATCCAGTAATTACTTAAGGCCTGGGTACGTAGAATTATATATACGTGAGGCAATTAAAAGAATTATTCGTACTTGAAGTCTGGTGCCAAATATGGTAAAAAGTATTATTTATTTAATTATATATTAAAGCAAATTGATAGTTCTTGTGTTTTAAACAATACCAGGAATCTAGAGGAATACATAGGATTAATTCAATCAGTAATTAACAACAATAAACAAAAAATAAATTCAAATGACTAAAGGGAAGTATAATTAATATAATAGATGTCCTATATCTTGCGCCATACAAATTCTTAAGTAATTCTACAACTATTTATTACAAAACATATATACATATCCTAAATACAAAATTAGTAAAAAGTGCATAGTTATCGGTATTGATTATTTTTCAAGGTAATAGATATTTTGTTTTTATTAATATTCCTGACAAATATTTGAGTCACGGTGGTGCCTGATGGACGAGGTGTAACTAATGAGATAGGCACGCGAGATAACACGAAAATATAAATTTATTTCCACCTTATCTTTTCCTTATATTTAACAACAAAGTTAGGATTCCTAAATTTAATTAAACGTAATGCAATCACGAACGTATTACTCTTACACCGGCCTGGTACGACACAGGCAACCCACCCTATAACGAATTTTTAATTAATTTAATAGTGCATTTTACTTTTTATTTTAATTTTTCACTTCATGTTATCTTGTAATTTATTATATCTAGCAATATATAAACGTATTAGATTATTAGATAATTGATATGATAGATAATATGTTTCATTTGAGCTAAACACATCCAAATCATTTGCGAACTGTTGACAAAATGATAAATATAATTCAAATATATTTATTGATGTCAAAAATTACTAAAACCGGGCAATTTTGAATGAAACCGATGAATTAATACTTCTTAAATGTATATAATTATTGTCTCCTAAATTTTCGGTATTTTTTAGTATTTTTCTCTATTTATTCCTGCCTACTGTTTCCATTTCTGTACTCTTATCTTCTTCATATCCCCATGCATTGCCAGTAACCATTTTTCTTTAGTTGTTTTTTCTTTCTTTTGCCACTTACACCGATTTTCAGTACTTTATGTGTTAAACGCTTTTTCCCCATTTTATTCCTTGCGGTCTGATCATTTGAGATATTGTTAGTTTATTAAATTTATTTAACTCTTATTTAGTCATTCTTCTGTAGTTTTCCTCAGAATCTTTAATTCCTCTGTATATTCTCCTTAGTACCTTTTTCTCATATCTGCTTAGATTGTCCGCTTTTTTTTTTGTTAAGTACTCATATTTCTGAACCATGTAAAGTTATTAACCGTATTTCTATCAAAGATTTTGTCCGCGATTGAAATATGTTTTGATGTTATTAGTTGTGTTGTTACTCCTTTTAGCTACTTGGCTTCCTTTACCTATTCTGCATTCTATTTCCTCTTTTAGTATTCTTCTAATGTTTCACTTCTTCGAAACTGTATTCTTTATTTTCATTAATTTTTGCTTTTAGCTTCTCTATTTCTGTTTTTGTCCCATGTAGTTATTTCATTTTGTCCTCATTAATTCTTAACCCATATATTCTTGATTTCTCTTTTAGTTGTCTTATACGTACAGGCTAGTCTTTTAAAATTACCTCAGCTAGTAACAATTTCTTCACCCATAAAATTTCATTGAGTAAGCTCGGGAGACCGAGCTGACCCATCAATTAATTTACCATCTTTTGCACTCTTATTTTCTTCTGTATGTAATTAAGTCAATTTCTTATTTTTAAAACTTTATTTCTACCTACGAGACGTAATTCAATATAGTAGATTATTATTAGTGGTTGTGTTTATAAATTAGATCATATTATTAAGATTTCTAGAAAAGCTATGTTTATTAACTAATCTAACTATTATTTAATATAAACAGGCGGCAAACGTGATTATAACATTCAATATATCAGTTTAAGCAATTAAATTAGCTCAGGTCAATACACGCATCGTTTATTGTTTCTACTTAAAAATAGAAACGGCTGAAAGCACACTTGAACTATTCACATTATTTTGGTCTGCAAGTAGATTAATCCCAATCACTCAGAATAGACGTTATTGGAAGTAAGTTCATTATCAATTTCTATTCAACAGAATCTTTAAGAATAACATGTTTTTTATTATCGAATTCTAGAAATGGTCAATAGTGCCTCCAAAAACAAATCATTTTTTACATTGGTCAAACCTCATTGTGTGTTCTTGTAATATTTAATTTATATGATAGTAAGCCCCTTTTAGTGAATGTTTGTGGTACTTAGATATTAATAGTCTTAAGGACATCCCATTAGAGTCACGTGAAACTTTGGTTTTCCTTTTATCATCAGTGAAACCGTAAAATAAGATAAATTGGACTCGTGGAGAGCTCCCATTTTTATGGATTCTACCCTATTTAAGTCTTATTAATCACATTATATTGTGTGTAATGTGATTACAAGTTCCAGTGGTCGCTCGTTTTTCTAAAATTCTTTAAAGTGTGAATCAATACAATTTAGGTTAGATTAAATTTCATTTCAATAGAACAATTTAAGAAAAGACCGAGGTACGTCAAATATCAAAGATACTACAAAAATGTATAATAATTCATACAAATATACTTTTATAAAGTAATTGGCATCCTTTACTATGGGTAATTTTTGTAATCCGCAATTCGGCAGGGGTTGAAACTTAGTCAATTTTTGCAGTTTAATTACGGCTTATGTACAAAAGATTAGAATTTTTTCAGTTCGTGTGGGCTCGTGGTATTTTTTATGATAAAAACCTCTTTATTACAGTATCACAAACTAGTAGTATACGATTTTTCAAATCATTAACATCAACAATCGGTGTACTATGTACTAAGAGCTTAAGGTAACCCCAAACGCAGAAATCACATGGGTTCAAATCAGAGTATCGAGGAGGCCAGTCCAACGATTGGGATATTTTGCATTCAAGTGGAGTCTAAAATGTACTTGAGATACAACCATTCAAAAACCACATTTGTCGTATAATAATGAGTGCTACACCTTCGTGTAGTACTGGGAGATCATTTTCAGCAAATGTGTTCATAAAGGATGTATAAAGGGAACAAAACACTACCATCATTTTGAAGTAAAATTTTCTAATACATTCCTAGGTGAGTACTAACCAGGTTACAAGGTTTTGTAAGTAACAAAAAAATAGATATTTTTTATGAAATCTTTTTGAAATATGTAAAAACATTTATAAATAGTGACCGAGGTAGGAAATGTGGACCAATTAAATTATCCCTTACTTTTCCAATTATCCTCAATCCATGTATTTCTAAAAATATTGTGGAATGATGACACTATTTTTTATGGATATTTGGTAATGTAAAGTTGTCTAACTTTTAGTGAATTACCATTTGCCAAACCACACATAAAATTTACACTTACAAACAAGCTACGATTCTCTAGAACTCTAGAGAGTAAAATGACAACAGAACTTGAAAAAGCCAACAAAAATTAAATTAGACTTATTAAAAAGATTGCTAACAAGCAATAAAAATAATGCTTTGTCTTCAAAAACTACAAAATCTATTGAAAAAAGCAGCAGATAAAAAAAGCCAAGAAATAAAGCAGGAATTTCGAATAATATTTTTAATATATAAAATTCAACAGTTCTGATATGAAATAAAATAAGGGTTCTTAATTTCATCTTTATAACATAATGGCAATACTGAAAAAATCCCAAAATTACCTCTTTACAAGTACATGTAATCTCCAAAAATTTCAAGTTTCTACATTAACTCGAATTTGAAAACAAAAAATAAAAACTCAATTTTACAATTGCGTCGTTTCTGGGTTCGAGTTTGAGGTTTTATAGGAAAAACTCCTCGTAATTTTTGGCGAAAAACCGTGTATTAAATTTCTTCTGCTTCTGTTTCATAGAAGATGAAATTTAAAAAAAAAATTATGAAATAATACAGGAAAACCAATATGATGAAAGAACTAACAGGAAAAACTAGCACCATAACTGTATAAAACTAAATGGTAGTGAGATCAAGTTTTCACACATAAATTAGTAAATAAAAACAAGAATGAAAGGTTAAAAAATAACGAAAATTTATCTGAAAGCAGTACATATTACCTAAATACTTAATATGATAAAGAGAATTTTTTTTTCCAGACCGCGTGTGTTTATCTTTAACCAGATTTTCAAGCAAGCATGAAGACCGTTATATTTAAAAAGAACGTAACGTTCTTTAGTTGACATTGTTGTAATACAATAATTAATTTAATTAAGATAAAAGCAACAACTGTACTTTTAGATGCGATAAAAATTGGAACTGAAACAGACTGAAAAGCTACATTTATGTGAAATTGTAGATCTACTTCTCACCACTCATTGATTTAAAAGAAATTTAGATTAGAGTTAGAAATAAATGCTTTACTATAAGCAATAAACCACGGACAATTTACTTTGTGAGAACACATTCAGATAAGTATAAATAGTGGATATCAGGAAAATTTTTACATTTCCGCAATTTTAGTGTGATCTACTAATTGCGTTTTTAATATGTATGTAAAAATCCTTTTTGCAAACTAGTTGACTACGATATCATATTTTATGTGATATATTTTGTTTACAGTTTAAATAATTGTCATTTTTATAATCCACCTTGATAAAAAGTAGTAGCAAACTGATAAACAAAAAATAAGTACAATATCAACAAGAAAGATAGATAATAGACAGTACATATAGTATGGAATAAATTCATTTTAAGCTAAACAAACAATTTTGAGGAAAAATCCTGAGACAGGTCGGTTTTTGATTTTAATTTAATGTATGTTTACATAACAATGAAATATACAGGGTTAACCAATTGTGAGTAACGAAATTTTTTAAATGGCACACCCTGTATATTTTATTTTTTTAGACTGCAAATTTCAAGACGATTACAAAAATAAATCATACTTGTGTTCGGTAATTAATAGTTTTGAAGATACAATAACTTTAAAAGGTGTATTTTTGAAGACCTTTAATTAAATTAGAATAACAAAATAATACAATAGTAACAATAAATTGCCACAAAATAAATTACAGTAAGTGTTCGAATTGTCCTCCTTCTTGTTCTTGACAGTGTCTTAAGCAATCAATAAATTCCTGCTGAACTTTATTAATATAATAATAAAAAAGTCAAATATACAGGGTGTGCCATTTAAAAAAATTGTGGATGACATCGTTACTCACAAATGGTTTACCCTGTATATATAAACAAAACAAACGGATATTAATAAATACAGAATGAAATAGCAAATATTATAAAAACAGAGAAATTTGAAATCTGAAGGAATTGGGGTCCGATGTACCCCCACACCATAATAACATACTTTAAAGACCGTAAAAGAAACAATTCGTAATAATTAAATGTTATGTATATGTGTATACATTTTTTGTTTCAAATGTGATTGTTAATATCGTATCTGCAAGAGTTTTTACCTCTAACTTTTTGGAATATTCCTCTTCGAGGGCGTCCTTTTGCCGTTTCAGTTCTTCGTTTTTTTCTAAAAGAGCTTTCCCGAGTTCAGCGGCTAAAACTAGATCGTTTTCTTTTTGTTGTAATTGAGTCCAAACGTCTTCGGAGACGTTTCCCGCTTGGGATTGGTCTATGGCACTACGGTTTTCCATTTCTACTATGTACTCTTCTAGAGATTGCAGCATTTTTTATAATTCCGGCATTTTCCGGTAACGGAAAAGGGAAAACGTGTCCGAATTTCGCGACATTTTCAACTGTAAAAATGAAAATATAGAATTAAACCGAGAAAGTTAACAAATCAATGTTTTAGTTTTGGTTGGATTATATTTTGGTTTTTAATAAAAAATTGACAATGCAATAAAAAGTACTACTTATACAGTGTGTCTAATTAAGATATGGAAAACTTCTCTGTAAATAATTTTGAAAAAATAATTATTTTCATAAAAAGGTCTAAAACCTAAAATGCAACCATTATATATCAGTTTTGTTTATTCGTATGTGAGGTTTGTCAAAAAATAACAATTTTCCTCATTTATTTTTAACAATATCGAAATTTATTATTAAAAAAGTTGATCAAAATTGCAAAACAGATTCAAATATGCAATTAGATCAGACAACCCTGACAAATCAGGTTTTGTTATTTTTTAAAATTCTTTCTACATATTAAAATTGAAATTGTGTAACCAACAACTATACAATCCTTGTTATCTGGATTAATTTTCAGGCATGTTTCTGAAATGATCCAATCCAAATGATCAACATCTTAAAACACGACTTTTGTTTCAGGCAACCCCATAAGAAATAGTCGAGAGGGGTTAAGTCAGGAGATCCAGAAGGCAAAAGAGATTTAAATATCTGTGAATCACTTTTTCATTGAACATATTTTCAATATATTTTCTAAAAAACTAATGCACTCTGGTATCAGACATCGTTTTGTTGGAACCAATTACATTAACTTTTTTGACGTCATTGAATCGATTTTGTAAAAAATTGTAAGTAACACTCGGCATTCATCGATTATTGAAAAAACATGATCCAGTTAATTTTAATTGTTATTATGGAGATAATAAGATTCAAAAATTTTTTTTTCACAAACCTGGTACATAACTGAAGAAAATTGACATCTGTTGATTTTATCTAAGGCTTTAGACCATACAGAAGTTTTTATGAAAATTAACTATTTTTCTTAAAATTAATAATAAAGTTTTGCATATGATACCTGTACAAGGATATTTGGAATGTAAGCATTTGTTACATTTGTAGATAACAAGAGCAGTTTACAAGAAATACATTTCTGCTTCCAAAGACTGTACAAATACTTATTTCCACCCTACGATGTAGGGTATATAAAATAAGCATTTTTATAGCCTTTGAAAGCAGAAATGTATTTCTTGTAAACTGCTATTGTTATCTACAAATGTGTAGCAAGTGCATAAATTATTTGAAACGACCAAAGTGACGTCAATCTTCAGTTAAAGTTAGGCCCTTTGCCAATGCAACACCATATATAAAAATAGTTTTTCCAATTAAACATCAATTTTTTTTAAAATTATAAATTTTTAATCAATATTATTATCAATCTTTAGATGACGTACAATAACTAGTACTCTTTAAGAGGAGTTAAAATAAAAATATTTTAACTACTTTAAATTGTGTGCTCTGCCTAACTTATTTTTTAGATCAATAAAGAATAAAATTAAAATATACTTATTTTTTGTGCCATTCTTCTTATTACTATTTACAGTAATTTACTTTAAACAATAAATAATTTGAATGGTAATTTTAATGATTGAATTTGATTTTCTGTGAAATTTTTTATAAAAATATAGTGATTATTTGTTTAGCAAGCAAAACTCTTTTTCTAATTAATAAGAAAGATTTTCAGACGAATTTAATATAAATAAATATATATTAGGAAAAAATATATTAAACAAATGTACATAGATTAGAGCAGCTATGAAAAAAATAATAAACACTTATTGTTATCAACATAAAAATACAAAAATAATAATATTAAAATAAGTGGCAGATATGAAAACAAACCGAACATGGAAACAGCGATACAAACAAACGAAAATGTCTGTTATGCAAGTTAAGATAAACTATTTTACTTTTATTTTTCCTTCCTAGAAACAATGTCTCATCCCATAACCATAAACATAATCCAACCATTGAGTCAGGATACCGTTATGGGTTCTTCGACAAAACTTACCTGTTCCGAAAATAGGGTACCACCTAATGAAACAAGGCCCTTGGTAAATCCCAAAGAAGAACTGAAAGTCTCACTTATAAACACAAAATAAACTCGTAATGATTCAGCAACAGAAATTTCGACACGCACCAGCACTCGAGTTTCGGAAAGAAATTTAACACTCCGACAACAAACACTGAAAACGAGATCCGCCTCGTCTAGTCGCTAAGGTAAATTTGATCGTTTTGTTTTCAAACTTGCCCGCGATTGTTACCTGGTGACGCAGTGTTGCCAACACGTTACAAAAAGCCGGAGTTTTACGAATTCAGAATGTCTATACTTCATCATTAACAGATGGTTAAATTCCAAAAATATGGTTACGTTAATCGGTACCAAAATCAATGAACTATAGACGTGAGTTTCAAAAATAAAGGGAAATTCAAGAACTCACTATTTTGTAATTTATTTTATTTATTTCCAATCACCAATTTGACATAAATAAATATATATAAACATTGGAAATAATAATAAAATTATGGTTCCTTGCATTTTGTTTCAGAAGACTTGTTATCTGATTCCAGAGAAATTATAACAGTTTCTGAAGAGATATCAATTATGTTATCAAGGTTCCACATTGTTGACTCTATTCCTATAAAATGATTAATACATTTTTATCATTTCTCACAGATTACTTCAGACTAAGTGAATTAAATTTTAGCATCTGGTAACTGAAAAGTTGTGTTATTTCTAGCAGCGTAACCTTTAACTTGAGCCCATATTAATTCCATTGGTTTAGCTCGCGCTGGTAAAGGAGGAATTTCAATTCTTCGTTTTTTGCCAATTTCCACAAAAATGTACTTTTTGTAATTTTGCTTATATCTCTTGACAATGATTAACAATTCTGCTTTCAGCATTGTATCGTCAAAGGCTATATTTTTAGAACTGAACCATGTTGCAATTTCACCTTTCTTCCATTTAGTGGTTGGTAAAGTTTCAAGTAATGGAGTGGTAACTTACTTTCTCCATTACAATAATCGAATATTTCGGTGTTAATTCAATCATTTGTTCGAAATATTCCTCAACTAGGTCTTCATTTATTTCTTTGTGATAAACAACGGTCTTTTTCGAAACAACTAAAAGTAGACCACCCTCAATAAAATGTTTCATACTATCTATATGACAAAAAATTATTCTTGCACCTTCACCTGTAAGTTACTTATTAACAGTAGTAAATCCTTGCAAAAACGCTTCTTGACATGGGTTTCAATTTTTGTGTTGCCAAACTTTTTCTACACAACCCATGTTTCGTTTAAATAGAAAATTATTTTTTTTGTCCTAATTTGTTTTATTCTTCTAAAATACTGTCGTCTCCAACATACATTTTCTTCAGAATCAATTAACAATAAAGCGTCTGTCCATTTTTTCATATTTAATGTTTAATTCATGTATTACTTTCCACAGTTTATCTCGGCTTATTGTGGGTAAATCAAATAAAAGAATGCAACCTACAAGAAAACCGTTCATAAGGCCTGTATGACAAACAATTATTCTTGCACTTTTACCTGCAGCTTTCTTAATACCAGTAGTAAATCTTTGTAGAAACGCTTCTCAAAATAAGTTTATATTTTTGTCTTGCTAAACTTTTCCTACACAATGTCTTGCATTAAACCATGTTTCGTCTAAATATAAAATATTTTTATTTTCTGTTCTAATGTGTTTTATTCTTCTAAGGAACTGCTGTCTCCAATATACAACTTCTTCAAAATCAATTAGCATTGAGTAGCTACCCGTTTTTCATATTTAAAGTTTAATTCATGTAATACTTTCCACAGTTTATCTCGGCTTAAATCAGCAACGTTGTTTATAGCTTATAAGACATAGCCTAAGGTTGGCATTTGCTTGTTCAAAAAAATTAGTTAACAAGCTTAGAAATTGTATTTTTTTAAAATTCATCCACGCCGACTTTTAATACTTCTGGTCTGCCTAGTTTTGGCGTTGGTAAGGTTACTCCACATGATTTTTCCTCCTCTAAAACTCTATACATCGTAGATTTTCCATATTCTATTACTTAAGATGACATTTTAACTACAATGTCAACAGTATTTTAAGGATTATATTGCCTAAAATAATATATATATTCAACATAACCCTCTTTTCAGTGAGCGACAAATGGTCTAATTTTAATTTTTTCACAAGTTACTTCCATTTTGAGTCACTATACTTTTTCACGTTTATCGAAAACTAAATAACTGAATTGTTACAAACTTGAAATTTATTTAAATAAAATATTAATTACGTCGACAAGTAATTAAATAAAATATAATTATCACACTTTCTATCGCGGTTACGGCTATGACCGGCGTTAATGTGATTGTCCGAGTAATGAATTAAGTTTTAAACTGAAATCGTCGCAAATAATTTAAAACCAGTTATAAATATTGCGGATTTACCGAATGTACCGAACTATGATTAAATAAAATAAGCATTTAATGAAAATTTGGAGATGTAACTAGCTTTAGTCTTCACAAGCCATCTTCAAGTCACAAGTGAAGATGTACAAAAATTGTCGTTGTTAACTGCTCCACTGAGTTTACTACAATCAACTGGGTATGGGTAGGCAATAAAAACTAAATTCTTAATTAGTATGGCACAATTAAAACTTAAATAGCTGTAAAAAGTCTTGGGAGATAATTAATTGAAAAAACCTTCGGAAGAAGGAGGGTCGAAGAGCAGGAATTTTGTAGGGAATCCAAAGATAAGATCCAATGTAAATAAGTTCAAAAGCAAGTTATAAATATTAATTTTTAGATGCGTTCACTTAATATGTTATTTAATTACATTTATAAACTTGAAGGTGGTCTTTGTAGAAACTAATTGCGTCACCTTTTTTTTTATAAATAGTGTGTCGTTTTTATAGATACAGTATGGTGCAAGTGAAAGGACAAAAAAAATCATCAAGAAAACCTGAAACAGGTCGATTTTTAAATTTAATTTGCCACATTTTCCAATAAAAATTGATCATACAGAGTGATCCGCGTTAAAATGACTGGTTCATCGACTATGCAATAGCCTGTATATTATGTAATTTTTCAATTCATCTTAAAGAGCTGAATCCAATAGGCTGCACAGTTGGGGTCTAACATTCATAATTATGGAGATACAGGGTATTGAAGATTCCTATTTTTCTATTTTATTTTTTTTCTGTCTCAATCCTAACCTTTCGAGAGGTATTAAATGATGTCAAAAAGTAGAGTAGGTATACAGGGTATTCTAAAAATAGCGTCAGCAGATAAAGTATGAGAGAGGCAGAAAATTGCAATTTTTTAAATACCCTCTACACCTACGTAACTTCTTTGACATCAATTAATATCTCTCGGAAGGTTAAGATTGAGACATGTGCATCGTTTTGAAAAATTTGTAGGTGACCTGATAAAGATAAATAGCAATTTTCAACACCCTATAACTTCAAAATTATGAATATTAGAACCCAAGTGTGACACCTTTTCGGATTTAGCTCTTTAAGATGAATTGAAAAATTGCATAATAAACAGGGTATTCCATAGAAAAAGTGCGACGAAGGAGGCACTTTAACGCGGATCACCCTGTATAATCAATTTTGAAAATGTGGCAAATTAAATTTAAAAATCTACCAGTTTTAGGATTTTTTGATATTTTTTGTTTACAAAATATTGAATTTATTTGCACCATACTGAATGTATCATGTATCGTTTTTGCGATGCAAATCTTGTACATTGTTTTTGATAATTTTAATAAAAGTAATAACATTTTGTGGAAAATGTTAAATTAAACCATGCCATTTATTCATATTGTTTTCTAAAGAAAAACTCATTACAAAATTACAACAATCATCTTAAAATGGACAATAAATTTTTAACGTCATAGTAGATATTAAACAACAAAAAGTACTATCACAATTAAATTTTATAGTCTTATTATTTTTGTATACCTACGTCTACGCACCTGTTAATTGAAAATAAAAAATCGTGGGTGTTAAGTACCCATCTGAATAGAAGTGACCTGCGTCAACCCAAATGTCGATCTAAGCAAAAGCATATTAAACGTTTAGTATGTGATGTCATTTTTGGAAAACGAGAATCCTACTCATATGAACAGCTGATCTAATCGATATAAATCCAACGAAATAATCAATTTTATTTCGAACAACGAAAAATAATACAAACTCCGAGGTGAGTGGTCGAAATACACCGTTGCCGGATTTATTTAAGAAAAGTACTAACTTAAGAGAATATTCATAAAGAAAAAATAATTTGATCGCAAAAAATGTCTTCGATTAACAATAGATACTTCTATCAGCGTTTTGCAACATATATAAGTATAATATTAACTGAAAATAAAAAATATTTAACTATAATTCTATAATGATCCACTCAAATTTAATTGAGAGAAGTTTTTAAACTAGTATTAAAGTTAAAAGTTTGGTGGTGTTAGATCTGGAGATGTTGCCGGTCATCCTATAAAATCCCTCCCATCTGTTCTTCACAGTTTTGTTCATCTAGTACAGATATCTTAAAATAAGTGATACACCGCTTACAGCGAAACCAAGAAAACAATTTTTAAAAATTAGTATCACTTTTGATGGATTTTAGTTCATTTTCTGTGGTTAACATTTTGTATAAATGGATATTTTAAATTGGTTTATGATGAGTGTAAAAATTAATCAATACTGTAGAATCTAAGTACTTATTTTTAAATATTTAGAAATGTACAGAAGACTGGATAACTAAAATTTCTAGATGTTACGAAAACTTAGTTACAAATTTTATTTGTTTTGTATTTAACTAAAAATGAGACAAAATCAAAAAGCAATTTGGACGGACTATTTTTGTAAGTTTACAGAGGTACTAAAAATAACAGAACATATGTAGGTTCCAAAATAATATTGTCTATATAAGCTATTATATTTTTTTCAGAAAATCTGTTTCAGACTACCAATTTGAAGATAAATTGTGAGAGCTAATCAAGTTTTCTAATTTCAAAAACAAAGATACTTTAGAAGCTGCAATATATTTTTTGAACTTTTCTTTCATGAAGAAACTACAATAACTTCTAAGAATACAAATAATTTTCCAGCAAATGAATATTATGTAGATTTTTGAATCACTCTGTAAATATAACTGAAAAGTATATTTTATTACATGTATTATTATTGAACGTTCATTATTTATAAGCTAATCTGTTGCATTTTAATTATAAAGAAAATTACAATACAAGATTAAATCAAGTCATAAAAATTTATGAATTGTAAAAAAGAAAAAAGTAATCCTACTCTATTATTTACATTTTTAAAATACTAGTATTTTTTAATGGCTCTAGTAAATAAGGAACATCAAAATAAAACTAGGACAATTTTTCAGCAGTCATCAATATTGAAATACCCTTACATTCTGTTCCTAAGCAACAGACAAACAAGATTGTAAATTACAGTATTAATACCATTTCTATCGTTGATCATTCGTTTATTTTACTAGTTATTTGTAATTATATACACAAAAATGAATCAACCAAGAACAAATAACACAAATACTGATAAAGAAATGTACGCAATGGCCGAAGAAGAATTAGCCAGGCTTCGTAGACAGGTAAAACATAATTCAAATGTATTCTGTTATTTCAACAAATAATATCAAGAAAAAAATACCCAAATTCAATAATTTATTTCCAAGTCCAATCAGATTCTGATACAATAATACCGTGAGTGAACAAAGAGGATTTGATATAATAGAGGTGAAAAGAAGAAATGACCTTGGAGTTATTAAAAAATTAAATACTTACCAGATTATTGTTTTATTAATATTTTTGTAAAATAATATTAATATTAACCTTTTGGTTAATATTGACAGAAATGTTTTACTTTCAGTTACGTATTATGGAAGAAGATCGTTTAGCTTTCTTGGAAGAAACTGGATCGAAATTAAAGAAACAAAGAAAAATAATAGAAACTTTAATAAAGCAAAAGAAAACTATCGACGAAGAAATTACTGTAGCAACTTGCAAAAAACAACAAGAAATTGACAAGAAGTTAGTCGAAAAAATTAGCAAAATCTCAGAAGATTATAAAAAGTATGATAAATTTGTTAGGATCGAAAATGAACAGTTGAAAGAATTGGAAATTCAAATAAGAAAGGTAGAAATTTTTAAGTTGGGATATTTCTATTTTATTAAAACCAAAAAAATTTTAAAATCTTAATTTCTTATAAAAAAATGTTTTTACTACAATATCTAAAGCTATAATTGTTATATAGTTCTATTTTCCAGAAAAATACTGGCTAACTTTGACACATTTTGTAAAAAGATAAGAGATGTTTATTATACGATTTAAGTAAAAAGAATGATATTTTCGTATTTCATGTTATTTAAATATTTTTCCAACCAATATTGAATTTCTGCTTGTATATGACTCCACAAAATGTAAATTATCTTTTGAAAAATTTAAGTATTGTTTAAATATTTTTCAATGTGTACAATTTTAATGTTTTTAAATCTTTAAACGCTTTTGATTTTGACACTTTTCTAATAATCTAATGATTTACATTAAGATAGTAGAATGTTACTATTGATCTAGGATGGAGAAATTTTCGAAGACTGTAAAAACAGAAAAAAAATTTAAATTGGATTGAGAAATAAAATATTGAAGTACTAAAATATTGAAGTACACATTGTGTAAATCAAATGGGTCATTTGATGGCAAATTGTGTTGAAATCAGCCGAGAGGCCCTTTTTGGACGAGAACGGAAAATCAAATTATTTACAACCTTGGTGTAAATTCTGTAACTACAGAGCTTTAAACTATTGCAAGAAAAAAAGCAAACAAATCCAAAAATCATTTTATTAAAAAAACAGTAAATTACAATAAATTATTTAAATTAAGAACAACATTCTCATAAACAAAAAATCAGTTATTTGTAACAAAAAATTTAAAAACTTAACAAAAGATTAAATCTAATGTTTTTTCAAAACATGTGCCTTTAAAGTTTTTTTATATTTTGCCCGATAATCACACAAATTACATTTTTCTTCTCGCTTGTTTTGATGTCTTAAAACATGATCTTTTATGTTAGACATTTTTCGTGTTTTATGATTACATTTATTGCAAATATAATACCAAGTATCTAAATCGGTAACTTTAGAAAAAAACATGTAAATCTCTTCTGGTTTGTATTCTTTTTTTGAAGATTGTTCAACGCCAGGCTCTGTTTCAATCGAAATATTTTTTTCATCTGTAGGTTCAGTTTTAATTAAATGACACTGGTTATCATTCATATCAGAATGGATCTCTATTCGTTTGTTATTCAATTCAATTACCTCATCTGTAAACTCTGTTTGAATTGAATCAAATGCGTCGTGTACAACTTCAGTCTTCACAAAATCAAATTTTCTGTTTAATTCATCATTGTTAACTGAATTAAATCTGTCATCAACAACTTCAGCTTTAATTAAATTGTTATAGGTATGTTCATTTATGTTCAAATCAATTTTTTCACCAGGTTTTATCAACTGAAATTCTTCATCTAAAAGTTCTGTTTTGACTACGCAATTTTTGACCTTGCACTTGTGGGATTCATATCTGCTTTTCATTTTAGTTTTATATTTACAGTTTTTACAAAAATACATTTGAACTTGGTGTTGCTTCATGTGCCTTCGAAGATGTTTCTTGTATATCGTTTCATAGTTACAATTGTAACATTTGAAAGTTTCAACTTCTGTAGCTTTTTTGTGCAAGAGTTTGTGAGTTAAAAGACTAGAACGCCATTTTGAACTGAAACTGCACACATCACATTTAAATTGTGCTTCAGCTAGTTTTTCATGTACCAACAAATGTGAATCCAAATTTGATTTCCTGTAATTTTCATAAGGACAGTAAGGGCAGGTGAATGCAGCTTTCGGTATTATTTTGCGCTTTTTCCTAGTAGTACTAAAAAAAAAGGATAATATTGAACACAAAATAATATCTATCGTGATTTTAAAAAACAGCCAATGAATCCATCCAACCAAACAGTGATTTAAATAAACACTAAAAATAGGTGCACAAAAGAAATCACAGTTGGAGTTCCACATGGTAAAGTCCTAGGGACAACTGAACCGGGAAAAACGTTGCTTGTTACAAAACTGAAATTTTACAGAACGATTTTTAAAAAAATAAGTGTTGGTTGAAAAAAGCAATGTTACTAAAAATATAACATGCGACGTTCCTCAATCATATGCCACACCCGCACCTATTACTTTTTAATAAACCTTCCAATTTAAAAGAATTTATTAAAAATTAATATTTAATATAGATATAGTGAATGGATATTTTTGTTATTCAAACAAAAACTAAGGAATAAAAAATTTAATTAATCAAACTATTTAAAGGGAGCAAGTTGATTATTGCAAATCTACAGAAACAAACAATCTAAATGACGCTGAGTTATTGCCTTTTAGTCAAAAATAAAATATTCGAATTTAGAATCAGGAAGCACAAAAGCGATGACACGATATAACCGAGAGTCACCTTAAATGCATTAATATTCTACCAGACGTTTTGTTAATAGATATTTGGAGGAAAATACTGACCTACAACTACTGTTACTGTTAAGCATTTCTTTTTCGTTCACATCATTATCTTCAAATTTTATTTCGGGATTTGGTGATAAAATTTTATATTCGTTTTTAACATTGTTCAAGTCAATGCTGCATTCCTCAGAATCATTTTTAATTTTCTTTAGCTCTTCAAAAACAAGGCTCAATTTGACTTTCTTTGAGTTAATGTTATTTAAGCTGCCATAGGATTTAATCACTTCTTCCGAGTTAAAACATAACATCGTGAACTTGAATTGAATGTGTAATAACTCCACACAATAGTTACAGAGAAAAGGTTCAGTTATCAAATGAAATTCCTAAAAATGATCAATATATACATGGTCAGTTTAGTTATATTAGCATAAATAGAAACAAATTACATAAAATTTTGCCGTTCCCAACAAGAAGTGGTCGCTTAACCCTCAAAACCCTCCCTTATGTATTGGAATAAATTTTAGAGTTTTTCCCAGAAAACTTTAATTGTACAAAATTTTTTATAATTGCTAAAAAAAAATTACCAATACCGATTAATCTTATAGTTGTTTTTTGATAGTACTTTCAACAAGACGGTCATTTCGCGATAAATGTGTAAAATTAAATATATGAAGATGGATAGGATGTCGAGAACCCTACAAAATCACCAGATTCTATTTCTTTATACTATTTTTATGCGGTTGCCTTTAGTCAGTTTAAAATTATATAATTTAATTATTAAACTAGTGTGGTGTTGTTTTGGCTGGTAAGTTTATTTTGTATTTAATTTAGTTAATAATAATAATAATAATAATAAAGCAGATTTAGAATACCGTTGAATGGAGAACTAAAAACCATCCCTACACCGCTGCGCTGGTGTTGGAATGTTATTTTTATAATATAAATATATATATATATATATATAACAAAACCAAAAGAATAGGTTTTTGTCTAATGACTTTCATTATTATTTGTCGCTGCATTGAGAACGTTTTAATCACTCTTAAGGAATATAATACCATACAACTTTAACCTCTGTTTTCATTCATGTATTGCATGAAATCTATAAGAATAATCAGCATTGGTAAACTAATCTTTTTTGTAGAGACTTATATATGAAGGGTCCACGCTTAGAACCATCAAGATCCACTTTTGGTTGATTTAAAAAGTGCACTGCTGTTTTGTCTGGATCGAACATTACTATACTTTCCATTACTGGAAACGGACATAAACCACCAAATTACACAGATATTAACATGAAAAAATAATAAAAATAATGGATAATGTTGTAATAATGATGGCTAGTGACATAAGCGATGAAAATAGAAATAGTGGGCAGGAACCATCTACTCCTATTTGAACAAAGAAACGCAAAAAGTATTGTCAGATAAGTGACTATCAAAAAATTACACGCATCAACTAATGAACTTGTAGCAGATTGCGACTGAAAAATATAAATGTTTTGCTGTACTATCATCTGATAAAATCAAAAATTATAAAAAAAATTAACGAGTTGGTGAGAGGGGGCACGCATAATACCTTATTACAGTCCTCCTAGTTCAGACAACGAAAAGAGGACGCCCAAAGATTCAATTTTTTTTTCATATGGATACCTTCGCCTAAACGTTTGATGTTTCTATTAGTAACATACCAGTTATAAAACATTTCTTGTTTTTTCGTGGTACCATAGCTTCGCGAGTTGAACAGATCATGGAGCGTCTGGCAAATATGAAAAAGGATAGAACAAAATACCAGAAGATACCGTAAAGAAAATAATAGAATTTTTGAATGAGTTCCAATCATGGACTGATTTTTTGTAGAATAAATCTCCAGAAGTATACCCATTCCCTACAATACCTGTGAAGTTACTGATACCACAGCTTTTAGTACTCAGCAGGAATGACTGCCCCTAAAACAAAAAGTGCAAAGAGGAAAAGAAAACAAAAAAGTAATAAATAAAGAGGAAGAAGGAAACAAAGAAACTGCAGATTACTGGTGTTCTGACAAATTCCAAGCACATTTCTATCTTATTAATACTTTTTTAGAGAACTACATGATTGTTACCAGGTAGACTGTTAACTTCTATTTTCTAAGATATGCTTAGCTGTACTACATGAAAATATTAAAATTTTAATTTTAGGATCATCAGTTTTTTTGAAAGTTAATTATTTGCTCTGCCGTTAAAGTTATCCTAAAGGAACTTGATTGTTTTCAGCGTTCGTTAAAAATTATAAGGGGTCTGTCCTATAAAATAAATTTCTCAGCACCATCGCTAAATAGATATCACCTCTGAAAAGAGGAATTAAAATTGATTTATAATTCCGAGTTAATGTAAACTCTTGAAATTTTTGGGGGTTGCATCCATTCATGAAGATTTAATGATATTTTTTCAATATTACCAATATAATACTTATTTATATTTCTATTTTTTCAAAATTTTCAATTATGTTACTTAAAGATTATAAACAATGCTATTGTATTTTGTTTTTTTGATCAAAAACTTAGTTTTATAGACAAAAAGTTAAGAAATTCTGAATATTTTTAATTTATAAAACTCAACACCATAAAAAAGTTGACATAACATAATAGTAATGCTGAAGAAAATCCTATAATTAACTCTTTACAAGTCTATGTAATCCACCGAAACTTAAAGTTTCTACTCAAGACTTGAGAAAAAAATTTAAAATCTTCATTCCGCCTTTTGGTGGGTGATGTCTCTTTAGATGTTGGGCTGAGAAAAATTTTTTATATGAAAATCCACCCATAATTTTCAATGAAGAACCTCCTAAATTTTTTCACATGTATTTATGTATATCATTTAAACTATTTTTTATTTATAAAGTTAATTTAAATTTATTGTTAGTGCTAATTAAATGTAATATTTTAGTTAAGTATAAAATTTTTTGAGTGGTTTTTCCGGATTAAAGGAGCCCCTGCGACTCTTTTGTTTTTAAAAACTATTTCATTAAAGCGTTTAATCCCTAACTACAAAATATACTATTTTCCGCATTTTAAGGTATAATATTAATGGACTAATTTTTATTGTTAAATATGATTCAAATATATATTGCTTTAAAAGAATGACAAAAACAGATGTGAAAATTTCTGGACACTTACTATTTCGGGAAGACATTTCACCATCATATTTTCTAAGGAAGATTGTTCAATTACATTGTTAAGAGCAATTAGTTCATTTATTCCGTGGTATTTTAAACAAAGTAGACATACTTTTTGTGCTTCTAATTTTACATCATTATTTAAATCACAAGGAATGATGTCTTCAATATTTATAACTGGTTTCCCATCGCCCTTATTAAAGTTATTCAAGTTACTTAGAACAGTTTTTTTGAAGTTAAACGATATTTGTAATTTGCTATTACACGAATTACATATTCTAGCACCTTCAATAAACGTCGCAATCTGGAAATAAAGTGATATGGATTAAACTATATCCACGCAGAAAAACTTACCATTTCAATTTTAAGATACCGTATCATTTTTATTTTAATACTATCTAAGAGTAACAAATCTTTTTGTCTCTGTTCGAGACATATTCGGCACATGTGTGATAAAATCTCTGCCATTTATTTACTAATAACAACTCATCGCATGAAATTAATTTTAAATCACTCAAGTTCAAACTGTCAAAATTTTCACAATTCTACCGGATTGTTCGATACTATGTTGCCAAATTAAGTAATTTAGGAAGGGATTCTTTATTGTCACTTACCTTTTTTCGGAAACTGTCTCACTATGAGACCGATGGTCTGTTCTGTTTCTGATTATTTCTGGGATACTTTCATTCACTGCAGCACATGGCACAAAATTAGCGGTACGTTTGAGTAAGAGGTATCCGCGTCCCATTTCTTGGCACAAACATGTTGTCATCTTGAAAACTGCTATTCCAGTAACAGGAGCAGCATGAAAGAGGACCCGGAATGGACTAATTAGAGGCACACGTCGTTAAGCGGAAAAATTATCTTGATTAGTACCCGCGTGAGCGTCAAAGACACTTCTGTAATCACGATTTTGTAAATTTGGAATATAATGATGTCTCTGACAGTAAAGATGTCAAATTTATATAAATGATAAAATAATGAAGAATAACTAAGAAATCATGATTAGAGAAGTATCTTTAACGCTCACCTGGGTGCTAATCAAGAGTATTGTTCCACTTTACGACGTATACCGCCAGCGAGTCCATTTGGAGACCTTCGTCATGTTGCTCCGGTTACTGGAGCAGCAGTATTCAACATGGCAACGCTGATTTTTGCCCGTGTCTTCGCTTATATAGCCTCGCCATAGACGTATTCGACTGTTTTTTCCAGGTTTTGACCAATCAGTTTTATTATTTTTGAAGGGGATGATGGTATGGTAACGATAAACACCTTCAAACTAGATATTTCACGAATCGGTTATTTCATTAATTATTACAGTATGTTCAAAACATAAATATTAATAGACCGTGCAATGTAACTGGTAATTTTTCTATAGTATTTTCGCCATCAGGAGAGAGTAATTAAACCTAATTATATATGAAAATTGCAGCACAGGTGGCCCAAAAAATTTCAGTGTATTTCAATAGCTTCTACCATAAAGCATTAATCACATTTATTTTAGTTTTACGGTGCTACCGGGTATATCCGCCAAATAACAATACGAGACCTTTTTCTAATTCCTGATTAAGTGACCAGTATACATAGCAGTACCGTGTTTGTGGGATGTTTAACGGATTACTAAAATATCTTAAATATTTATAATATATTAATTATTTATAAAAGAAAATAACATTTATTTTAAGAATAATTTATAGATATAATTGCTTGAGAATTCAAAAAAGTAAGAAAAACAATTTATTATAATTTCCAAAATTTATTTAAAAAATTGTTACTTAAAAACTTTTACTCAAAAAGACTGTCTTCGCTGTCTGAATCACTATTGTTAACAACAAAAGTTAGAGGTTCTACCGCGTCTTCTAAATATAAATTGGTCCAGATTCCACATTTTTGTTCTTTTTTAAGAACATGATTGATATATTTGTCCCAATTTTCACGAGTCACTTGTTTAATAGAGTTTTCCAACAGTTTCCAAATATCATACAACTTAAGTGTTGTATTTTTCCGGTGAACATCTCCTTTAACTTGCGCCCATATCAGTTCAATTGGGTTGAGCTCACAGTGAGAGAGAGGGAGAGGCAGTAAAATAATTTCATCTGCTGCTGCAGTTTCACCGATAACGTACCGTACTGGAGATTTGTTTAATTTAACTAATTGGAGCAATTCAACTTTGAGCAATTCTGCAATAGCAGCCATGGTTATTCCTATTAACCACTCGATGATCTCTGCTTTATTCCACGACATAGTGGGAATTCTTTCAATTTATCTGAGTAATAAGTAGCATTGTCAGCGTTCATATCCTTATGATAATCTTCAGTTTTTTTTAGATGCAAATATTAGACTGCCTTCTTTCAAAAAGTGGATAAGCTTATTTGAGATTAGAATATTGTTATCTTTTCATATTTTGGATACTGTATGTCCTTCATTTATCCAAGTTTTAACTAAATAAAAAATTGCTTTTTTTCTGACCATACTGAAATATGGTTCTAAGATATTTTCTTCTCCAGCAAATAATTTCGTCATTATCAATAAGCATAGATTTCCTATCTTTTTTTGACCACGTAAAATTTCATTCTTTAAGGATTTGCCAAATATTTGTTTGTTTTATGCCAAGCCAATGGGAATCTTCTTTTATGGATTTCATAATATTTGCTAACGTTGGATTTTCTGTTTTAAAATAAACAAATGAAATGTATGTACCTTCTTTCTAATTGCTATTTTGTTTCTTCTGGAAGTTTTTGTTTTTTGGTTATCCTCAACATAGTGGACTGACCTTTCATACGTTTCACATATTCCGAACTATTTTCCATACTGGACTTCGAAGAATACCAAAGATAATTGCGATATAGCAAATTCTATGATCATCATTATGTAGAACAACAGCTCGAGAAGTTTCTTTTGAGCTCTTTTCAATTTTTCTCAGTTAAACAACAGAAACAAATTAAGACTAAGTTTGTTTTTGATGATTCGGTCTGTTTCAGCTAGACATCCTGTGATAATATTTATTATTATTTGATTGCAATAATAACCGAACTCGGTGCAATATAAGGAATGAAAAAAGGATTTCACAAAATAATTAACTAGGTACTCTACAAGAGAGAAAACAAACCTGATTGGTTGCAATCGTTTTGATACATAAACCATTAGATGTTAAAATGGTTGCCTAAATACGCTAGTTTGGTTTAATAGAATGTCACAAAGCTCTATTTTATTATTTTCACTTCATAATTCTATAAAATAAGTTAGGAACTGAAAATACTTATTTTAAGTAATTTCTTTTAGCTGGAAGAAGAAATTAGAAAATTGACACCGAAAACAATAGTAACAGATCAGGATTATGAAACTCGATTAAAAAGTGGAAGCAGAAGTATCAAAATTTTACAAGACCGACTGGAGAATGCTATTAAAAGATTTTGTACCTTGTTAACCGAAAATAAAAAGCTTAGGGAAATAATTGATCATCTGCTCAAGGAGAGGTAGCCAAGTTTAAATAAAGAAATGTAATCAAATATTAATAATAGCGATTTTCAGATTATTATTTTTAATTGTTATATACCTATATTTTATTTTTGTACTGTAGCCCACAAATTAATGCGGTTATTTTTAGAACACGTTACAATATAATCTGGGAAAAATTATTAAAAGAAATGCAAGTACGAAAAAAATATATGGTTGATTTAATAGAACAGGCAACACTGGCTTTTGACCAAAGAGAAGAATGGGGTTCCAAACTTACAGCTCTTAAAAAACGAGCTCAAAGTGATTTTCTGGCTCATACAGAGGTATATTTTAATAGTTCTACATATTTCGCCTAAAAAATACGACTTAATGATAGAGAATTACTAAATGGTTTTAGTAATTATTTAATATCGAAAATAACAATTATTTGTATGCCATTGGTGACGCTGTGATGTTCAGAATTTGATACAATCTTTTCAGATAAATTGTTCCATTAGAAATTGAAAAACTTGGAGGTTATTCTAACGGACGAACTTGCAGCCAGCAAACTATTACTTTTAAAAATATTTATTTACGCTAAACATCTGATATACATACAGTGTGTCCATGGATGGGGTCCCCAAGGGGGAAAAAATCTTTATTATTCATTTTACGACCAAAAGTTATTCTTTATAAAAAGTTCTGCTTGTTGAGAAAATGGAGTTGCCTTATAAAAATTTTAGATTAAATGTACAGAGTGTTAATAAATTAGGAAAATATGAAAATGCTTCAAGAGGGAAGTACCATTATTTATTATTTTTAACAAAAATTTTATAAAACAAAGTTGTTTATAAACTAGCATAGAGACTAAATACAAATTTTTAAATAAAAATTCCAATATTTTAAAATTATTCTACGTAACTACCTCCCACCTCGACACATTTTTCCGCTAACTTAATAAATTTACCGTACACTTTACGAATGATTTGCGGCACATTCAGTTCATGGATTGCTTCTTCTATGCGCTCTTTTAATATTTCTCTATCATGTGGAAGATTATTTGAGTAAACCTTTTGTTTTAATGCACCCCACAAAAAGAAATCTAGTAATGAAAGATCAGGCGACCTAGCTGGATAATTAATTGGGCCGAACCTCCCTATCCACCTTGCGCCAAAATGATCATTTAACCATTGTCTGACCAAGGCTGTGCAATGAGCAGGACAGCCGTCTTGTTGCCAAAACATATTACTACGAACTTCTGGATCTAAAGTATTAAGAAATGGTAAGACAAAATTTTCCAAAATGTTCAAATACACGTGTTGGTTTAAATTTTCCTCTATAAAATATGGACCAATGATCCGATCCAAAAAAATTCCACACCATACATTAACTTTTTTGTAACGTTGACTTCGTTTGTTTATCACATAATTAGGATTCTCGTAAGCCCAATTACGACTATTTTGTAAAGATACGTGCCCATTTGTGCAAAATGTAGATTCATCGGTAAAAAAAATAAATCTATGAAATCTTCGGTTTTCAAGGAACTTTTCACCTATCCATAAACAAAACTCTAAACGTCTCTCTTCATCTCCAGGGTCAAGTGTATGCTGAATCTTTGGCTTAAACGGTATAATTTTGTTTTCCTTAAAAATTACGTGTAATTGACTTTTGCTTAAATCCAATGTTTGTGCACGCTTCCTTAAAGATAATTTCGGGTTTTCTAAAACTGACCCTATTGCTAATAATGTAGCTGCGTCATTTTCGTCGTATTTTTTTCTTTGATTTCTTTACATTCATCACCGATCCAGTTTCATTAAATTTTTTAAATAATTTTCGCAATGCTTTTTTTGACACGGGCGTATTAGGAAATTTTCCATGAAAAACATCTATAGCGTATTGATAAGACACATTTCCAATACCGTAACATTGTATTAAATAAATACGCATGAAAATAACATTTTCAAAAATACTGACAGATGTAAATAAAATGCTGACATAACATGAACGTATACAAAATCGGCTATCTTGATTTTTTTTGTAAAATGCAAATTATTACATGAAAGTAATAATTATTAATATTCTATTTTAAAATATTGGAATTTTTATTTAAAAATTTGTATTTAGTCTCTATGCTAGTTTATAAACAATTTTGTTTTATAAAATTTTTGTTAAAAATAATAAATAATGGTACTTCCCTCTTGAAGCATTTTCATATTTTCCTAATTTATTAACACCCTGTACATTTAATCTAAAATTTTTATAAGGCAACTCCATTTTCTCAACAAGCAGAACTTTTTATAAAGAATGACTTTTGGTCGTAAAATGAATAATAAAGATTTTTTTCCCCTTGGGGACCCCATCCATGGACACTGTATATTTATTTTCATTCAGGAAATGCGAGAAATTCAAAGAAAGCTGGATCATGATTTTACTCTGAGAGAATTTTTAAGTGTAAAGGGCCAGAAACGGATTCTAAAAGATTTGGAAGAAAAAGAAAGAAAGAAAAAGGAAACCCAAATCGAAAACTTGCGCAATCAATTTATTCAATTAGAAGATACTATGGAACAGATACAGGTATATAAAAAATTTGTAAAATCGCGAAACGTTTGTTATTTTTTATTTTTTTTTAGAAATTCTGTAAAGAGGAAGATGTTTCCAAGATGGCTTCTTTGTATTTAAAACAAGAAGAGGAAAATTTTGCTCTTTTCAACTACGTAAATGAATTGAATCATGAAATTGAACTATTAGAAGAATTGTTAGCAGAAATTCAGCTAAAACTTGGTTGGAAATTTGTTTCTTAAAATTGTTCCTCGTTCTGCTAATTTTAGTATTGTTAAAATATTAAAAATAAAATATCAGATCTGACCCTACCACATTTAAAGTTTGCCAAATTCGAAAACACTTTTATTGAAAGTTTTATTGAACATTTTTATTACTGAACATATTTTTAGTTTGTTTTTAACTGATTTTTTTTACAGACGAACAAATAGAGATAACTCGACTTAAAGCAAAGGAACACGAAAAAAATCTGGAATTTCTAAAATCTGAATTAGAAACTGCAACGAAACAGGTAGGTTACCCATGAAGTACTAAACCACTTTTTTTTATATTCAATTTTCTTCGGATACTTTCGCAATTAGTGTCAATTAAGTTGATGTCCAGAGAAGCTCAGCTCCAATGCTTAGATGAGACTGTGTGTCAACAAAAGATAAATAAATATTCTTTTTATTTGCATCTTTTTTGTCAGATGCAGTCATGTAATAATGCATTTGAAAATGTAATAATCTCTAATGTATTATATAAAAGCGACAGTGCATAAGATAGAAATGAAAAATAATTATTTCATCTTTTAAGAATACAAAATAATACACAATACAAAACGATATGTATTTCTTCTATAACTTTAGAGGCTATTGTGTCAAACTTATAACTCTATTTATATAATGTGTGGATTATATAATTTTAAAAACAATCTGAAAACCATTATCGCCAGTTAGAAGAAAATGTCTTCTGAAAAATTTAAATTAGATTCAAAATATGTAAATACCCTATACACCATTTACTATTTTTAGGCCAATGAAGATGAAGAACAAGTGGGAATGGCTGAAGTTAAGCTTAAAGCAGTTTTGGATGGTATTGAGGAAGTTTTTGATTTATTAAAATGTGACAGGGGTCCAATTTTGGGATTACTAGGTTAGGTTAGGTTACAGTAGTTTTAAGAATACTTATATAAACGGTCTAATTTTTAGGTCACGATTCTTCAATAAATATGTTTAACGTCAAAATATATTTGGGCACAATAGAAAAGAGAGTATCAGGACTCATAACTCGATTATATTTTGCAGAAAAAGCAGTAAGTTTATTTATATATTTTTTGAATCACAACATACAGACATCGTAATGTTAGTAGACAAAATATGAAAATTCAGCAAAAGTTATTAAAATGATCAACATCTTTGCCCACGATTCTAGTGGTAAGACTGATCTATATTATTCGCACCTTCTCTTTTGAGTAGCAAAGAGAAAGATGTAGAATAACAGTGCCACAAACCTAACAGACTTGAAAACACTTTAAACAGAACTTCAGCATGCACGTCCGCATTTACAATGATCCAAATTTCCCGGTTTCGGCGTCTTTCCTCTTTTACTGTACTATTGGAACCCAATCCACCAACGCGGATTACTTCTGATCAATCCTCATTCAGTCATCTATCTTTCACTATGGTATTTGTACTCTTTGGGTTGAGAGTAGGAGTTTACAGGGGGTTTAGTTTTTTCCTAGGTAACGCTTTTCTCCCTCATATCTTCTTTCTTCTGCATGATCTTCATGTTGTGTCTTCATTTCTCATAAGTATTTGCTTGTCGTGTGTTAGCTATTCTATTTCTGGTTTTTCTTCTTTGGTTCCTTACTGATACATAAACTGATCTATGTCCTCCGCCAATTATTTCTTTACTGTTTGCTAGTCCTCTCTCTTGTAGCCCATGAAATCCCTTGGTTCCTGATTGGAGTGATTTTTAAGTTCTAATAGTTTCGTGGTTTTGTCTTTAATTATTTCCAGTATTGAATGGCTTCTAGTTTCCTGTATATTAGGGTGTATCTACATAGCATGGCGAGTTAGCGGCGAATCTTAGCGAAACGTTCTGTTGTCTTCCTCGTATGTTCCCATGTCACTGATACGTTTTGTCAAGATCTAGATTATTATAGATTCCACCACCAGTTTTTCCATCTTCAGGTTTAGATTGCTTGTACTTCCTATAATCAAACCGATCCTACATCCATTTACTGCGGTTTGAAGATGTTGATACCTATACAATGGGGTTTAATTAGATAGTTTTTTTATAATTAATTTGCTGTTGGTAGCTAATGGGATAAACATTTTATACCTTCTGAACTACCTACAGCATCTTTTTTATCTATATTGCTTGCAAACTTCTGTTGCTTCATAAATAGTGATTACAGGTTCATAATAAATAAACTTACTGGTATTTTTTAGATGATGACGCAGTTTAAAAAATTTCAGCGCGGAAACTTCGTACCAGCCATACATTAGACACATTTTATTCACCTCTTTCATTAGGGATCTCTTTTTAATACATATTATAATTTCTAACTTCGATGAATAAAGAATTGCAGTTTCTTATGGTTTTCTATTATTAACCCTTAACTTCAGAATTCATACAGAGGAAGGTGGTAGGCGAATTTGTTTTAAAGAAAGGCTGAATAAGTTGTATTTTAAAGTGTGTAAGATTCTTTATTTAAAGATATGTGTAAAAGAAATATATATATTTCTCAAAGTCAAAAGAGTGTCAAGCGCTTTCGGCAAAACAATGCCATCATCAGGACAAAAAAAGTGCAAAAAAGTAGAGAAGGTTGGTTATAAAACAAAAGTAGAGAACATCAACGCAGTAACAATACATCTTAAATTAACTTTTTAAAAAACGACATTAATATAGTAGAAAACAGTAACATTTTTAAAAAATTTGGTTTTTAAAGGCCCAGGCCTGAAAGTTGTCCCAATAAAAGACAACAAGTGTTTTTTAAAAACACTTGTTGTCTTTTATTGGGACAACTTTCAGGCCTGGGCCTTTAAAAACCAAATTTTTTAAAAATGTTACTGTTTTCTACTATATTAATGTCGTTTTTTAAAAAGTTAATTTAAGATGTATTGTTACTGCGTTGATGTTCTCTACTTTTGTTTTATAACCAACCTTCTCTACTTTTTTGCACTTTTTTTGTCCTGATGATGGCATTGTTTTGCCGAAAGCGCTTGACACTCTTTTGACTTTGAGAAATATATATATTTCTTTTACACATATCTTTAAATAAAGAATCTTACACACTTTAAAATACAACTTATTCAGCCTTTCTTTCATTACATAGTGTGTACGCACCAAACACGTAACCTTTTGTTACTCTTCAAAATGAATTTGTTTTATCATAAAAATAAAACAATAAAAATAAGGCATTCTTCCTCTTTCTGAACAGTTATATTCCAAATAGCATATTTGAAGATCTTACGAGTTATAGTTAATCAATGACTCATTTCATAACATATCTCAAACCAGATGATACGCCAAGATTTTCACATTTTCATAATTTTAAAGACAATCCACAGAGGAAGCCTAAGCGCCATCGAAGATTAGAAATGTATACTCATATGTTTCTAAATGCTTCTAAATTCAATGCAACAAAACAGAAATACGATATTTACCGACAAGAAACAAAAAAAATAGGCAAATCTCTTCAAACATTATATCGACCAATCTTAGTGTTTGGATATGAATCTTGGGTGATGACAATGAGGCAAGAAACTAAAATATAAGCAGTGGAGATTAAATATCTGAGATGAGTTAAAGGCGTTACCAAAAAAGATAAACTGAGCAGTACAAAAATTAAAGAAAACCTTGACATAGAATGTTTATTGAAAAGAGGTAATTACGCTGGTAGGGATATCTTCAAAGGATAAATGACAGAAGACCAGTCAAAAGAGTAGGCTATCAAAAATTCAGAAAAGAAGAAAAAGAGGAAAACCATGAAAAACAAGGAATGGAGTTATGGGCAAGATACTGTAAAAAAACCAAGGGTTGAACCTGTCATAAAATTTATAGAATACTACCAACAAAATTGGTGGGGACAAATACAACAAATTAGTAACAACAAACAAATAAATCTAGTATACAAAGTGAAAACGTAATTAAAAAGGAAGAGGCGAACATCAAAAGACGCTGAAATTAACGAAAGAATAGATAAAACAATAGAATTAA
This sequence comes from Hermaeophaga mercurialis, assembly GCA_951812935.1. NCBI lineage: Eukaryota > Metazoa > Arthropoda > Insecta > Coleoptera > Chrysomelidae > Hermaeophaga > Hermaeophaga mercurialis. The sequence continues at coordinate 32,318,412 of OX638359.1, read as the reverse complement.
ATTTTAATATGTTATGAAATAAAGTTCATTAATAAAAAAGGGATCTCAGATCCACCAAAAAATTAGAGTTTTTAATACTAATACTGACATATGGAAGAAAAATAATGATACATGCGATTCATCAATCGTGGAAGGACTATCGATACAGTATCTAAGGAAAAGGCATGGAAAATATTAGAAGAAAGAGGAGTTACTAACAAAATAATTAGAAACATCTAACAAAGCAACATATATCTAAGTAAATAATATAATGAGTTTTCAAACGGGCCAATAACAATAAGAGCCTTCTTGCACCTTGCTATTTGCTTCTAGCTACCGGATGGAAAACTATTGACAATAAACGCCAACGAATTAAGGGAAAAAACATTTTGTACGAAAAAGCACAATAAAAATCGACAAAAAATATTTTTTACTATTGTAGTCAAATAATAAGTGCTACCTTGTTAGTCTTTGGGTCACCTTTTGCACCTTTGCAAATTGCTCGAACTCTATTACACAATCTTGCGCTCCATAAAATCTATACTGTACTTAAAAGGTGACCTAGTATTTAGTAGATATGTGCAAGTGCAATATACTGGGTTACTAATTTGAACAGGTGTAAATGAGCCTTTAAAGTTACGTTTCATTTAATAGGTAGTTACTAACTAGATTATATAATTGGATATCACAATTTTGACGTTCTGTTTAATATCGTGACTTTTTTGCATATTTGCAAAAATGGGAAGAAAAAAGGATAAGGAATTAACCGAGGAAGAAAAGTTCGAACTAGCTTTACAGAGCGAACAAGAATTAGCAAGGTTAGCTAGAACCGTAAGTATTTTAATTATAACTTAGTTGAAATAAAAACCAGAACAACGAAGCTAACACAAAATTACTAATAACATTTTTCTGCAGTATACACTTCTAGAAAGAAATAGGGCCCAAAAAGGAGATAAGGGAGGCAAACTCTTAAGGCAGAAACGTGTCTTGGATATATTCAAAAGAGAACAAAGAGAACTGTTGACTGATCTTAAAGTTGCAACAGCAGGTGCAAGAGTTTTTGAAGATGACAAAAATTGTGGCGAAATCAAAGAACTACTTGAGGACTGTGACAACTTTGACGAAGAAATTAAACAGCAAGAATTCCATTTGGACGAAATTGACGGACAAATTTTTTTTGTTAAAAAGAAGGTAAGAAAAGTTTCAGTAATTGTAACTACAAAAATAAACCTACAATTTTGTAACGTAAATTTTTGAACCTTTGATGGATATCCACAGTAAACTGATTATTATAGAGAAGTTTCTCCATTGGGCTCAAATGTGGTATAGAGGATTAACCAAATACTCAAAATAATTACCACATAATGATTTAATGTATAAAAGGGGACCGATTCGTTTTGAATGCAGTATGTAATCATCAGGTCTTGTTAAAATTAATAAAAAAGCAAAAATCAAACAATTAAAGTTAAAGTTGGCAAGTGAAAATTAAGTAAAATTAACACAAATATGTGGTAAACTATGAGGAAACAATCCTCGCGAGAGAATGAGGAAATAAGGAGCCAAAGACTACAATATGAAACAAGTTTAGGTAGGTGGAATAAGGACACCTAAAACATTGTAGAAAACAATAGTAAGTGGGTTGCCACATAAGTCTGACAACCAATAAGAAAGGATGAGACCTGTATAACCATAACAAATTCCCACATAGGAACTTGAAAAGAAGCTGGAAAAAGGAAATTTAGAGTGACAAATGGCAGCCAGTCAGTTGCCACACACGTCTGGCATCCAATACCAAAGGAAGAGACGTGTCCCGGCACAATGAGAAAGACCTTACATAGGGCCAAGTCCAATGTTATGGGGATTTCGGGAAACGCTCCCCCAGAAGAAGCGAACTAAGGAAGCCCACTATACGTGGGAAGATTAGGTTAGTTAACTAAACTCACGAAGGCTAAAACATAGCCAAATAGGCAAATTGAAAATATTGAGTATAGGAAAGCACTAGCGATTAGACCACTCTTCAGTTCAGAGAAACTAAAATTGTCCCCCTTTTATACATTAAATTATTACGTGGTAATTTTTTTTTTTTTTTTTGTGTTAATCATATTATGGCTTAACTATTTTAGGTTATTGAACTAACTTCCAAACAAGTAACCGATGAAAAATACCAACAAAGAGTTCTTCAAGGCGAGAAAACTGTACAAGCTTTGGAGAACAAATTAGAGGTGCAAATAAAAAAGTTTTGTCAAATTTCAGCAGACAATATTATTTTGAGAGAACAAATACATCATTTATTGCTAGAAAGGTAAATGTTACTACGGATTAAACTTAATAAATCATACTGCAAAATATTTCTCGACATCTTAACAAATGTATGGTACAAAAGAGTGAAACAAAACACCATAGAAGCGACATTCAAATGATCAACTCTAATATTTTTCTTAAATTCGTATTACCAAAAGTCGTTGATCTCAAAAGATCCTTAGACTTTTCCTCTCTTTACTTCAATTCATTCTCCCCATTCTAACTTGTTTATGAATGCCGATAAATTATTCCACCCATGGGCGTATTGGAAATCTGAATTCTGCATTATTGTAAATAACGGACAAGTTCCAAAGATTTGCTTCTCTTATAGCTACCCGGATCAGCAATAGCTTCCTTGTTTTGTTCCTACTTTTTCTCCCCACTGTCCACTGTTTACTAGATCATTTTCTCATTCATTGCCAAATATTTCTTCCGTGACTTAGTGCCAAGAACACTTGCCTAATAATGTTTAACATTTCCCTAGAACCCTTGCTGACTCCAGTACCACAACTATTTTGATTCCTGTGTAGCAGCTTGTCGCACATACACTTTTGCTTCAAATACTAGTTAAAATATCTAACAAATATTTCATTTCGAATAGATTTTATTGTAACTTGTACAACTATTATAAACTAGAGGGTAGAGACAGCAAACAGGACGTATACAGTGCTTTAGATTGAGTTTTTCCGTGCCACTCCTCTTATTTCTTTTGTCGTTTGGCTTCAAACCTAAGGTATTTACTTTAATCTGCCACAATATAATAATTGACCAACAAATAACACTGCTAATATATGGCTCCCAGCTCAGCTTTTTTTCTAGTATGACTTCAATATACGTCACCTCCTGGGCGTTTTCCAGAAGTTCACCAAACATATTTTACTGCGAGGAGCACCAAATTTCTCATCTGTGGGTTAACTGACAGATATATTTCTTTTTACCACACTAATGCTAATATCAAAGAATACCATGAAGACTACTTCTTAAAGTTTTTTCCACTTTCAGCATTTTGGTATGGAGAATTATTTCTGATGACCTTTCTTGCTATAAACTGCTTCCTTTAGATTTCTCTACACCTTTATTATTATAAATATAAAAGATGTTGCGGTCAGTTACCCTAATGACTTCTTCACTTTTAGGATAAAAACAACTTCAATTATTCCTTCTCTGTTCCACGATACAACAGTCACTAAGCTCGTTTGATTGGTTTCTAGAAACTGGTAGAAGAAATGCCAGGCCTTTCCTTAGAATGAAGAGAAAAATCATTCTGAAATCGTTCTAAAATATGTAGGTTCTTCTGTGGCAACAAGTCTAACCAAAATTCTGTATAACAGAAAACGGTATCTAATTTGATAAGCTGGGGTTAAGATTTTCACTTCTGAAACGTGGGTTTCCAAGAGTGGTTCCAGAAACACCTTCCTGGATTACTCCCAGGATGCGGCCTTTTTATTGAGCCTGCTTAGATGTATATTTGTATTTTGCCAAATCCTTGTCTTTATTATAGTTTATCTTGGAGAGTGAATCAACGTAAGCTCTTCATAATTTCCTTTGGAACCAAATTCAATTTCATTGCAATAGTCTCATTTCACGAATCCCTGTTTTTCTTTGTATTCTCTTTTTGAGGTTTCATTTTTTCTTTTTGCCATTTTTTTATTACTTCCCTGTGTTTTTTTTACATCCTGCTGCTCCCTTATTTACATCATTTCCTGGCCTTACATTCCAGTCTCCCTTTATTTCTCTTATTTCATCTGAAGTAACCTGTAGATCCTTGTGGAAAATTTTCATTTTCTTTTCACCTATCCCTTCCGTCTATTGGCCCTTAAATCTATATAATGCTTAATACATATCTTAATTTTAGTGTCATTGTGATTATTCTTGAATTGACTGCGTTATATTTTACATCTATATACTTCTTCTTTTAATATTCCTATTTTACTTAATTTCCTGGTTCTACCTCTGAATAATAAATCTTATATTCATTATTTATCTGTATTTCTTCTATACCTATTATCTTAACTTCTGTTATACCCAAAATATATATTTCCATTGCATTCATCTTCTCCGTTAATTCCACTTCCTTTTCATTTGAGGATGTTATATTCCATGTTCCAATCTTTAGTATTTTTGTTGCTATTTCATCTTCATATTTCTTATTCATTGCCAGTGTCATTTTAGTTTTTTGTTTTCCTCTTTTTTTGTATTTTAGTTTTTTAACGAATTACCGATTGTTCTTCCCTCTCTAGGATTCATTTTTTGTATATCTTTCCTTTTGCTTTTTCCATCACTCCATGTTATTCTATATATTTTGCACTTGTTTGATTATTACATCCAGTGTATTATCTTCATATAATTCTCCATTTATATACAATTTATTATTGTTATATTTGCTCTGTATCCTTTTTTTCGATTTTGTTTTATGTGATCCTTTAAAATCTTCCTTTGGTCTTGTATTTTTTTAAGTCATTTTTACTCAGGAATACTTCTGCACCTTTTTATTTTTTAGCTTCTTTTAGGAATAAATTTCTTTTAGTTGTACTCAATTCCACCATAATTAGTCTTTCATTATTATCGCTGATCTTACCTATTATTCTAATGTATATTACTTCTTCTTTCTCGTTAATTTCTACTTCAATTTTGTTGGCAATATCTTTTACTACTTTCTTATATCTTCAACTGAGTCTTTACCTTCTTTTATCCCATATATTATGAGATTCTTTTTTCTCACTTCTCTCTCCACTTCTTCTATTCTTGTCTGTTGCTTTTTGCTCATGTTTTAATTACTAATTTATTAACCTATGTTGCCTGTTTTCACGTTTCATGCTCCCTAGCTCTTCCGTAAATCACTCAGTTTGTCCTCAATCTTTGTATCCATATTTTGATTTGTTCTTGATACTATTTAGCATCTCTTCCATGGTATAACTGTTTTGTGTCCTGTATAGAGTGTTATTTAAAATCTACTTAATTCAATTTCAGAACTTTTAGTCTTTTTAATATTTTGTTTATTTTTTTATTTTTAAAACCGGAACTCTTTTTGATATAAATTATTCTGGATCAGGTTTATCTGTTTTTGCTCGAATTTTTAGTGATGTTATGCGGTATGCACACTGTTTAATTTTAATTTTTAGGAGTCAATATTATAATAATCTTCTAAGCTATTTTTATATATACCATACACCCTTAATTTTTGCTTGATTTTCTGAAATTTTGGTCAAGAATCACCACTCGAATTTTATACTGTAAATTCAACCAATACCAGAACCGCTTCTTTTTCAGAAATGAATTTAATAAAATCTGGGACACCCTTATTAATAATTTATGCGTTGGTAAAAAGTTTATGTTAGATTTGATTGAACAAGCTACAATTGCTTACGACCAGAGAGAAGACTGGGTTAACAAGTTGCAGATGTTAAGGTTTAAGGCTCACAATGATCTTATAAATCATATAAACGTAAGTTTGTATTGTAGTAAAATAATTGTAAAAGTAAAACGAATAGTATTTTGTAGAATAAAAATAAATGTCTTTTTCGTTTTAGGAAATGAGGTCAATGCAGAGAAAAATCGATGATGATACAAAGTTGCAAGAATTTTTTTCAATTAAAAATCAGAAAAGAGCAATGAGGGATTTGGAAGAAATGGAAAAAAGAAAACGGCGCCAAAATAAAGAAAATATGGAAAAAAAACTAGAGAGATACCTTCAAATTCTAATAACTATTAAAGTAATTAATATAAATTAATAAATTAATATACTTAGACAGACCTCTATTACCTAATGATTTATCGATTTTTTCATTTATCGCATATCATGACACAATCCAGATTTCCGATCACAAATATTCACCTGAAGAAAATAAATTAAAGTAATTTTTTTATAGGAATTTACAGGAGAAGAAAGAGTCCAAATGATAGCTAACAATTTTGTGATTCAAGAGGAAGAAAATTTTGCTATGTTCAAATATATCAACCATTTGAACGGAGAAATGGAAGACATTACAGACGTTTTGGCACAAATACATTTAAAAATTGGTAATAAAAAAAATACTTTTTTCTTCTATCGCGCTATTGCCGCATGTTTTATTATAAAACAATCTATATAAAATGATTATATGCTTGCTCTAATGGGTTTGCTTTTTAAATTTAGACGCTCAAAAGGAACTGAATGAAATTCGACGTGAACAACAAGGAAAAAAATTGGAAATGTTACAAAACGACTATAAAAAAGTAAAAGCGATATCCGATTCGAAACGGGATGAATTGAAAAAAGTAAATGACACGCTGAAACAAATTCTGTCTGGCATCAGTGATCTATTTAAAATGTTTGGCTGCAAGAACGATCCTCTAGTTAAGATGTTAGGTAAGAATTTAATAATAATAATAAATACATTTCAAACTGAACATGAAGTTACAAAAAGGCCATAGAAATTAGACAAAAACAAAAATGTCACATACAGGGTGCGTCGAAGTACGATTAGTCCGCTATTATTGAAGTTACAAAAAAAGTTTTTACCAAAACTGTAGGCAGTCTTGAGATTCACATTTTAAAATTAATCCCAAATATACAGTGTAACTGAGCGTATTGAGCATCAATGACGTCAGGGTCATCCAATTCGGCTTAAGGGTATAGACTAATAAATATGACTGTTAAGTCTTGTAACAACTAATGCGCCTCAAGTCATTGAAGTATTAAAACATGACATGTTTCTTTTCATAATAAAATATTTTTGTTTTCATTTTATTCACAACTTAAATTAGGTTTTATAAAGAAGCCTAGAAAGTGTATTAATTTTATTTTAAATAAAAACATGATGCAGCAACTGTTTCAACAACTTGCAGATAAGCAAATAAAATGTTTGTTTAAAATTTTGAAATTGGTAGATATTTAATATTTATACACTGGCTAATTAGGTTATCTATGCATACAGATCATACATTTTTTTCCAAAGTCTTATTAAAATAAAAACAATTTGGGTTTCCAGTAAAAGTCTTTACCAAACATTCTATAATACAGTTTTTTACAATGCCTGGTAGCAACTTGTCTAATCGTACACAGTTAGACCAACTTCGTGATGGTGTTTTTATTTTCAAGTTTAAAGTATATTTGATGTTTTTAAGTTTGTTCATTAACATTGTTTTAACATTTTACTTTATAGTGTTTATAAATTTATTTCATGACCACATGTAATTTACACTAATGTATTGATATTCATTCCTGTTTCATTAAACTTAGGTCAGTTTGTTAGCATTTGTTTAACATCATAGTTGTAATTTAATTTAATGTTATCACAGATGAGTAGAATGGAGAACCTTTTGTAACTCATATCTTTATTCATAAATTTTTTAGGACACAACCAATCTGTCAATAATCACAATGTATTACTTTATTTGGAAATATTGGAAAGAAATATTGAAGAAGCGATGATTAGCGTACATTATAAAGAGAGGATTTTAGTAAGTAAAAAAAGAAGTGTTACGAGTACGGATTTGGAAAATCTATTTTATCTAACCCCACAGCTTCTATACTATTCTATTCTTAAAAAGTAATATCAAAGGCAATTTAGCGTAACGTACATGAAAATAATGCCTCAAAATTCAAAATAATATCTCTCCTATTTCTTTCTATACCTTGCGAGGTTTTTTAAGTCTTCTAGACATTTTTCTTTACTTTTGATATTCTCCATGCTACCTCCTTGACATCCCTATCCTGTTTCATTCACTTCATGTGTTCTAGCCACTACAGCGTTTTTGACTGGATTATATTAATTATTATTGCTTAGTTGTATGTGCATGTATTTTATTATTTGTATCCTTTGTCCTTTTTTTCCCACCATACATTTTTCGTAATATTTTCCTCTCCCATATTCCCAATTTGGTTGGTTATTTCTTATTCGCAATATAAGTTTCACTTACTCACAGTACCGTATATCGTGTTATTGTTTTGTAAATACTTTTCTTTGTTGTTCTAAAGACATGGTTTGATTTTAAAATCCTCCGGCACATCTGTTTCCGTTGGCAAGTCTGAGATCTATCGCTGTGTCTTTAACACATTTGTCTTTAATAAAGGTTCCTAGATATGTACATGTAATTGTCTGTCTTTTTGATGCTTTTTTCCGGTTTGTAATTCTAGCTGATCGACCTGGTTCCTCCATTTTAGTTTTATTCTTTTTTATCTACAAGTACTAGTTGTTTTGTTTCATTTCTTTTCAAGCTCATTTTTCTGCTGCCATTAATTGTTCTGCAATTCTCGTTTAGTATTCATTTCTTCTTACTACCCCATGTCATTTGCATGGGCTAAAAACTAATGGCTTTCATGCAGTAGGGTGCCTTTTCGGTTTATTTCACTTTTCTTCATTATGCTTTCGAATACTATATTGAATAAAATAGTGAACCGTGTCTTAAACATTGGGAAACTTCAAACTCGTCTGATTCTTTTCCTTCTACTCCAATTAAAATTTGTGTATGGTCTAGTGCTATTTCTATAAGTTTGCACAATTTTTCCTTAAGGTTCTTAGTCATTTTTCTCTATTAATTATGTCATAAGCTGCTCAAAATTCAATGTATATCACCAATGTAGGGAGCTTGTATCCGCAAATAATACTTATATTAAAAAATGGTCCCTCGTCGCCGTAGCTTTTAATATATTTTTTATTGATTTCCTATAGTCTTTTTATTGAAATGATCAGTACTTTATATATAGGGTGTCCCACGACGTTTTGACAGTTCAATATCTCAAAAAACTGTTCACATGACAATAATGAAATTTGGCAGCTATAGCTAAACGTCGAAACTGATGCTTATATTTATTATAAAAAAACTTCCGTTTTTGCTCTCATTTCCGGTCACGACCCCAACTAAATTTTTTTAAATGGGACAAACGTTATAATATAACATTTCTGGTTATATCTTTCAATAACAAATTTAATGATACCGTACTTGTCATGATTATATTGTGCAGTAATGATTATAATGGCCATGTGTTTTAGTAAAGCAAGATTTGGCACTCCAATATTGGCTTCCAATTTTCCTCACATTTCCGGTTACGTGACGCCTACCTTTTTGAATTTGAGAACCGTTATACAGGGTGTCCCACGACGTTTTGACAGTCCAATATCTCGGAAACTATTCAAATTTAATACAAATTAAATGGCACAACAGGATCTTGACAAGTGTGGTATCGCAGAATTTTTTTTCGGAAGATATAACCAAAAATGTAATATTATACCTGACAGGAAAAGAGAGGAAAAAGGAAGTCTTTTTATAATAAATATAAGGATCAGTTTCGACTCAGATATAGGTATATTCCTTGGTTACATGACACGTATTTTTATTAAAATGTGAGGTGTTGTCACGTATAAATTTTCGAATGTTAAAGTGAATATTTGTTGAAATTAATTATGTTTAGAAACAAATGTATTAGAATATTTTGATGCAAATGACACGTTCTACGTAGTATTTAAAAATATAATTTTTTTCGCGTATATTGATTTCGGGGTATAATCTTTTTTTACTTATTTCACATCATTGTGAAAATTTCTAGTCTCTGGCTTACTGTATGTGTCTTCTACTACTTTTGTTTTGTTTTCTTTGTGTTGTTCTTTTTTATTTCAGCATGTTTTTTTCCATTATATATTTTGAAATATATTTGGACAAAATAAAAGGAATATAAAATAACTGATGGTAAAGTATCATGAGTGCGAATTTATTTTTACTAAAATCTTATTTTTGTATGGTATAGCTAATTTTATATTATTAATAATATTGTCAAAAATTAATTGCGTTTTAGGAACAAAGAAGAGGATCCAAAGACACTCTAACTATGCTTGAAGTAAAACATCCACCTTTAATAGAGCCAATAGATAGAATCGTTTTGACCAATCCTTGTGCGCTGTAAGTATTCTATTGCAAAAACAATATAATGTGTTTTATTCGAAGCCAAATGAAAACCAAGCGGAGGTCATATTACAATAGTAAATTTTACCCAATATAAATTTGATAATAACGTTAGGTCATATTTGAAGTCATTTTTAAAGGCTATCTATGTTGCTAATGGTTTTAAGTAGTAAAAATTCTATCAAAAATATTTTTGTAAAAATAATAATTTTACTAACATTATGGAATTTATTATAAAAAATATGTTTATTTATTGACTTTTACAGAGATATAGAAACTTGATAATTAATTGAAAAAGTTTGTAATTTTTTTAATAGAAAATCTACATGTGTTAACATTATCCCAAATACTTTTTTATAAAAACATTTTTAGGATAGGTATTTATATTTTCTTTATTAAAAATTCACAATAAAAGTCAACTAATAATAAAAAAGATTGTGAATGTACCCTCATTATTCATGTTATAGTTATTTCATTCATAGATTTTAAAACAGAAAATACCAGACCAATTAAATCGCTTATCTATTGCTTAGAGTTATACAATTAAATTCACAATTCAGTGCATTCATCATCAGATAAATAAACAAATCTATAGTTTACGAGTATAATATTCTTTCTAATCATCTTAAAGAGATTTGCTGTAGAAATCAGCCATAAATTCAGCGGGCGGTCGGTACAGGACCGTTATTATATTGTTATAGATACCAAATGGTTATTTGAAAAGTTGAATAATACTATTCTTCAGTACTGGCATTAAATAATGTTTTTAATTGCGTTGAAAATAGTATATGTATAAATATTATTTAATTAAATATTTTGTGTTACATGGAATAGTCCAACAAATAAAAAACAGTTTTATAAATTAATAAAAAAACATATAATGTATAAATAAAACCTATAATTTTATTTATTATGAGTTACAGAATTTGAATTGAAAAAAGTAAAAATGTTAAAATGCACGAAACCTGCAAAAACCAATAATTAGAAATTTTTAGAAAGCAATGATAAAATATTTTTCACAGTGTGGTATAATCTTAATTTTAACATATACATTAGTTTTATGTGAAGTTAATATCTCTAACATTGTCATTTAAGTTAATAATAATTTTGTTAGAAGTATCATTTATATATAAGAATCCTGTACTTTGATTACATGTAAGATTGAATTTTACTAACTAATGGGTTCGAATTTTTCATCCTCACGTCGTACTATTTAAAGTACGGAAGCAATGACAGCAGGTGAAACATTGTTTCGTCTAATTGCGGATTTTAACTGATGTCTTATATGTTCAACTGGATTGATGTTTTTTGTTAATTTCTTAAATACGCCAGTATCACTTCTAGTTTTTCTTGAAGATATTACTAACAATATTTCTCTTTTTTCGGTGTTTGTAAGAAAAACTTTTTTTACAATTTGTTTTGCGTCTGTAGACAAATGTATCCATTTTGTTATACGTACTAATACAGTACAGCACCACTAACAGATTCTTTTAATACTACAACACATCATCAACAGGTTCATTTAACAACCCATTATTGTCAATTGTTTCCACATATTTAACATTTGTATCTCGCCATTGTCGCCACATGCTGATTACAATTTACTATATTTCACGCTCACTCTGAAGATAATACTAAACTTATCATAAAAATTTTAATTCATACTTTACGTGATCAGTTATTTTTACCTGGAAGTATAAATACACAATAACCTATCCTAAGATTTTTATCCTTAATGTAATTTTAATTTCATTAGCGTTATTAACCAAACTAGCCCTCATTTAGTTCTCCATCATGGGTCGGTAAATATTTTTTTAAAAATAGGGCATTTAAAAGTGGTTATTTATCTATATTGGAGATTATAAAATTCAAATATTATATTTGTCTACCCACCATATCTACTTATTATGGTAATAATTTTTGGCACTTTTGGTGCAGACAACATAAAAATCTAATTTTATTGCTTCTTGTTGACATAAGTTTATATTAAAGAAAATATACTTTTGATCACTTGAAAATACGTAATATTCGTCTGTTTTCAGATGCATTGAGCATGAACAAGTCAGTGACGTAATAGATACTTTACAGTATGCTGTCACAAAGGAAGAAGCGCAAGCAAAATTGCAAGATAAAATGGAAGAAGCTGTTGAGTGCTTGCACAACGTTTCAGCTTGTCATTTACCCAAATCCAGGCAAATTATACAAAAAAGATACCAATAAATTTTTTCATGAAACATCTATTTTTTTTTCCAATTTAATGGATTCCGGCGTTAACCATGCATACAAATTAGTGATGTTACCAATCGTTTTCGGTTCTCTTCTTCAGCTGAATTAATTAGCCTTTTTTATAACTTAATATTGCTTTTCACTAAAAATTCCATCAAGGTACTAATTATCTAAAAAATAAATTAAATGAACTACAACTAGTTTCTAAACACGCTACAGTCCAAGAAAATATGGTTCACGATTTTTACCACAGGTGCATGAATAAAAGTATTCATTTTGATCCTATGGAATCTGCGTTTATTAAATTTAGTAAAAAGTATCTTGTCCTTTAAGCATCAACACAGAATAGGTCAATTTTTGACATTTTAGGTTTCGTGTACTTTACGAATTGAATTTTCGCCCACTTTCGACCAGGTTATTCTGTTAACAGATTCAATCCTCTGAACTCTAAACTCTCATAAATTATTATGCAGAACTCTTTCGAAATTAAGACACTGCCTTTAACTTTTGTTGAACCTGTAGAAATGACTCTTAACCAGTAAATTTAACCTTCAGAAACATAATAAATTGTTTGGAGAGCAGAGTTATACCTAGAAGTAAAAAGTACTTTTTCTGGATTGTGCTTTAGTGAAATAATTTTAATATTTCCTATAAATATTAAAATGCGGTTCTTATTTTGACTCAAATTTTGAGCATTTAATTATAATCTTTAAACATAACTTCTTGTTAATTTAATTCTCAGTAGTTATGTTATTAATCATAAAAGTAACTAGAAAAATAATTATAAAAGTAATTGCTAATTCCATTTTCGCGTCATTGTTATTAAATAAATATAATTCCTTTTTTTAAAGCGTGCATTTTATAATTGTAATTAGTTACTTTTTTTAAAAAAGTACCTACTATGGAATTGAAATTATTTTAAAAGTGGAATTTACCACACTCTGTCTGATTCTGATTTATTTTTATTTCTAGGTATTCGAATATTCTGAAATGTACTTATGTATTTGTTTTATATCTAAAAATTTTGAAAGTACAGGAAGTACAAGAAGTATAATTAAAGTATTCTACTCGTGGACTGAGTACCGAGTACAAAAAAGTACTTATAGTAGACTGCTCGAGTGCAGCATAGATCTGTTGGAGAGTAGAAATAAAAATAGGTTTTACCATTTGCTAGTGAAAGAAGCATAGACAATTTTCTAGAGAGTCCAAAACTGAATTTCACCTGTTTTTTTAATTTGTGAGGTATAATTATATGTTGTTCATTTAGTTTTTTAGGAACTAGAAATTACTTTGAATTATTACGTTCGAATGTATTTCATTTTCAATTCACTAAATAATTTTAAATTTTGAATTTTTTAGGAATTCCTGGGAAGAATTAACACAATTAATAATCAAAAAATGTATAGAGCACTTTTGGAATGTAGATCTGTGAAGTCAATAAAACGCACTTCTGTTTGTGACTGACAAATGGCAAGTGGCACTGCAACCGTTCCGTGGGTGATGTGGCGAAATTTGACGTCACACGTCACTGGCCTTTACAAAAGGGCGACGCCATTTTAGATGTTTGATTCTGCTAGCTGTCAGTTTAGTGAAAAAATTTGTCATTTATTGAAAATTTAAATTAGGTTTCATATAGTAAACTGGAAAGTGTATAAATTTTATTTTGTGTTTTGTTGCAAAATAAAAGCAACATGACGCAGCCACTGTTACCAATCAAGTTTCAAGAACATTTGCAGGTAAAAAACAAAACGCCCCTTACCTACTTTGATCTCCATTTTTGACTTTTAAAAAACAATATTCTCAATAAGTTTGTGAAACATGTTTTCCATTCTAAAATAGTGTATTAGTTTCGAATTTTAAAGTTGATTGATAATATTTATACAAGAAATTACCGGCTCTTTCTTTTTTTGTTCATGCGGGGGCGGATTAGGTACTTACATATATCGATAAAATAGTAATACCTACCAACTGTATTATTAACAAAAAGATTGATCCTTAAAATAGTTAGTCTATTTAAAAATGTAATCCACAAAAACAGGTTTCTTAATTTTTTTTAAGGTATTGGTATTGGTGTCATAAATGAATTGTATCGTATTTGGGATACAAAATATATTGTTTGATTGGTTAAATCTCTTTACTACCTACATCCATCAATAAATTAATAGGTCACACAAAATTTACCACCACTAAACCCAAAGGAATATACTTATATCAAAGTCCAAAATATAATGTGTGTCCAAAGCACTTATCTGAATTTCATTATTTCATTTCATTAATAAATTAATGGACTACACAAAATGTCCCAATCATAGTAAACTCAAAGTATATCAAAAGTTCAAAATATATATGTGTTAACTAAAAACTTATATACATTCATATTTAACTATTACCCTATTTTTAGTTTTGGCCTGGAATACAGAAACGTTCTGTATTGTGATCAAGCTGTTTGTATCAGTAATTTAATTTATGAATATAAAGAAACTGAATTTTATAATATAGCTAAAAATATCCCATTAACATAAGTTACTTATTATTAAATTATTATATTTGTGAGCTCTCCTATAAACCTTAATCACATAATTTACTTTTATTAATTTAATTTTTTTATTCATTCTTTCACTTCATCTAAAAAATTAGCAAAAATTTTAATTAATAATAATAATTAATTTTAATTTAAATACATTATTGAACTAAGTTTAATTCGATATATTATGTAAACAAATAAGATTATGCTAGGCTTTATTAAGAAAAGTTTAATGAAAATACACACTCTCAGACAAATCATTGCAAATGAGACTTTATCTGAATAAATTTATGTAAATGGATATACAACCCAGACTGAAATAACTACATATCTTTTTATACAATGAAATCAGTATTACCCGTTTCTTCCATTCCGTTTCTAAATTAATAACATTTTTATTTAGATATAAATACTTAATACTCATCTTACAACTTCTTTAGTTATTAACTAAAGTTTGTCAATTATTGATGCAAAGTGACTAACTGTTCTTTTGACATGTTGTGTACTGATAATACTACAAGGAGGTATTAATAATTTAACAATTTATACCTATAAAGCTACATGCTATAAGAGTTTATTTCCATAGTCACTTTTCTTCAATAATGGAAAGACTTTAAGTTAGACAAAAATAAATCTGGATATTTTATCTTAAATTTATATTTCTTTTAGAAAAATTTTGCTTTCTAATTTAATTTTCACAAATTAATAAATTTTCATATCCAGCCTTAATTTAGAAGAGATGTATGGGTCATTATATCACAATACATTTTAAAAGTTAGGAAACTGATAATTAAATTTTTTCAGAGATTAGATACAATGGTTGGTTAATATTTAATTTACTTGTTCATATTTTTTTAATTCATATAATACCTATTTGCTTTATTAAAATTATAAACCTAGCAATAATACCTTTTTGAGTAACTAATTAGTGGACAATATATAATAAATTTTTTTTTTAATATGTGGTTTATCTTTTGTTTCATATGGGTCAGTTGGTATGAAGTGTTTTAAACTTTAAAAAATATAAATTAAATTAATATTCAGTTGTATCTAATATTAAAATATTAATTAGATTTATGTACAATAACTATACATGTAAGTTGTAAATTAATATTTTTAGTCGAATAAAAGGGCTTTTCTAATCTTCCTATCTTGATTTATTATGGAAGATAGGATGTATACAAATCGATATTCAAATCCTTTTTAGAGTTTGAATAATAAATAGGAAACTACTACTTTAGATATGATACGGATATAACTAATACATGCATTTTATGAACCAACAGAGTGTTTATATATAATTTTTTTGGAAGTCATATTAATGCACTTAGGTTATTCATTTAAATTAAATAAAGATTTAATATAGACTTTCCTTCTGAAATGATGCGAATAGAATGAATAAAAATTTGTATTATTTACTTATATATTATTCGAAATTTTATTATATGCAACTAATATTTTTGCAGTTCTCTTAAAACTATCATAACTCAAATTTTCTGTTTTTCATTTTTTTTATGTTTTTTATTAGCTCACCAGTGCTGGCATCAATGCGACCAATATTACATTTGCCACTCTCACAATGGAGAGTGACAAATATATTTGTGTTCGGGAAAAGGTTGGTGAAACGTCGCAAGTTGTTATCATCGATATGGCCGACACTGCTAATCCAATTAGAAGGCCAATCACAGCCGAAAGTGCTATTATGAATCCTGCGTCTAAAGTAATTGCTCTTAAAGGTAATTTTGTTTTCGTTCAAATTTGAAATAGTTTATAAATAAAGCTTTTTTTTTTTTGTTTATTTTTACCCAAATTTGTAAATATTTAAACATAATTCTCGTTTACTTACTTAAAACTAAAACTTAGATCAACATGTGGAATCTTAATTTTCAGGTAAAGCTGGTGTAGAAACTCAAAAAACTCTCCAAATATTCAACATAGAGATGAAATCCAAAATGAAAGCACACACAATGTCGGAAGATGTAATTTTTTGGAAATGGATTAGCCCCAACACTTTGGCTCTGGTCACTGAAACTTCTGTTTACCACTGGTCTATGGAGGGTGATTCAACACCACAAAAAATGTTTGAAAGGTAAAAGCTCTTTAATTTATTTGAAAGTATACACATCTACCTTCCTAACAGTGATATTGATTGACTATCTCATTAGCCCCATTTGAATTTATTTGACTAGTTTTTTTTATTCTTTTGTAGACATAGTAATTAATCTTATTTACTTTTGCTGAAGATTTATAAGTGGAATGTTGTTATTAATATATTTTTTCCATTCCAGACATTCTTCTTTAAATGGTTGCCAAATCATTAACTACCGCACAGATCCCAAACAAAACTGGTTACTTTTGGTAGGAATAAGCGCCCAACAGTCTCGAGTAGTTGGCGCCATGCAACTATATTCAGTTGAAAGAAAATGCTCTCAACCCATTGAAGGTCACGCCGCGTCCTTTGCCACATTCAAAATGGAAAGCAATCCAGAACCATCTACACTCTTTTGCTTTGCTGTCAGAACCCTACAAGGAGGAAAGTTACATATAATAGAGGTATATATGCATAAACGTACATTCAGTAACATTTGTTTATTATATAAGAAATGGTTTTGATGTTTTGAATGTGCTTTATCGGATGATCTTTCACAGGTGGGCCAAAGTCCTGCTGGTAACCAACCATTTCCCAAAAAGACAGTGGACGTTTTCTTCCCGCCTGAAGCTCAGAACGATTTTCCAGTTGCAATGCAAGTTTCTGGAAAATACGATGTTATTTACTTGATTACAAAATATGGTTACATTCATATGTACGATATTGAAAGTGGCACCTGCATCTATATGAATAGAATATCTAGCGAAACTATTTTCGTAACAGCGCCTCATGAAGCTACAGGAGGTATAATTGGTAAGCAATTAACAGTTTTAGAATTAACAAATCATTAAATCATTTTGATTCTGTAGGCGTAAATAGAAAGGGTCAAGTACTATCAGTTTCAGTAGATGAAGAAAATATTATTAGATATATTAACACAGTACTAAACAATGCCGATTTAGCGTTACGTCTGGCAACTAGAAACAACTTAGCAGGGGCTGAAGAATTGTTTGTCAGTAAATTTCAGATGCTTTTCCAAAATGGCCAGTATGCTGAGGCCGCCAAAGTCGCCGCTAATGCTCCCAAAGGTAATTCAAAAATGTGCTTTGGATTTACTTGTGAACATCCCTTATTAAAAATGAAGTATTAGCTATTTTATTAGTATGAAATTGATCGATGAATATTTTATAAATGGAAAATGGGCTTATTTTTTCCTTTTCTACTCCTCAAACTAATATATAAATGTTTACTTTAGGGATTTTAAGAACTCCAGCCACAATTCAAATGTTCCAACAAGTTCCCACACAACCAGGACAAAACAGCCCTCTTTTACAATATTTTGGTATACTTCTTGATCAAGGACAACTGAATAGGTAATATTTATATTAGAATATTGAATCATTTATCTTAAACAACAGTATTCATTTTTTAGGTATGAATCATTGGAATTGTGTAAACCAGTTTTACTACAGGGACGTAAACAACTATTAGAAAAATGGCTAAAAGAGGAAAAACTAGAATGCTCTGAAGAATTAGGAGATCTTGTAAAACAAGCTGATCCAACTTTAGCTCTGTCTGTGTATCTTAGGGCTAATGTTCCGGCAAAGGTACATTTTTGAATATTTTTTCCAATTAGAAACATAATCAAGCAAAATATTAAATTATAGGTTATTCAAAGTTTTGCGGAAACAGGTCAATTCCAAAAAATCGTTCTCTATGCCAAAAAAGTGTCTTATACTCCAGATTACATTTTCTTGCTACGCCAAGTAATGCGCACCAATCCTGATCAAGGAGCAGCTTTTGCTGGAATGTTAGTTGCCGATGAAGAACCACTAGCTGATATTAACCAAATTGTAGACATTTTCATGGAGCAAAACATGGTCCAGCCATGCACTGCCTTCTTGTTAGATGCACTAAAGAACAACAGACCTACTGAGGGTCATTTACAAACAAGGTGAGACAGCAGGATTTATCAATATACACTCATTTAAATTTGCATAGGATTATAAAAAATATTTATATTTGAGTAGTTAACATTGGCTTAGAAAATTACTTTGTATGTTATTTTTTTAGATTGTTAGAAATGAATCTTATGTCAGCACCACAAGTGGCGGACGCTATTCTTGGAAACAACATGTTTACTCATTACGATCGACCTCATGTTGCGCAGCTTTGTGAGAAAGCTGGTCTACTTCAAAGAGCCCTAGAACATTACACTGACCTCTATGACATTAAAAGAGCTGTCGTTCACACCCATTTGTTACCAGCTGATTGGTTAGTTACCTTCTTTGGAACTTTAAGCGTAGAGGATAGTTTGGAATGTTTAAAAGCTATGCTAACAGCAAATATTAGACAGAATTTGCAAATCTGCGTTCAGATAGCTACAAAATACCATGAGCAGCTAACCACCAAATCTTTGATTGACCTGTTTGAAAGCTTCAAGAGTTATGAAGGTACGTTTTAATCATTAATATTCAAAAGTATCATAGCTCAACCATCGCTTTATAGATATTTTTTTAACGAAAGACTTTATTTACTATGTTGAAAGAGTGATTTCTAACTGTTATTGTTTAAATATGTATGCTGGATTTTTATTTAAACCTATTTTTATTACAGGTTTGTTTTATTTCCTTGGTTCAATTGTTAATTTCTCCCAGGACCAAGAAGTCCATTTCAAGTACATTCAAGCAGCTTGTAAGACTGGACAGATTAAAGAAGTCGAACGCATTTGCCGAGAATCAAACTGTTACAATCCTGAAAGAGTGAAAAATTTCTTGAAAGAAGCTAAATTAACGGATCAATTGCCTCTTATTATCGTTTGCGATCGTTTTGATTTTGTTCACGATTTAGTTTTGTATCTTTATAGAAATTCATTGCAGAAGTATATAGAAATTTACGTACAGAAAGTCAATCCTAGCCGTCTGCCAGTAAGTAATTTCTGTAAAACTGACCAGCAATTTTATTATATTTGAATTACATAATTATATGTCTTAATATGTAAGTACTTCGCTTTAAAATAATTTTCTATTTTTCTTTAGGTTGTTGTGGGTGGTCTTTTGGATGTTGACTGTTCAGAAGACATAATTAAGAATCTAATTTTGGTAGTTAGGGGGCAGTTTTCAACTGACGAATTGGTAGAAGAAGTAGAAAAACGAAACAGACTGAAATTGCTGTTACCATGGTTGGAAAGCAGAGTACATGAAGGATGTGTTGAACCAGCAACACACAATGCGTTGGCAAAGATCTATATAGATTCCAACAACAATGCTGAAAGATTCTTGAAAGAAAATCAATGGTAAAGTTTTAATTTTATCTTGCATTAATTACAACGAAATGTTTTTTCTGATTCTCTTAAACATATTTTTCCAATTTACACATTGTAGTGAGAAAGAATCACAGTATTTGGACTTCTTTGACAGCCTTTTCATACCATATCGCTCTTAATACAAAATTTTGTTCTTCCAGGTATGATTCTCGTGTAGTAGGGCGTTACTGTGAAAAACGTGATCCTCATTTGGCTTGTGTTGCTTATGAGCGTGGTCAGTGCGACAGAGAACTTATTGCTGTTTGTAACGAAAATTCACTGTTTAAATCTGAAGCACGTTATTTAGTTCATAGACGTGATCCAGAAATGTGGGCTGAAGTACTACAGGAAAGTAATCCATACAGGTAAAGAAAATCTTTTTCTTTTTAAATAAATGGTTATAGATATATTTTATTATTTTAGGCGACAATTGATTGATCAAGTAGTTCAAACAGCCTTAAGCGAGACTCAAGACCCAGAAGATATATCAGTGACTGTGAAAGCTTTTATGACAGCAGATTTACCAAATGAATTGATAGAATTGTTGGAAAAAATTGTTTTAGACAATTCCGTTTTCTCAGAACATAGAAACTTGCAAAACTTACTTATTCTTACTGGTAAGTTTTTTAATTAGTTAGCGGTTTTAAGTACTTTTTGCCGCTTGAATACTCAATTATTTTTTTTTTTATTTTTTTTTTAGCAATCAAGGCTGATGCAACCAGAGTTATGGATTACATTAACAGATTAGACAACTATGATGCACCCGATATTGCAAATATTGCCATCAACAATCATTTATATGAAGAAGCCTTTGCTATTTTTAAAAAATTTGATGTCAATACTTCCGCTATCCAGGTGCTGATCGAACAAGTTAATAACTTAGATCGTGCTTATGAATTTGCCGGTAAGAATTTTCACACTAACTAATTACATCAAACCACTAAAAATGTTATCTTTCTTCTGTAGAACGTTGTAATGAACCGGCAGTATGGAGCCAGCTTGCCAAGGCGCAACTTAACCAAGGCCTTGTTAAAGAAGCTATAGATTCGTACATTAAAGCTGATGATCCTTCTGCTTACATTGATGTCGTGGAAACTGCTTCAAAAAATAACAGCTGGGAAGATTTGGTTCGTTATTTACAAATGGCCAGAAAGAAGGCCAGAGAAAGCTATATTGAATCTGAATTGATTTATTCCTATGCTAAAACTGGAAGATTGGCGGATTTGGAAGAATTTATTAGTGGTCCAAATCATGCTGATATTCAAAAAATTGGTGACAGGTGGGTTCAAATTGAATAATTTACTTTACAAATTAAAGAAATGTTAAATTTTTAATAGTACTTTTTAATTATTAGAAAAGTAAATCCAATTTAACTGTTAGTAAAACATAATTTACTCCTTATTTTTCAAGATGCTTTGATGACAAGATGTATGATGCTGCTAAACTACTTTACAATAATGTTTCCAACTTTGCTCGTCTCGCTATCACTCTTGTTCACCTCAAAGAATTCCAAGGTGCTGTTGACAGCGCCAGAAAAGCTAATAGCACTAGAACTTGGAAAGAAGTTTGTTTTGCATGTGTTGACGCTGAAGAGTTCAGATTAGCCCAAATGTGTGGGATGCATATTGTTGTACATGCTGACGAGCTGCAAGATTTAATCAACTACTACCAAGACAGAGGCAAGTGATTTTATCTTTTAATTCAGCTTATAGGATATTACAATTTTTTAATTTACTAATAATACAAGTAAAGAACAAGATTCCATGTATAAAACTATGTAGTTAATAAATGTATATCCACTTTACACCTATATGTAGATAGAATTTTCATATATAAATTGATCACTTATTGGGGTGATGTATTATTGACAAAGTTCAGTTCAATATGTCTGTTATTGAAGATCAGTTAATACAATAATAATTGTAGGCAACTTGAAGCTTCATATTTAGAAATTATTTTCTTAAACAATTTATTCAATATATTTCAAACTTAAATTAATCTCAATTCTTTCATAGAGTTTCATTAACGTATACAGGATATTTCAATTGTTATACTCAATTTTACACAAAAAATACTTTTATCGATTTATTTTAATCTTAATTTATTGATGGCATTAATTTGAGAAATTCAAAATTAACAATTACCTTATGTCTAAATTTTCTATTATTTAGTGTTTATTAAGCACTCCGTATAGCTAATTTGATAATTTTTTGTGAAAATTTAATTTTTTTAAAGAAATTATACTTTTAAATATTATTTTAATAACATTGTAACTGTGTAAAAATGACAATCTTAAAAGGGTTTATTACAGCTTATACTGTTATCACTAGTTATTAGTGTTTACTAAAATTTACTTTTTGTAATTTTTGCTTGACTAATGAGGGTCTATATATGTAAATTATTTATAATAAATATGGAAAGATAAATATTAGCTATCTTGAATTTCCAGTCTTCCAAAAAATTTTATTAAAACGCTTTGGAAGACTGGGAATTCAAGATAAGTATTATTTATCTTTCCATATTTATTCTCTATATATGTATTAAATTGTATCCTGAATTAATGGCCCTTCATTGGTAATTTTTTTCCAGGGTACTTTGAGGAATTGATTGGTCTATTAGAAGCGGCTTTAGGTTTGGAAAGAGCTCATATGGGAATGTTCACAGAACTAGCTATTTTGTATTCCAAATACAAACCAGCAAAGATGCGGGAACATCTTGAATTGTTTTGGTCACGTGTTAATATTCCAAAAGTTTTGAGAGCAGCTGAACAGGTGAACTTGTGTAAAATTGTGCAACATAATCTAATTTTACTTGCATTTAAATAAAAAGCAGATACTTATGTTACAAATCTAATTTTCCTAGGCTCATTTGTGGGCAGAGTTGGTCTTCTTATATGACAAATATGAAGAATATGACAATGCTGTCTTAGCCATGATGACTCATCCTACAGAAGCATGGCGTGAGGGGCACTTTAAAGACATTATCACCAAAGTGGCTAACATTGAGCTATATTACAAAGCTATTCAGTTCTATCTTGACTACAAACCACTTTTACTAAACGATCTTTTGTTAGTTTTGGCTTCAAGAATGGATCACACTAGGTTAGCCTTTAGTAAAAAAGAATATTCATTCAATAGATTTTTTTATTTTACAAAAAAATATATTTTTTTTAGATCTGTGGCATTCTTTACAAAAACAGGTCACTTGCAACTTGTTAAATCTTATCTCCGCTCTGTACAAAATTTGAACAACAAAGCCATCAATGAAGCTCTAAATTCATTGCTCATAGAAGAAGAAGATTTCCAGGTAATATGAAACTAATATTCTTCAGAAAAATACTATCTCAACAATGGATTTTATTTTTAGGGTTTGAGAACGTCTATAGACGCATTTGACAACTTTGACAATATTGGTTTAGCACAAAAATTAGAAAAACACGAACTGACGGAATTTAGACGCATTGCTGCTTATCTATACAAAGGAAATAACAGATGGAAGCAGAGTGTGGAATTGTGTAAAAAAGACAGACTTTTCAGAGATGCTATGGAGTACACCTCAGAGTCCAGAAATCAAGAATTGGCTGAAGAACTATTGGCTTGGTTCTTAGAAAGAAAGTCCTATGATTGCTTTGCAGCTTGTTTGTATCATGTAAGTAATATTGTTATGTAGTCTCGTTTTCAATGTATATTAAAATTTAAGTCGGTTTCTATAATGGTCTTTTTATTGTAGTGTTATGATTTGCTTCGACCAGACGTAATTTTAGAATTATCTTGGAAACATAATATTATGGACTTTGCTATGCCTTTCCTCATTCAAGTTACTAGAGAATTAACAACAAAAGTAGAAAAATTAGAACAGTCTGATGCTCAACGTCAAAGTGAAGCAGCAGAAGAAACAAACAAACCAATGTTGATACCAGAACCTCAGCTTATGTTAACAGCTGGTCCTGGCATGGGTGAATATTTTTTTTCCTTCATATATAAACAATACTAAGTTTCCTAGTACTAAAATCATTTTTAATATTTGAACTGTTTATTTTAATACTTTTTTAGTTAAAATTAAAAATATACTTAATATGTATATATTACAATTATATTTCAGGTATTCCACCCCAACAATATGTGCCCCAACAGACATATGCCCAGGTGGGTTATGCTCCCCAAATGGCCTACCAGAGCTATCCTGGCATGTAATATAAGGCCCCCTCTACTACCAACTGTATAGAAAAGTGGAATTTTGAATAGTTTTAAATTTAAACTGAGGAGCTAGTGTTACAGGACAATAGTTGAATATATAATTAAAAAAAATTTAGGCGTGCAATTTTCCATATATAAATGAAAGTTTTGTTTCTTTTAATATTAACATAAATAGAGCCGTTTCACTAGTAATTTAGAACGAATGTGACCCTGCAAATTGAAGAAAATTGTTTTTCTAATAATGAAAAAACAATCACAAATGTTTTAAATACTCATTATAAAGTATTACTTAAATTGAAATTCTGGTGTCACAAAAAAGCTAGTGGAAAGATATAAACTGCCCTATACAATTTTAGTAAGAAAGAAACAAAATAAATGTTAACAAATGCAACAATTTTTTTGCTTTATGTTTTCAGTTAATTAAAGTTAAAAAAGCTTATAATTAGCTGTTTTCTTGAAAAAAATTAGGATCCTTTAAAATGTTTGAACATTATACAGTATTTCCTAAATAACACCTGAATATTCAATTGAATTATTGAAAAGTATTTTTTGGGATATGCTGTATATTATAATTGGAGTGTTTGTAGTAGGGATATTTATTAAATCAGTTTATATCAGAATTTGAAATATGGGAGGAACATAGCAAATGATTAGAGTAGTTGTTTTTTTTACTGGATATTTTCAACAATTTTAAGGCTCTTGAGTGTGCACATCCAATGGATATCAAAAAACTAGAAGTAATTGTTGCAAAAGTATGTTTAGTCTCACTATTCTGTTTTCCTATTTATTTAATATACACTTCTGAAGCATGAAAGAAACAAAATTGTTATTTAAAGTGTTTGTTGATTTGGCTTTTTTAAGATGTGGTTTGTTAGGAAAAACAAAATAAAAATATTCTTCTCATTTTTCAAAATTTCTAGTTAAATACAATCACTTATTCAACAATAGTTTTTATCACATTTCTGGTTATTGCCTACATTTCAAAATTGGACACGTTTTGTTGCTTATATCCATTTGAAAATGTATATATTTTTATGTACTAGCACCTACTATTAGCATGTATATAATCTAAAAAAGTTGTTTGAAAGAATTATTCGATATGCTCTTTTTTGTTTTGTAATCAGTTTATCATTCCTTTATTTAAACATAGATATATGTATATGAAGTGACTATTTAACTTATATTATTAAATTAAATATATAAAAGTGATTCATCAGTGTTTAACTAAATTGTTTTTTTATTCATTTATTCTTATTTAATTATGTTAAGATTTGCGAATATATTAGTAAATATAATGTAAAGATCAGCAATGACTTTATTATATTTTCCTCATCCACAACACGCAACATGTTACATATTTTAATGGTTCCAAACTGGACAAGAGTCTTTCCGCTTGTGTAATTGCGGTTCATTTTGGAAACTAGTCCTTTTGCTATTTTCCCTACTTTAAGAATATTGTACCTGAAATGTTTTGAGATTACCTCTAGAAATTTAGTCAAAGTGGAGACAACGTTACATATACGAAATTAATTTAGACTGCAAATCAATATTCACATTCAAATATGGGGAAGTTGGACAAAGTAATGTCATTCTTCTGGTTCAAATAATGATTTTGTTTGTTGTTGGAAATAAAAACTATTTTTATTACGCACAATTAATTTTTCCGAGGTTTTATCACATTAGTTAGTTTAACAGAATTTTTTATACATATTGTACATCTTGCGTAATAAATAAAACTTAAATAAATAATTACTAACACTTGATAATTCAAATCAGACTTCAAGATGACAGAAATTTTTTATTAAAAAAAGGATGGGTAGGTACGGTGTTTTTAATTTAAATTATTTAAGCTACATAACTGTATTCCTCGCTTGAATGAGGCGTCCTTTCAATATATTGTTTGTCTATTAAAGATTCTATGCATTTCTTTATCAGTTGGACACTAGGCGCAAATGATACTTTTGATTGAGCGTACACCTAAAACAAAATTAAAAATCAATTATTAAAGTTACTATAATTACTGTAATTAAAATTGTTACTAACCTCTTGAATCAGAAGATTGTGCTTAAGAACTTTTCTCGATTTCATAATCCTAACAATAGCTGCTTGCAGGTACATTTTTCTATCTTCTTCTACAGAGTTCATAGTCTGTTCAACTTCGTGAGGCGTTTCTTTTTGAACAGCAGCAGTTATTCTGAATTTAGTTCTTTTATTTGAATAATCTAGATTAAGTTTAAGCGTTACTTCTGATGTAAGTTCCTAAAAAATGTTGCTATATGTACTGGCCCTCGCCTTTTTGTTGCATCAATCAAAATAATTTGTCTATAAACATATTTCCGACTGAATATGTACCTTAAGATTTACCAAGTTAGGTACACTTCTTAGTTATTATGGTAACAAAAAAGTTATTTAAAATATTACTATTAAACTTACCTCAGCATCAGCTAACAGTAACTTAGAATCTATAAGACTAACGACGTGTCTAGTAAACTGTTCGTTATTTAATTGCAAAGTTTCTCGTATTTCTCGACAAGTAAGAGTGTCTGTGTTTTCAAACAGAAGTAACATAGCCATCTGAAAAGTCTGAACAGTGACCACGTAGGGTCTCTTCAGGTGGTTAAGTTTCAATTCCGCTTGGCAAAGATGATGTAACCACGTCAGTTTTCTACCATTAAATCTCTTATGGTAGAAAGATTCAAACTAAAAATTTATAATAAAATTATTATATTAATCATAGAAAATTTTGTAGAGTAACAAAAAAATTAGATTTTCATTTTACTTACCATTTGAACACTTTTTTCCAGTTGCTGGGGTAATGCAAAAGGGGTAACTACTGCTTGCCCAAGTGGCCAAGCACCAGCTTGTAATACATATATACTGAAATTAATGCCTAAATCTACATTTTCTTGCTTCAAAAATGTATTGAATTTATTGTTGAGATCAGCACTGACTGACATGTCAGTAAACATCCGGTGAAGTTTACTAGTAAA
The DNA here is from genome assembly GCA_951812935.1 of Hermaeophaga mercurialis. Classification (NCBI taxonomy): domain Eukaryota; kingdom Metazoa; phylum Arthropoda; class Insecta; order Coleoptera; family Chrysomelidae; genus Hermaeophaga; species Hermaeophaga mercurialis. Next base: position 32,290,922 of record OX638359.1, on the reverse strand, counting down.
TTCATATCCACAAGCCTAAAATAATAGTTACAATTAAACAAAAACAACAAGATAAGTATTATTTATCTTTCCATAATGGTAACTGGAGAAACTAAAGTAACATTCATTTGAATTTGTTTACCTGTTTAAGTCTGTTTATCATTGATTCTTCTGCATCCATACTTTGTGTTTGTTGATGTATAAGCCTTTTAGCTAACATTCGAGAATAGAACTTTTGAAAAATATCTTTATCATCTATATATTTAAAAATTATTATACTTTCAGCTAATTTTTCATCCACCTAAAACAAATTGCATTCGTTTATATAAGTTCATTAAGTATAAATAGAATAAAAAATAACTGCTTACCTCACTTTCACTGATTCCTTTACTGGATTTCTTTAATAGAGTATCACAATATTTAGCAAGGAGTTCTGGACTTCTACAAGGTGATCTTCCCTGATTTGGTCTGTGATTTATTACAGAATTACAGGCTTTATCTAATGCACCCATAAAATTTTGGTCAGATTTGAAAACTTCTTGTATTAACAGTTTGTATTTTTTATACACAGCCAGTATATTTTCTACAAAGCTAATATGGATGTTTTCACCTTGCAAATTACCCACAGCCTGTTAAAAAAATAAAATGTAAAATTATTTGCAATATAAGTGTTTTATTGAATGCATTAATGGATAAAAACAAACAAATGACATTTTGTAAAGTAAATTTTTTATTAAAGGAGGAAATTAAGGGTAACATAATATTAAGGAAAGATTTTAAATGTAACATACCGCCAAACCCTGAGTTTTTATATGATCAAGTACTGTATCAACCAGTACAACCATTCCATTCTGAACACTTTTGAGTAAATCATACATATTAGAGAGATCCATTTTTCTTTCATTTTGCACCATACTCATACATTCACTATACAAAAATTGTAAATGTTCTGCTACCATATGTGTTTCACATCTATGAGAAACCTAAAAGATATTTATAAGTTTTACTATTTTCATATTTTCAAACTTTTGGTTTTAGTGTAGGTCAAAATATAACTTACTTTCGGGAAAGAACTATAATGCAAAAACCGCCTGGCTCTGAACAATTCTTCTTCTATTTTTGCTTTAACTTTTTCCATATATAAACTAACATCTCGTTCTTGCAAAAGTCTTGCAGCATCTCGTTTAAAGTGTTCTCCACTAGCATCTAAAAACGGTTCTTCATACAATTCTTGATATAATTGTAGTTGTCCTTTCTTTCTATAACCCTGCACCTGTTCAAACGAGAGCATGTTGACATTTTATTTTAAAGTAAGTACTAAGACACATCCAAAATATTCAAATTAGAATGTAAAATTTTGAAATTTTACAAAATAATTTCATAGGCCTACTGAAAGTGAGTAATTAAATAAAGAATTGAAAACATTGAAGATATTTTCAGTTTGGGTATACATTTAAAACAATATAATCTAAATAAAATTTATTATTACCTCAACAAAACTGAGAATTGTACCTCGTACAGCTTCTATGGGTACAGTTAAAGGTTGTTGAGCTCTGTCTTGGTCAATGGCTTCTAATAACAGCTTTACTAGTCTTTGGCCCAGAGGTGCAATCATTCCACTTTGCCATACTTCTAAAGCAAGTTCCCCAATTTCCATTTGCTCACCTAATTTTAAATGATAATAAAGTATCAGTTGATTAAATATTTACTATTCTTAAGGGTATAAACAATAACATTAAAAATTGCTGTAAAAATAATTTACCCCCTGTGGCATCTGAACTTCCATAGATGATTTCTGCATCCGACAATTTTTGAGTTTTTATATGTTGTTGATTCAAATATAAGTACAAACTGTGCAGGTATTGACTGCCAACAGAATACTGGGACCAATAGAGGAAATAATTCTTGATCAAGTTTTGTTCTCCATCTTCTTGTACTTTGTTCAATAATTTCGCAACATGGTCTATCAAATATTGTTTAGTTTCAGCATAAAGCCTATCTGCCATGGGTTCAGGATGTGCCACACATATTGAATATACATCACTAAAATTAATTCAAGTAATTTCTTATTGCTCGATATTTATATTTTCTTTTATACATTTTGTAAAAATAACTGATAAAAATTGTATGCTACTGTAGTTTTCTTTGTCTATGGTAAAGGCTTTTATGTTTTTGAATTAAATCAGACTACTTAAACCAGTATTTTTACTTACGAAAACCTATCGTTCCAGACTGTTCTTGCAACATGATCTAAAGTAATAACACCCTTGATAGTTTCTCTAATAGCACCCCAAGTGGCGTTAAAATCTACTCGTCTTGGCTTCAAAGACATGTTACTAATATAAAAACACTTTCTGCTGATGTCACTGTTTGACAACAATCCAAAAAGTACCGATACAAAAATAAAAATCTAAAAATAAAAAAGACGCATTAAGTTCAATTAGAGTTTAGAACTGCTTGTGTGTGTAATAATTTGTGATGCCCTGGACTAAAATATATACTTCAGTTTTAGCTTATAACCTTGTTAATAAAGGTATGAAATACTTTTAATTTTTACTCCATGTACCGTTTGTGAAATACCTTCCTTATTCTGAACTATCAATTTGAAAAATTATGCTCCAGATTAAAATGAAAATTACACATTCAGAAAATTTTCTAACTTACAACTCTCACTTTACTTTTTGACGTTTCCTTTCAGTCTTCTTTTTGTTCCTTTTTTAAATAATAGATAATATGATTTTCTGACAGCCTACATAGGTACATATAAGCTAGAAGAAGAAAAAAAGAGTTCAATATGTAGAAGGAGTAGAATTGGTAAATTTCGTAAAAGGATAATATTTAATTTGTAAACTAGAAATTACTGTGATCTATGAAAATAAATTTTTTATGGCAAAAGAAGATTGTGTAAGAGAACGTGACTAATAAAAGAAGATTTGAGGAAATCCTTAGTATCTTTGTTTATTACTAGTATTTTTGCCAAATAGTTAAGAATTTAATAACATAAATTTTAACGCTACTTGTATTTTCTAAGCACTTACAAATTCAAAGAAAGCCAATCATTTCGACGGTATCTGATACCTTAAACACTCAGTGTACTTAACCCAAGAAGAACTTCAGCTATCATTAAAAAAAGAAGATTTTTGATTGATTTTATACATTCAACCTCTTAACAGTTTAGGTTTCTTTTTGGCATACACGTTTCGTGTCTCTAGACTTAAAAAGTAAGTAAAGTGAATAAATATAAAAAATATGATCGAAAAATGTTTGATCAATTTTGATAGTAACTATTAAAACATATATTTTATATTTTCGCATAAGTTTCATAACGATTATTTGGGATTTATTTTAATAATTTTATGTAACCTAAAAATGGCGCATTTTTCATTAATGTTTACAAACTTTTTCTCGTAGATGCGTTACGTGGCTGCTTATTTATTGGCCGTTTTGGGCGGAAAGACCTCACCAACAGCCGCTGATCTTGAAAAAATCCTTGGTTCAGTAGGAGTTGAAGCAGAGGGTGAAAAACTCAATAAAGTATTGGGAGAGCTCAATGGCAAATCCATTGAAGAACTTATCACTAAAGGTAAGCTTTAATATAAGGTATATTTTGAATATTTCTAGATTCAAAATTAATAATTTCTCTACCATAGATATTTATTTTGTAATTATCGACATGATGAGTTATTTTACCATCTTTCGGATATGATAGTGTATGATTTTAAAGATTTCCTGAAGTAAGAATTAAACTTATTTCTTTAATATTTGCAAACGATCAGTGTTAACAAAAATTCCTTTTATTTTTAGGTCGTGAGAAATTGAGTTCCATTCCAAGTGGTGGTGCTGCACCAGCAGTTGCATCAGTTGCTGCAGCGGCTCCAGCAGCTGCTGAAGAAAAGAAAGGTTAGTACACAAATTGTTTTAAAATTAGCACAAATTATGTTATATTGTAATGATGATTGAAAAGTTCACACCATCTTTCGACTGTAAAGATTTTGATGATACCTTCTACCTGATATTTTATTAATTGAAATTTGCAATTGTTTTTGATAGACGCCATCATTAATCAGAATTTATTTTTACAGAAGCCAAAAAGGAAGAAAAGAAAGATGAATCAGAATCAGAAGATGATGATATGGGCTTTGGTCTTTTTGACTAAAATGTTATATCAACCTGATTTTTGTAATATACTTTTTTTAAGTTAACTTTTTCTTTTTGTAAATTCCAATATTATGTATCATTTCAAACAGCATACAATTATTAAAAAAATAATTTTAAATCGGAAGTAAGTAAAATCCGTTATAAAGAAAAATTTTAAAATCTATTTTATACATTTTGTAGGTAGGTTTTGACTGCTCTAGGAGTTCAAACTAAAGAAGTTATTTAACAAACTAAATGGCGAATATAATATAAACTTAAGGTAACTAGTTTGATATAATACTTGAAATACACTTTTTCTTACTCTGCGATGTATATTGAATAACAAAAGTTAATTCTTTGTTTAAATGTTAATACTATAAATGATATACTTGATGAATTATTATTTAACCATCTTTCGGATATGATCCTGTGATTTTAAATTTTTACTGAGTAGAATAGTAAACTCACAAAAATATTTGTAAATTATCAAAGAAACTATAAAAAACTTTTTTTTATAGATGTTGAAGTCAATTAGCGTCCATTCCATTTTGCAGAAGAAAATTAAGGTTTGTATACTAATAGCTTTTTATAAAACTAGTATTTAAATTTATATAATTTTTGTGATGATTAAACATTTACACCATCTTTCGACTGAAAATGTATTGATGATAATTGAAAACTGATTTATTAATGTTCTAAAGATAAATAATAATTTAAAAATAATAGTTAATAATTTCCGCTCATTTTTACAGAAGTGGAGAAATTTCGGCAAGATGTTGAAGCTTTGTGAGAATTTTTATAGTTAAGCAGAAACAGGAAGGGGATAATTGTTGAATACACCAAATGTGAATAACTTGCACTTATAATGAGGCATCTCTGGGTGATCTTACCAATTGACCTAAAGTGGTAAGATATTGAGGAGCTGAGAAGTCTCAAATTAGGAGGTACAAGTGCTGTAGGGCGACCCATTCCCCAAACTTTTAAGTTTATTTGACCTTGTTCATAATGCTAAAAAATAAAAATCCTACTTTTATTTAAATAATGTATTTGTTGAAAATGTATACTTATATTATGGATCTTTGTAAATAAATAATTTAATCACAGTCAAAAGGTTTTAATTTTCAGTTTTAATAAGTTCTTGGAATACTCGCATTCTTGTTCCATTTTCATTTAATGATTTTAAATGACGCTGTTCTAGTTTATTTTCAAAAATTCCTGTATCTGGAAAAATAAAATCAGAGTTGTCTTCATCACAGTCTATTGCTAAATTGTGCAAAGTGCAAGCAGCCTCTATACAATTTGTTACTAATGGAATATCTTTATTTTCAAAGTGTTGTAATCTTTGAAATCTTCCTTTTAACACGCTTAATGATTCTGGAAAAATTGCAGCGGCTATTTCATGACATGTATTAAAAAACTGCTGTGCTGGCATTAATGTACCAGTGTCTTCAAATGATTGGACTAACCAAGAGCCACCAAGGTAGTTATTAAATCCTACAACAAAACACATACCATAAGGTACTTTATTAAAAATGCATTTAAATAAAGCCTTACCAACAAGATAATATTCTCCAAATAAGCCTTTTTGTGCTTCTTCCAGTAAGGAGGACTTTTCCATAATAATTTCTGGATCATTTGAACCTTCACTTATGTAAATGTCGATAAATTTACCATTTATAGTTACAGCACCTATATAATAAAAAATAGGTACAATTAAAACTATCAAATATTTCTATATTATTTTGATTCATACCTTGCAATGCGATACTAGGAAATTTTTTTGAACACATGTAATTATCAGACTCTTTGGGCCTAGGGATTTTAATGTAAGAAACTCCTAAAACCCCTATGCATTTTTTTAGATGGCAGATGTTTTGAAATAATTCTGAAATATTTGGATACTCATGTGAAGAGGGCCACATAATTTGTTCATGCATTTTTAAACTCAATGTTTTAGTTCCTGAAAATTGAAGGACATATTTTTTCAAATTATTCAGTGATTTAACATACAGAAATAGTTATAAGATCTTACTTACCAACTTTAACAACTTGATGAATACAACTCATTGTTTTTTTAAATCTGTCTGACATTTGTTTAAATGTTTCTTTATTACCCAAATACCATAGTAAAATATAAGTAGCTTTTTCAGGATAGACTCTTTCTCTACCACCTTTATGATCACTAATAAAAGCATCTTGTACCATTTCTAAAATTTTATTTTTTATTTAAATTAGTAATTTTTGTGTTCAAGAAACTAAATAAGTTTGATATAATGATACATTTTAAAAAAAGGACATTTTTAAGAAAATAAGCGAAATGCTAAGACCCGAGTATTAAAATCATCTCAGCGCGTTGTGGCATATGAATAAGTTTTGACCCTTTCCTAATCACCCCTAAAGAGTGATCACTAATGATTTTAATGGCCTAATTTTTGAAAGTATAAAAAGGTGAAGAAAAAAGTTGTTTTATTTTATGCGACTTTCATTTGCCTATTAGGAATTTCTGGTTCTGTATAAAAAGAAAATAGACAGTGTATTTTTTGGATATCCCTGGGATTGATGGTGGTAATACACTCATGGACAAAATCATCAAACACATCAAGTGTTATAAATATTTTGGCGTTGTGATTTTTTGTGACTTAGTTCATTAAGATTGTTTTGTATTAGTATTACATGTAAATTAAATTATTAAATATATATATATATATATATATATATATATTAAACTAGGTACTCTGCATTTTAGAATTTTATATAACAAAACAACAATAACAAAATTCGTCGATTTAGAATTTGCTAGAATACATTGCTTATTGATCAATGCAAAAATATTCCCTTTACAGATTAGAATTCAATTATGGAAGCCCGATGGTTGAAACGACGTCTATAAAGAGTTAGGGTATGTTATGCCAACTGCAATTAGTGTTAGTTTTGAAGGTGGCGGTATTACGCTTTGGGCAGGTCGCACCCATCCTGTGGAAGTAAGTTCACGTATGACTAGTGACTTCTTATGTATTGAAAAATATCACAAGCTTTGCCATATATTGGCTATATGTGACTAATATTTTCCATGAAGCTTAAATTCAAAGATAAGATTGGCTACTGTAAACTTGAATTCAATTGAATACATATGCCTGTACGCATTAAAGAAATCTTGTTCTAAGAGCTTTGAATTGCAACATAAGAATGGAATGCAATTCTAAATATTCATTAAAATTCAACTTTTTGCAAGCTCAAATGAAAACTGAATGAGGAAATACATGTTACTAACTACACATTTATTTTAATTAAAAGCATTGTATTTGTCATCTTAATGGTATCAAAAAAACCATATTGCATATTTAAAATTTACAAAACAAACTATTTTTTTCTGGTTTGATACTCAATTCATCAGAATATACTTTTACAAAAAATAAATTATAATTTCCAAATATTTGATAATTTTTTCTCAAAACGTATTTTAAATTTTAGTATGTCGTTTTTTTGTTTTATAAATATCTAATTTTTCTTCCATTTCACCGACTTCATAATTTCTACCACTTAGGAGACAGAAATATTGAAAAAGTAGCCAAAATGTATCAAAAATTACCTAATATTTTCTTATAAGTGCTTCTGCTAACTCTAAAATTATGTCTAAAATCATATTCATTCAGTTTTGGTATTTCTATTTCTGCATAACCATCAATTCTTGGTTTTTTAGTAGTTTGAACGTCTTCTGAACAAGTGCATTCAACATCATCTTCACTATCGCTACTACTGCTACTATTGAATAAATAAGAATCTTCTCCAAAGTCGGACGTATATAAAAAAGCTTCCTAGAAATGATTCAGTGTAATAATAAGCATGATAATAAAAAAGCTAGAAAAGTACTAGAATCAATGCAAAGGAGTTTTTAAGAATTTCAAGCGGATATTATTGAGATATAAACGTACCATAGCATAACGATTCATGATTACTGTAAACTTTATTTAAACTTAAAAATATTTTAGTTCTTTACAATAAAAAATGTACTTTTAAAATGTAAACTCAAGTTGTAAACATAACATAACCTTAATTTTTCGTCTTTTATTAATGTTCGCCAAAGAGAACTTTCAGCACCGACACTTCATTTGGGGTCTAGGAAATTCCCTCACAAAAAATTCCCCTACTACAAAATTCTTCGAAAGAAAATTCCTGAACAAATAGTTCACGGAGAGGAAAATTCCTCGAAAAAAACTTTACACAATCCCATAATACGTAAATGTAAATTATAAAAAGTATCATTTTAAAAGGGTAGTCCGAACGGGCTTGAACGTGTTATTCGCTTAGATGTCGCTACCAGTATCGTTTACAAATTATTTAATTTGGCCACGCCTCGAAACATTTATTTAAAATATGTACTTGAAATTATCGATTTGGTTTGGTAGTTGCCATATATCTATATATATATATAGAACGTCTATTGTTGGCATATTTTTCGAGGGCTTCTTGCACAAAAGTCAACTTAATAAGCTGAAGTTTTATTTCGACAAAAAACAGCAACAGTTAGATCAGTTACAAGTATCGTAAAGTCCCCGAAAAGATTCTTGCAAACAGAATTCTTGGCTGAAGTCACCTGACAATGACGATTATAATTTAATGAAAAGGAACCAATTAATGAAAACCTTCAACAAAACTCCAACGTTCAAGAATGCACTTTTCTAAATATGTATACAATCGTTTGCCAAATACATAATTTGTCCTAGATTAAATTATATCAACAATAAACTGAAAATAAAATAATCAATTCAAATATTTTATATTAACTTTGACTTAAAACAATTTTATTATATTTTAAAATCGATGAAAACTTTTGCTTTATTACATTATGACGAGCATAGGCTAAAAACGAGGATGATCGAAGAGAGTATAAAACACATTAGTTATGGAGAAATAATAAGGAATGATGGCTCGTGGTCTATTTTTTATAATACTAAGAAAACTTAGTCCACTGAAATAAAAAATTATAGTAAACAAATAGTTCTCAAATATAAATTCTAGTTTGGTAATTACCTATATTTTTAAAGAATGATTCAGAACATTTTTCGATGATTTTTAGTCAGCTCTTTCTAAATAAAAATTTAATGTTGATTTTAGATTTTTAAATTTTGATCGTTGTTGTCTTTTGTTGAAATTGTAATATGTTGACGATTTTGTTTATAGTTTGTATTCCTTCTAGAAGCCCTGATGATGAGAAGATAAAGGTGCCGAAACCTTTGCTGATCAAGAATATTATTTTTCTTAAGTGGACCTAAACCCAACAATATTGTTTTCAAAAAGTATTTGATCTAACATTTTTTCCATTCCCATGATTATTACTTTTTTTGGATTTTCATTTTCTTTTATTTTTTTCAAAAAGTAGTACTTTCAGTTAGTAAAGCATTATAAATTTCTAAAATAAAGTTTAGTTACAATTTTTTTAAAAAGAATTTTTTTGTCGCACATATTTATTTTGTAATATATAGAACGATTTAAACTTTTAGGGCAAGAGGTCGACATTAAATTCGGTGGTTTATTAGTTTAAAAAATAAAGCGGTTTTAAGTTTTTTCGTTTTCTAATGCAGTTTTAGTTCCGTTGAATGACGCGCGTGTGATGTGCCCTTTTGGATGGATTTTTCTTATGGAAACAAAAGGTAAAAGGCTTGTTTTTAATTTTAAACGTTTTTAAATTCATTAAATGAAATTAAGTTTCTAATTAGAATAAAATTTAGTAGCTTTATTTTTAAAACTTTGAAATGCCTTTCATAAATGTAATTAATATTCTATAATTTATTAAGTTATTTTAAATAAAAGACTAAATTTGTTATGGAATGGCAAAAGAATTAAGACATCTCAGGAATATTTGGTTCAGCCATACCAATATTTGAATCCCTTGGAAAACAAGAAACAAAAAGGTGTACCTATTTTCCAATCAATAAAATATAAAACTATAACTAGAACTATGTCAACCTTAAAATCTACTCTTCCAATTTTAGCCAGAAGATTTTAGAATGCGTTCCTTACATTAGTACATGTTTCTGGTAAAATTGTGTCTATAATAAAAAAATTAAATTAGATAAAATTGGACTTATTTTTTGAACAAAAACCGAGTAACTACATTAGCTACTACACTATCGCCACCACTTGAATCTCTTTCAGTTGGAGGGGTCAATTTTTCATCATTAATGGCTTCTACCATTCTATTGACCAAATTTAATGACCTCAAAGCTTTTTTTATAACTTCCAGTTGTTTGATGGTATTGTTTTTATAAACAGGGGGTTTATTTCTCCTGATACAAATATTTTCGTAAATTTGCTCACAAGAATCTTTAACGTATTGAAGTTCTAAAACTTTCTTTTGAGCTTCCAAGAAGGCTTGTTGGTGAAACAGTTCGGCATTCTTGGCTTTTATCTGTACAGCTTCGAACCGCTTATGAAGATCTGTAATAGTGTTGCTTAAACCTTTTAATTGAACGAACTTTTCCATGATTGAATTTGTCTGAAAAAAAAAAATGTATTGCTTGTGGTGAAACTGAATCTATACAAAATGAATAGTTACTGTAGCGTCCCTAATCCGTTCAAGTTCCTGCATGTAATTTTCATGACGGTCTGTTAAATCTCTTTTTGCCTTAACTAATGCAGTATAACGACTGAAGATTGCGTCTATTCTTCCAAAATTCACTGGGTCGAGTTTCGCAACTTTCGTCAAAAATTGCTGAAATAAAATAATCGCGTATTATAATTAAAAATCGATTATTCCTAATTTCACTTATCTTACTCCATAAATGCCGCACTTTTTTATGTCATTATCTAATAAAATTGTAAGTTCCTTCATTTTATCGCACTCTTTCTTTATCATTTCCACTTCTTCACTTCGTTCTTTTAAGACAACACTCATTTCTTTATTTTTTTGGGTAGCTCTTTTTCGTTTCTGTTCGTTTTCCTCCATAAACTAAAATAAGAGTTCTAGGTTCCATTAGGCCAAACATTTTAAAAAACTTTTCCATAGACAACATTTATAAAATTTCTTTATATGACTTAAAAGAATGCCAAAGAGTCCTATAATGGGTCGATACATTTTTAGATGATTAGTTATTTTTGTTAGACTGTATCCTTAGGCCGAATTGGATTACTCTGACGTCATTGATACCCAATACGCTCAGTTGATGTCATGTAGTCGAATGAGAAATCGGTTACACTAGATTAGTACGACGTCACTAGTTAAATTAATGACGCCAGAGTCTTTCAATTCAACCTCTTACTATAGAATGGATAAATAAATATGACTTGTGTCGTCATACTAATGCGCCGCATTGTTATGATCTAATTAAACAAAATTCGTAAAGAAGGATAGAAAATTTGTTTTTAGTAACCAGGAAAAAGTTGATAAAAAGAAGAGAATGATTTCTATTGATGTCAAAACTGATTTAAGTATTGTCAGATTTGAGAAGGATGTAAAGAAAATTGAAATATTAATATAATAATTTAAAACAGTTTTAAAACAAAATTTTTGAAATACTGAGAATAATAAAGTCGGTTAAAATATTAGTGACGGAATATCAAATCAAGAAGATTTCTTCATGGAGAAATTTAAGGGAATTTCAGTGATAAGGATTGAGGTCAGATACCATGAATTAGAAAATAGAATATTTTCTATTAAGAAGTTACGTAGGGAAGAAACGTCTAAAAGGTTGGTTAAACATATTAAAATTAGTAGAATAAATTAAATATCTATACTACAGATCATATCAAGAACTTCAAGGAAGTGTGGAGGAAAAGCATTTCTGTGATGGAAAAATCACCAGACCAACAGACTAGAGAATGTGGAATTATAGAGAATAGATGTACAGGCTATTTATAAATTAATTTATTGATTGATATACACAGTGTCAATGAAGGTTATGTATTTATTAGTTAGTAATTGTCAATAAAGAAAAATATAGTCAATAAATATACAAATTAATAGACCAATGGGAAGAACAAGATGTAGATACAAGTTGGACGTACATAAAGTTAGTAATAAATAAAGTGGAAGAAAAAACGCTAGAAAGAGCGGAAAAATAAGAGAAAAGAGTGGTATTCAGAAGAAAACCAACAAACGGTTGAACAAAAGATAAATGCGAAACTGAAATTGATAAGAACTCGAAATGAAGGGCATAGAGATAAGTATGAAGTCAACAGAAAGTAATGGAACAACGTTAAGAAGTAAAAGAAACTATATTGATACAGAAAATAAAAAAGAAGGAAAGGTAATTGAGCAACATCAAGAATATAAAGTAGTATCGGTAGAATATTTTAAAGATTTATTAAGAGGAATAACAGATGATATCATTGTGAAACCAACATTAGAGTAACTTGAAGAAATTATTAATAAGACCCGAACTAGAACTACACCTGGTATAAATATTGAATTAATAAAAAATGGAGGAGATAAGTTGAGACAGTACATACATAAATATTTAAAATATGAAGAGGTAAACATATTCCACAACAATGGTTAGTAGAACAAGTCGTAACAATACATAAGAAAGGAAACCAACAAGAATGTAAGAATTACAGGGAAATAAGCTTACTTATTACAACTTACAAAATACTATCAAGTATAATACAAAATAGGCTAGGAGATACTTCAATTAAAAAAATAGAAAAATACCAATGTGGTTCCACAAAAGGGAGGTGAATAACAGAGGCAATACATAATATAAAACAAATAACATAATAAAATATATAATATAATAAATAAAATAAAATAAAATAACAAATGCATACAACTTAAACTTTAAGATACTCTTTATTGACTCCCAACCAGCCTTTGACTCTATAAAATGAAGCCATTGAAGTCTTAGGCAAAGCTAAGAAGGTTGATAAAAATGACAATGGAATCTTCAATGATTAGAGTGATAACCCAAAACGGAGAGACAGAGACTTTGGAATTGATTAATGTGTACGATTGTACTTAAATATGTCGCCAGAAATAAAAATAAAAAAGAAAAATTATGGTAGAAATATAACAAAAAATAGATCAATCAGGAAACAAAATTGGAACAAAAATAATTAAAAATAAAATGAAAATGATGAGAATAGGAAAAACCCTAGGAAATATAAAAATTAAAGTGAGAAGTTTGAAGAAGTAGGTAAATTTGGATATCTAGGAGTAGTAACTAGTAGTAAAAAGAAGAAGAAAAAAAGAAGATCCAGAAAAAGTGGTCGACAGATAAATCTGAGTAAAGTCAGAATTAAAGATACGGAACGAAGACCAGAAGATAGAAAGGAATGGAGAAGACTGTGCATGAACATTTTAAAATGCGAATAGGGACTTATCCACCCCGATGCATCGGATCTAGAAAACCTCGAAAGAGGAGGCGCTACCCTTTTGAAGTGTTTAGCCATTATATGTATATTATATATAATTGTGGATTGTTCATATCGTTAACTGTAATAATTTATTTGATTTTAGTTATGTTAGCACCCACCTTGAGACTATGGTTACTCAGAATGAAATTTGACGTTATTCGATTCATTTGTTGTATCCAAATAATTTATTCACATTCTAAAAAGTTTCATAATATTTTTATAAAAATAAGAAATACTATATCATAACAGTTTATAAATTTCGAGTGGTTGGCAGATACTATTATGTAATCTGAGAGTGTTAGATACTTCTGTCTATGAAAGAGTAAGTCATGGAAAATCTTTACATTAACAGTAATAATTCTTGATTGGAATGGTTTGAAATGTACGTTCATCTATCCTAATTTCCTTGTTAAGAGTTAAGAGGATTAAGTTTGGATTTATTTGATGAACCGTAGACGACGCAGTCATTATATACCACAATTAATATTACATACCTTATTGAATTTTTCAAAGGAATTTCTAAGTTCTTTTTCTTGATCATACAATTGCTTCCATTCTTTGTCCATCAATTTTTGTTGTTCTTTCGCCTTTTTTTTAGTCTCTCGGAGCCTTCCTTCAACATTATTGTATTCTTTTCTAAGAAAATGGTATTTAGTTGCAACGCTTCTTTCACTTATATGATCAAAATTCACGTCCCTAAAAAATAAAAGAAATAATACTTTATTAGAATTTTAAATGAGGAATCTAACAAAAGGTACCCGTAGAAAACAAGGCGTACACTATATTAATTGTTTAATATAATTAGCAAAAAATATGCGAAGATATAGAGGAACAGATGCGGACAGCGACCACTTTTTAATAATAGCGAAGATAAAACAAAAATACTAGACGAAGAAGGAAGAAACAATAGAGTAGGCAAAAAAATAAGTTACAGTAGGAAAAATCCTATATAATAAAACAATTAAAGAGAATATGTGGAAAAATTTAGACGAATTTTAGTACAAAAAGAACCAGAAGATAAACGACGAATAGAAACAAACAGAGAAAACTATAAAGAAGGCGGCAGAAGAAAATTACAAAGAAAATAGAAAGTAGAAAAAGAGAGGACTGGTTCGTCGCAAAATGTAAGAAAGAAATGGAAAAGAGTAAATAAGCTAAACAGAAAATGATACCAACAGGTGCAGATGAAGACAAAAGTCAGTACGATGAGCAAAGGAGAATAATAAAGAAGATATGTAAGGCGAAAAAGAGACAGGATATGAAGGACAGAGTGAAACTAATTGAATAAAAATTTGTAAATAAGGAAATAAAGAACTTCTATTAGGAAGTCAAAAGGAATAAATGGAAAGTGTAATAGAGAAGAACCATGGGTACTAAAAATAAGGAAGGAATATAGTATCTGATGAAGACAAAACTGTAAAAAAATTCTACGAGAAAAATTAAGTAAAGGATATTAAAACTCGAATTGTACAAAATGATGGAGAAATATTGCCACCAATGACAAAGCAGATATAATACAAAAACAAAAAGATGGCTAGTGAAATAGAGTCAGAAGTGATAAAAAAAGTAAAGATCTACTAGTCAATAACTAACATATAGGAACAAGAGATAATTACAGAAGCATTGGAAACTGCAACAATGGTAGGTACAAATCTATAAAAAAGGAAATAAAGTCGAATGTACGAATTATAAAGGGGTACAAAATACTGGCAAAGAGTATAGAGATGATGATAAAGGAATACGGAGAAAACATGTTTGGAGATTACTAATGCGAATTCAGAGCAGAAAGATCGGTGATGGACCATGTCAAAAGGAGACATTTATACAAGATCACTAATTACCTCAATATACCTAAAAAACTGATCACACCAAAATGACGCTCGAAAACACAAACGTGAAAATTAAACTGAAACAAAAACATCGAAGAAGTGGAATAAACAGTACAGGGGCTCTGAAAACAAGAACAATACTGTGGATGACATACGCGGACGATGTAGTAATGTTCAACATCTGAAAAGGAACTAAAAAGTGCTTGCAAAGCCTTCATAGGAGCAGCAGAGGCTGCGAACCTAAGAGTTATTCAAGAGAAGGTATGGAGAAGAAGAATAAACCAAGAAATAAGGAATTTATTTGGAAAACAGGAAATGAGCAAGATAATAAGATCAAAAAGGCTAGGAAGGCTAGATCACTTGCAGGGAATGCCAGACACTAGAATGAGACATAGAACTAGCAGGAATACGAAAAAAAAGGTAAGATCAAAAACAGATTGTATAATGAAGCAGAAGATAACTTAAGAGAGTTAAGGATTGGAAAGCGAAAGTAGGGGTCAGGAAAGAATAGAAAAAATAATTACCAAGCTATGGTCCTAAAAAGCCTATCTGTAATACTATGTATAAAGATTCTCGAAAAAGAACCTCATTTAACCAAAAGGCTGTAATTATATAAACAAACAAAATGACATAAAAAATGTAAGTATTACTTATTCATATTTACTTCAAATCGATAAAAATCAACATTTTAATTTGTCTAACCTTAACCATGACAATAATAAATAAAGAGATATAGTAACTCTAACTGACACAAATAACCGACATGAAATTTGCTATTAATTAAACAGAAATTATATTCATCAAATATAATCAGAGTGTGATATATTTTAAAATTTGTGTAGCTGTTATTTCCTTTATTATTATCCACAATGGGATTATGCTTTAATCAACACCAAACGACCAACCTTAACTTAGATCTTACATTAAAACATAATTTCAGCTCCCTGAAAATGGAATTAATTAATTAAAATTCCGAAAGCTTGGATATTTAAAAAGAGTTTTTCTTTCGTAATTAATCGCTGTATCTACAATATTTTTTATTTTATATATATATATATATATATATATACTAAGTGACATTGAAACCCGAACACCCAGTAAAAATGATATTATTTCGCTAAATTTATACGGATTATGTTTAATAATGTGTTGATGCGCCATGGAGTCTTACACATTCATTAATGTGTTTAGGCATACTACTTATTAGGTGATCAATATCCTCCTGGGGTATCTCATTGTAGGCCACCTCAACCTCGTGTCGCTGCGTAACCAGCGTTTGTAAAGTGCCACCACATGTGTTCAACTGGGAACAAATCAAAAGACCATGGTGGTCATAGCAGCAAATTAATTTCGGCATGTTCAAAGTAGTCATATGTTACTCTAACCACATTTGGTCGGGCATTATCTTTGTGAAAAGTGGGATTTTGGAGAGTCCTAAGAAATGGAATTAAATGTGGTTCTTCAATGTAAAGCTGCGCGGTCATGCTGCCTCTAATAAATACTAAAGGTGACTTAGAGCCGTAAGTAATGGCAGCCCACACCCTAATCTCAACAGTGCGATGAACAAAAAATTGTGGGTGACGGAGTTCACCACGTCGCCTTCTTTTTCGTGCATGGTTAATCAATATCGGGATTCGTCGCTAAAGACCACTGTGTTCCATTCGTGGTTCCACGCTAATCGTTATCTACTTCACTCAAATCGATTGCTTCTGTGCTCTCGATCTAAAGATAAGAACTAGTGAGGTCCGAATGAAAAAGGCCGAAACTTCTTATTCGATGATAAACTGTTCGCAAGCCAATTTACCTTCCATGGTCTGCAAACCATTGGTTTGCAATTGCCCTGGTTGTGTTTTGTGCCTCTGGTTCTTCTTGAAGCCATACCTTACAAGATCTCACCACAGTATCTTAAATTCTTTGTACACTAGCAACAATATCCCGGCATGAAAGTCGTTCCTCCCTTAATCCAACTATTCTTCTCCCTTCAAACTCTCTTAATTGACGATAATTTGCATTTCTTCGCACTCTGGGAATTATTAACACTTACTAACGTTTACCAATATGATCATTGATAATCTTGATAATACTGCTCTTTCAAATTCCATTTATTATTGTAAAAAAATCAGGATAAAACAAACAAATGCGAAAGTGATAATGTTAAAAATTTTATCATGTGTTGTTTTTGTGATGATAAACTTGTATCCAAAAATTAGTGAAAGCAAATAATTTTTACTGGGTGTGCGGGTTTCAATGTCACTTAGTATATGTATATACCATGTTCAGATGTCAGATACCCCAACGGATTTTCATTATTCCCAGTCACTGCTAATATTTCGTGGAAGCCTTTGAGCAAATGGCACTTGAGTTCTTTCACCCTAAATATAAAGTTTGGTTCCTGTAACTAGAAGATATTTTTATAATTTGGCCTCAAGGTCAACAATCATTTCCAGCTGCCCTCAGTCATCTAAACATCCACATAAAGTTTACCATCAAAATAAAATACAATTCCTTTTCTGAATGTGCTGTTCTCACAAAAAAATCCAACAGTACTTTAGTTAATTCTGTATGGAAAAAACACTCCATACCGGTATATATATCCATTACACCACATACCGTAATCTCAGTAAAAGGAATTCATAATCAACTTTTTAGTTCTGTGAGTTATATCTATCTTTGAACCATCAAATCTATCACAAGAAATAAATCACACTCCCATCAGCATTTTTCTCCAACGGCTAGAAAATTTCCACATACAAAAATCAATCTTTAAATTCCAAATACCTAAACCCAAAAATTCTTCTGGTTGTATATTTTTCTTCGACCAACTTATCCGTCGCTATCTATCCGTGCTTTTTTAAATCGTTTTTACTTGATGTTTTTTCTTTTTTCTATTACTTTCAGTATTCGTTGAATTCAGGTCTTTTTCGTTCTATTCATTTTCTTTGCTTTTCCCCTTCCAGCATTCTCTTCTGAAGAATAACCAGTTTCACTCTCTTTTTTAATTTATCAATAACTTATTTCCTTCGGACTGAGTATTCAATATCTTTTTTTCAAACTCGATATAATTTTGTCTTCTCTGTATTTGTGTACTCTGTTGTAACTTAGTTTTTAGTGTTTCTTTGTTTTTTACTGGATCCCAACCACATCGCCTGCATACAAATAGACTTTGTTATTGTTTCTCAGCCTTTGTTATGAACACAAATGTTAATTATAAGTAAATAGTGAACGGTCGACTGAGAAGCCTCAGTCTTTATGCTTATTAGGCATATAAGTTCATCATTGTGCATTTGATATATTTTGGCTATTTTCCTAATTTATCCCGTACTGGTTCTCTATTTAGTATTTTTATGTACACTGTACAAACAATTGTTGAACGTTTCGCTTTTTTTGCTTCAGTTCTGAATATTTACTTTGCTATATCATAGTAATATTTTCTTCTTTCACCCTAAGTATTTAAACACTTTTGGATCTATGCTAATGTAGTTCCTTTTTGATCGTTTTTAGATCTTTCTCTTCTACTTCAAGCTTCATGTATTAATCTTTTTCTATATTGTCTTTAATATTGTCGGGTTGGTTTTTCTCCCTGTAAATCGTATTTTTCTCTATATTTTATATCATTTATTAAAAACTCCCCTGATTTTAGTAGTTCATTATTGATTTTTATTCCTCAAGCAGATTTTATTTTACTGGCAACGTTTCTTCTAATTATTTGATGTTGCTCTTTTTATTTTATCTTACTTAACTTGAAAAAGATTTTAAAACAATATTAGTTAAATACTGAGTTATTCACTAATTACTAATATTCTATCAACTTACTTATTTAATAAATTATTTCAAATTCTACTAAAATAGGAATAAATTCTGTATTACCTTGGAAGTTCTCTTGTAAATTTTTTCGATGTTAAATATTCTCCACAAGCAATAAAAGGTGGCTTTTCAGGCACTAATCTTTCGATAGGTTTTAAAGATCGGATTACTCTTTTTGCGTCTTCTTCCAAATTCTCCATGATACAATATACTTGTAAAATATAACAATTTTTTTTAAGTTTTTTAAAAATATATAAAGGAAAATAATATTGAGATCCAAAATTTTAGACTCTAATTAATCTACTATTAGGTTGCCATGGACATCAGTAAACAACACTGTTTCATTTGAGCACATTTGATCAATAATTTTAATGACATCAGGTGAGTATTCTTAATATTTATAATAGTAATAACATGATGCTATGTATACTCCGATAAAATACTGGTGCATCAGGAAAGGGAATATCGTGGTAGATTAATATAAGAAATAAATTCGTCATCCACAAAACAAGGAATAAGAGTGAATGTAGAAATTAACGGGGATGGTGATGTTGGAAATAATATTTATAGAAGGAGCAAAAACTATTAAACGCATATTAGAAAAATGTCGCAAAGCTTTGGTAGTACAGATTAAAATTAATTCAAACTGATAGCTAAGAACAAAAATACAAACGCTGCACCTACTGTTTATTGATTTTAAAATATTGTATGATTAGTAGGTAACAAGAAATTATGTAAAGGAATAAACAGGCTGGGGCTACCAAACGAAATAATAGACATGGAGAAAATAACTCCTATAGAGCCAAGTAATCAACTAGAGCGTAAGGTGCACTATCAGAAACATTTTAGTTCAATAAAGGTTTAAGGAATAGTGTTCCTATATTCACTTCCATTTCTGCTTTCCATTTTGTGGTTTTTCTCCACCTTCTGTACTAGTGAGAATTAGCTGCAAGTTCCTATCATTACCTTGGCTTCCTCGATCACCTGACCTAAATCCATAAGAACTTTTTTGTTGGGCTATTTAAAAACTTTAGTCTATGTCAATCAAAAAGACAATCCAGAAAACTAAGGATTCATTTTCATTGTCGCCAAATAAGGAATAATGTTGAGTCACTGTAGAGGGTCCATAGGGTCTTATAGTTAGGGAATGCATAAGAGTAGAAGGAGGTCGTGTTGAACCGAGATACAAAATTATTTAATAAAAACCATACTGGCCACAAACATTTTTTTTTTTCGTAAACAGCTGATTTTGTAGATGTCGATCAAGAGCACCTTTTTTAAGTTTAAGGATTAAGCTGTTCGAAAATACTATTGTTCTGCTTTTATCATACAGGGTGTAAAAAAAGGATTCATTTTAAGGAGTCTTATCTAGTAACCATCATATTAAAAATTTATTAAATTACACCTAAAACTTCAAAAATTATTTAAAACAAATTATTTCCAGGTGGAAAAAAAGTATAGCAACATGTCGTATTACTTTTATGAGTTCTATCTGAATCCGGGAGATTGGCCCCATATTCTGGGACATAGAGTATATATAATTGTAGTACATGAAAAAAAGAATTAAGAAATATATCTTTGGATGAACCCTAAAGTTTATATATAAATGAAGGAATAACAAAATAAGTAGAATCGAAAACTAAACAAAATTGAAATCTTAAATAGACATTATAACGGAATTTACAAAACCATTAACACCTTTAAAGAATTTTGTCTTTAGCAGCTTTGTCGCTCTGTACAATGGTTAAATTTCTATTACTTTTGATAGGTACACGCAGTTTCATTTTCTACTTTTTTAATGAATAAACTTTCAACATGAATTTTCAAATTTTAAGGTGGGAAAAGATCTGGTGACCGATGGCACATTTCTTGCGTCGCCGTCGATTTTTGACGGCGCAAGCCCGACGCGCCAGTGTGACGTCACGATCAATATAAGCGACAGCTTAAATCACATATACTTCGTTGATATTAGTGTTTGTTGTTTAAAAAATATTAACAAAACTTCTAGTTTTTTAAAACATGTAAGTGTACATCTTCTTCATACGTAGACGTTGTAGTTTGATCCGTTTTCCAATCCGTTGAGGGTAATAAATGAAAATTTCTAAGGGTGGTTGACGATTCATAGATTTTCTGTCGTGGGTTCTGAAAATTTATTATTTTTTAGGAAATTCTTTTCAATTTTAGAGATTCTAATTGTTTAAACTTATTTAGTATAAAATAAAGATTAGTGTTAATTGCAGCGTTCTGTTTGTATAAGTAATTTTGATAATAATTTTTATTTTAGAATAAAATATTTCAGTTTAGTATACTTTTTAAATTATTGTTTTCTTATCGAAAGCTTATTAATATTATCGGTTTGTTATTATAATTAGAACAAGAAAATTTGTACGAAACCGATAAGACTGATATCTAAATATATATGCCTATTTCATTGACATTTTTTGTATCATTTTTCGAATTTCTAAAATTTATAATTTACAAGGATTACTAATTTGATAATTGTGTCTAATATGTACTTTAAACAATTGGAATATTTTAAAAAATTTATTTGATTTGGGTAGGTGTTGAGAATTGATTTTTACAGCAAACTTCACGACACATGCGCTTTTTAAAGTAGCGTGGACAAAATACTTATAGAATGGCGAAGACATCTTTCTAAGTTTTTCATTTCATGCTTTATTTCCTCAACAATTTAATATTTTTATAAAAAATCGACATGAAGAAAGAAAACTGCTTTATTAAGAATGCTGGGCCACTAGACGAGAGCAACTAAAAAATATTTTTATGTTTTAAAAATTTTCAGTGGTAAAATCGAGACGAACAGAAAGGTCCTTATTGAGATAATAGAAAAGTTTACATGTTATCTTATGGTAAATCAGCAAAAATCGTTCAAGTATGGTACGTTTTTTTTCTTGAACGAACAAAAAAATATTCACATAAAAACTTGAAAATAATTAAATATCAATGACTTACAGTTTTTATCATTAACTTGTTGATGAAGCGGCAACGCCATAAACAGCATTATATTTTGGAGGTAATCTGAATAATAAAATTTTCGATTTTTTTACTTACTCAAGCGTTGACAATATACCTCTTCACTGACGTGTTTTCTTTTTCATATATGTATTTTCTTTCCGTCTTTATTAATTTTCATTTTTACGAGATAAAATTGAATGCTAACGTTACATGTACTAACATACACAAGCAAATGTCCAGGCTGCAATTATTTAAAATTTTCACTGTTGCTACTTCGAACTGATCGAAATGAATTAATTTCAATTAGCAAAAATATTATTTTTTGTGAAAAAATCACATTCTTATCTATTTATTTGCATTATTTCTACTACTTTATTGATATCGTTATCGTAAATTTGAGAGAAAATTCATAATAAATTATATATATAATTTTTTTTCTTCAAGTTTCCGTATGTGTACTATTATCTCAACAATAAAAAAAATTAGAACTATTTTGGAAAACAAATTCAAAATACTCATAATCTTGATTATTCCCATCTCAACTTCCTTAAATAAAAAAATTAAGTAACCAATTATTATTCATCTATTAAAAATAAAAGGTCGAAAGTTATTTCTATAATCTGGCAAGATTATGAAAACATATTTTTATTAATTAGTTCGTTCTTTTTGGCTATTTTTGTATAATTTTTTAGACCAATTGTTTATTTTTTCTAAACAAGGAGATTACATTTAACTGAAAATATATTCATTATAAAAAACACGACGGAAATTGTTATCTATGAACCAATATTTCCTCTCTATTTTTAATCTGTCGATAATGATCAGAGCTAACAACTGATTAAAATTAATCAATTGTAGTTATTTGATGAAGAATATCCATTTTCTCAAATGTGATATTAGGGATTAGAAACAATCAAAATTAGAAATCTTTACTACAAAATGTTTCTATTTTAAACGGTTAGATTTATCGCTTACTTTAATTAGCTTCTCGCAGGTAACTTTTCGCAGATTGGTTTACATGTTATTGTCTGATTAATTTCAGCTGTTCTTTTACTGCTGACTCAGTACTACAAATAACTTCATCTCGATTTAATGTCAACAGTTTAGTCACCAATATTTTAGTCCAACTGGGATGATTAGATTTCTAATTCTAAGTTCCCCTATGTGGATCGCTTTTTTAGAAACTGTGCAAATTAGTTTCTACTTCAACACATATAGAAATGTTAAATGATTTACCAATGCTCTTCTTCCACGACTAACCGTATAGTATAAATATTGGTGCGAATAAAGCAAAAAACAACTTATCGTTTATCGAGCGATTCTTCAGTTCTCCTCTTTGTTCTCACTATAGAAAGAAAACAAAAAATCATGCTAGTTATGATGCACAGAAGAGCGATGATAAGGATAATCAGCGAGTAAAGAACGATATCGGTAGTGGTAATACAGGTAATTAGAATGCTACTGGATGAAAAAGTCAAACTACACTAAATGGAGGATAATAAATTTCTCAGAGTTAGAAAGGAAGACACAAGCGAAATGCCAAAACCAATTGGAGCAGAATGTAAGTGAAGAAAGTTGAACCAAAGAATTGATTAAAAATAAAAAGAAGTAGGTGGAATACAAGTATAGGAACCAAATTACAATTTAATCTAGTTTGTGTCGATTCATGGAAACTTCACTAAACATTCAAAGAAAAAAATTAAGGAAGACGGGAAATATGCGCACTTTAAAAACCAAAAAACTAATACCAGAATTGAATACTAAAATATTGGTTGGGAGTCTAAAGTCATGGAAAAGGTCCAAAATTCCATGACAGAAGTTATGTTGATGAAACAAGAAGAAGAAGATTGACAAACAGAGTACAACAAGGAACAAGAGGGTCCAGTTTAGGAGATCTTAACCTTAAACAAAGAGATTTTGTCTTCCAAATATTAAAAAGGGTAAACCCTAGTCGCACACGTCATACCATGGTTCTTCAGACTATATCATAAGAGACAGATTTGCACCTGAAGGTTAATAAAGGAATGCACTTTAAAAAATAATAACAATAATACTGATAATTATAGTAATTTTACTGATGATAATAATAATAGTAACGATAACAATTATACTGATAACAATTATAGTAGATCTCTCTGTTACAGTTGCCTTCTGCCAGTTTCTTTCCTATTAAAGTAATATAGTTCTATTTTGTAGTAACGAAATGGATTTGGCAGAAAAAAATGACTAAATTGTATATCTAGGAAATCTTCTTGATGTGGTATGATTTCAGGTCAGCTGGGGATTCACTGGCCCCGGGGGCGGGGGCCGCCGGCAGTGGTGGCGGAGACGGTGAGGTTGTGGGCGGGCCGCGGACACCCCAACAAATCGCGGCCCAACGAAGATTACAGCAGACGCAGGCACAAGTCGACGAAGTCGTCGACATTATGAAAACGAACGTAGAAAAAGTTCTCGAAAGGGATCAGAAATTATCTGAATTAGATGATAGAGCAGGTAACCTATTAATTAAAATAGTAGATCACTAAAAATTAGTAGAGTGCAATACAATGCAATACAATTAAATAATCTTTGGGGTATCAGAAATATACGATCTTAAGAGGTTTCTATATCAATCCTGACAGGACAACACTTATATCTTTATTATTCTATTGTCTGTTATCATTTTCATGTGGGTTTCACCGCAACACTGTAAAATAATATATTTTTTTTAAGAAAAATGCCAATGAAAATATATTTTAACGATTTAAATGAATACCCTTTTAACATAATATTTTGAGACTTTTACATTAAACGAATTTGAGTTATTCTAAGAAAGTGCATAATAATTTATCAGTAAGTAGCGACCTCCCCAAATTTGCGGATGCACGACTTGCGTTCTTTATTACTAAATAAGTACCCGTTAAAAAGATAAAATTATAAATACTCAGTCTCATTAAATGCGCTTTTTAGAGGAGGGAAATAGAACGCTCAGAAGATTACAGTGATCTGGGGATTAATTAGAATAATTTTGAACTACTATGAAGTTTATAGTTAGTTGTACATACAAATAATACAAACAAAATATATATTATAGTATATTAGAAGGTTGGCGAAATTGGTGGGGGCGCAGATTAATTAGCGGCACACAATATACAATTTTTATTTATACATTCTATTATTTTTTTATGGGCGTCTTATTTGAAAAGAAGGAATAGGAGTAATGTACTAATTTGTATAAATTATTAAAGTGATTGAAAAAAAATAATTCTAAATTTTAGAGTGTCTGAAAAAACTTTTTTGCAAATTTATTCATGATATTTTTTAGATGCATTACAACAAGGTGCTTCACAATTTGAACAACAAGCGGGAAAACTAAAGAGAAAATTTTGGTTACAGAATTTAAAGGTAAGATCATCGTTCATCGTTAACGATTCATTTATCTAATACTGTTATTAGTTCAAACTGTATAGTATTTGCCAATAGTTACTTTGAAGTTTTCAACAATCTCTTTTTTTCTCACCTCCAAGCTCTCCATGTATTTTGACAAAAAAGAAACAGGTACCTTGACTTCAATAATTATTAAAAAGAGTGGTTCGACGTTTAAGGCTCAGAACTCGAAAAAATACATTTAATCCAAACCAAAAGTACTGGTTTAAAAAAAAACAGGCCCGGGAAGAACGGGACTTGGATTTTATGTCCAAAAAATTTTACATACTTCCATAGACGATCTCTCTGATTATATGAAAACAATTTATCGTTATCTACTGTTAGAGTTTATATCTTCCATTACTCGGATACTCGTTACAAGATGACAATTATCAAATGACTAAAATGACAATTATTAATTGGAGAGAAAAAACCAGACCAAATTATTAAAAATGAGTACAAATACCTCCAAATAAAATCCCAAAACAATTGAAATAAAATATCCTCCCAATGATAGTGAAGACCCTCTTTTGCTATTCTCACTACTACAACTAAATCGAAATTAGATTTTTTCAAAGGGAGAAATAAAAAGCATGAGGCAGAGTATCCAGAAAAATAATGCTGGCTGTTAGGTGTATCCTAGAGTTTCATTTGTCTCTGTTCCAATAACCGTCAATCTCTAAAACAGTCTCCTTTTCTGTACCAATGGCACCAAATGTATAATTATTACACTTCAATGCCTAGAACAAAACTTAAACAATTAAGACCACAGAACAAACCTGTAATCGTAATCGTTAAAACAACGAGAAAAATCTATATTCATACCTGATTCTTTGTCTAAGTAATAATAAAAAAAGAACTGGCTAGTGTAAGGCATTGCCAAAGAAAATATAGTTGATAAAGACTATTTGTCCAAAATCTCCGAACACCCCGTGATACTTTTCTCTTTTACTCCATAGTTTGGGATTTTCTCCCCGTTAGTTTAACATTAGCTCAATTGACCAAAGCCAATTTTGTAACGCATTTTTTCGGTATGGCTTTTTTTAACATGGTCTCAGGGCTTATTGTATGAATCTCGAAATTTTTTTTCGGCACAATACATTGTACTAAAATTCTCTAAACAATTTTTGAAACCTGACCTCAATTTCCTATAAAATCGCAACGTTTGCTACACCATTTTTTCGTATTTCAACATAAAATGTATCTAAAATTTATACATTTTTTTGCTTATGCAATGTATTTACTTTTAACGTCAATATTCTTTGATTATTACATTATTAACATCTTTTATTTGTTGCAGATGATGATAATAATGGGTGTTATTGGTCTTGTAATTTTAATAATCATAATCAGTAAGTATTCATAGTCTTTCTACTATAAACATACATTTCAAACATTCACCTCCATTAATCACTAATTGAAAAACTTAATGTTTTACTACTAATACGGAATATGCCGTAACCTCTTTAGATTACCTAGTTTTTATAAATTCAAGTACACATGGTTCGAACAAAACTTTACAATGGTCGATTAGTAGAATTAACACCATTAAAGATAGTATTAAAGTTTAACATAATGTTGCGTGGTTGTAACACCTTTTCTTGTATTTAGTACAGCTCGGGAATCTTTTAAAAGGAAGGTTATTTAACTTAAAAAGTTGATATTACTTGTAATGATTTTTTGAATGGTTACTGCGTATCTAAATAATATCAATACTGAGTAATGTGCCTACTAACTCTAAAAATTAAATCTTTTAACGTTTTTTTCACAAAGCGTTTGTATACAGGGTGTTACTATATTCGACCGACAACGCTTTACCCCAGAGAGCTCTCGTTAATTGATGAATTTTGATATAGGAACATAAACCCTTAAAGGGCTTAGTTTCCGAGATACAGGGTGTTAAAAGTTTGAAATCAAAATTAAAAATTTATCATAAATCAGAAACGCCTCCAAATATTTTTTTCAAATTTGGTGACCAATATGCTCTTTAAGAAAGTAATATTTTGACATAAACTAACTTTTGAAAAATTTAACCAGTGGCGCGCTTTCAGGGTTTGTGGCAACTTTTATCCCCCTATTTTTTACGCCACTGGAACAAATATTTTTTTTTAATTTTTTTTAATTTTCTGTTCATTTTTAGGTAAAAAAGTAATAACCTTTTATGGAGCTAAAATGAACGGTATTGTAGATATTTGCTTCTAAACAAAAGTCTGCAAGTACTTAGATAATTTACAAATTATGATTTGTGCTGTAATTTATCCGTCGGCGTTTTGCTAAACAAGTATTTGTCTTAATCCATTTTATTAATTCGATTTTAAATAATGATTAAGTGTACCTAAATAGTTGAAAAAGAAATACAAGCTATTTATGGGCTTGATTTTGAGACCAGTTGCTGCAATTTAATAAAATTAAAAATCACAATTGCGATAGATTACAAAAACTATCAAAATTAAATTCAAACAAATGTATTACAATAATAACAAAATTACAATAGTTGTTCAAACTGTTGGCCGTTTACTTGCAAACAAGTTGTACATTGTTTTCTCATTGTAAAACCTGACTTTGAGAATAACTCGGGATTGGGCTAAATACCTCCTAATTTATTTGGAAAAAGGTATTTTGTTCTTTCAAAATAAATTTTTCATTTGAAGATTTTACCGATAAGTTAATGAACTGCGGGGAAACTCAAAAAAATGGTAGAATGTTAGCTTGTTTATACCAACAAATATTCCGCAATCGTCGAATTCCACATTCTTCAGCACGATGGGGCATCTGTTCATTTTCCTGCAAGTGCTAGAAATTTCCTAAACAGACGATTTAGAGAAAAATGGATTGGTCGGGGTGGACCCCAATGTTGGCCTCCAAGGTCACCCGACTTAAACCCTATCGATTTTTTTATCTGGGGCTACATGAAGTCCTTAGTGTACGAAACCATCGTTGAAACTGAAGAAGATCTAATAGCGAGAATTCAAGCTGCGGCCGACAGTTTGAACAACTATTGTAATTTTGTCAATTTTGTTATTGTTGTATCATACATTTGTTTGAATTTAATTTTGATAGCTTTTGCGTTATTGTGATTTTTACTTTTATCAAGTTCTCAGAAAATCTCAGAAATAGCATGTATTCTTTTTTCAACTAACGCCTAACGCTTAGTTATTATTCGAAATCGAATTAATAGTATGGATTAAAAGCAAATACTTACTTGTTTAGCAAAACGCCGACGGGCAAATTACACAACAAATCATAATTTGTGAATTATCTAAGTACTTGCAGACTTTTGTTCAGAATCAAATATCTACAACACCGTTCATTTTAGCTCCATAAAAGGTTATTACTTTTTTTACCTAAAAATGAACAGAGAATTTAAAAAAATTAAAAAAAAAAATATTTGTTCCAGTGGCGTAAAAGATAGGGGGATAAAAGTTGCCACAAACCCTGATAGCGCGCCACTGGTTAAATTTTTCAAAAGTCAGTTTATGGCAAAATATTACTTTCTTAAAGAGCATATTGGTCACCAAATTTGAAAAAAATATTTGGAGGCGTTTCTGATTTATGACAAATTTTTAATTTTGATTTCAAACTTTTAACACCCTGTATCTCGGAAACTAAGCCCTTTAAGGGTTTATGTTCCTATATCAAAATTCATCAATTAACGAGAGCTCTCTGGGGTAAAGCGTTGTCGGTCGAATATAGTAACACCCTGTATATACCTACTAACCCAAAATTAAATAAATATTAGAAGCGAAACAGCTTAGATTTACAGGGTTGGGATAAAGTATGGAACCAAGTAAATATCTTTAAAACGAAACGGACTATATTTATGAAATTTTGTAGGTAAGTGCAATGGGCCAAAATGCATCTGATGTATATTTTTTTGTTAATAATATACTTCCGGTTTAACCGGAAATAACCTCAACTTTTTTAATTTGCTCTTACTTGCAAAATTTAATAAATATCGTCCGTCGTTTTTTAAGATATTTACTTGGTTCCATACTTTATCCCAACCCTGTATATCCTGTGTAAATAAAGTCAGTGTAGCTTATAATAAGACATCCAACAACTAAAATTCTAGTTTTGCAAACGTTTCGAGGTTTTGACATTTTCCTCAGGACTAGAAAACATAAAAGAATAATTAGATATTTATAGTAAATTCTTTGAATTGGTATGATAAATGATTTATGAAACCAGATAAAAAAATAGATGTTTCAAAATGATTACTGTGATGATAAAATCTGAATGGAGGATCTTCACACAACAATTTTGTTACTCATCTTAGTTATTGGGTTTTCAATTTTAATGTTTATTATGTTTGATAATAATTCCTTAAGTATACTTTTTATATTATGCAGCCCTGAGAAAAAAAGTGTAAATTTCGAAACGAAGGCTAACAGATTGTAAATGGTAGTTTTGTATCCCATTACATTGATGACTAACATTAAAAGTTATAGAAAATTCGAAATGTTATTAAATCGATTTATTTTTTCTTAGTGAACTTCATGTAACTCATGGGCCAAATATTCGGTAATTCTGTGTTTTGATGTAAAGGCTTTCTGTCTGTCTTTCTGTCGTAGAATACTTCGAATAATGTCTTCCCTCATCACAAAACTCTTGTAATATAAGTTTATTTTCATATTGCATATTGTAAGTAATATTTTTAGAGGCTTTATAAATATTTTTGAACTAAATTTATCCATTTTTAACGAAGTTGTTACTTACAATATGTAAATTCTATCAAATAATCGGCATGTAATAATTTTTTTATCATTCAATACTGCTGACTGTTATTTTATAGTTCGTAGTTGTAGAATATTCACTATAAACATATAAGAATATCCCAACTCTTAGTTTACAAAAAATATTCAATTAAAACTGAATTATTGATATTACCAACATAAAAATAAATTTTATTAATTAAATAAGTTTAAGTGAAAATCTTGTTTTAAGTTCTAACCAAAATGTTGGATTTATTCGTACAAAGCATTTTGTTTATTATTTCAAACAATAATTCAGCATCGCTAAATGTTTGTTACAACTTAATAACGAAAAAGAAATTATTTATGAGGCTGAACTAAATTATTTAGTTTTCCATTAAGAGCAGTGCTTTGTTTTGAGATAAAAAACATATTATTTACAAGTTCAAACTGACATGGTTAAACAAAGTAGAAGAATAGGCATAATAAAAAAAAATTTAAATTTGCACAATATAGATGATGTATTAAAATCAACAAAAATAACTGATTTAACAATTTTTGTCGGACGGGTCCATATTTGGTTATTCAATATATCTAAATATAGATGGAAGCAAGTTTAACTCTTTCCTTTATTTGAAACAGAGCTGACCTTTATTTAAAAAAAAATTGAAGTGAGACCACAAAGACCATCCACTTCAGCTCCATTAATAACTACACTTGCATTTAACGCCCAATTATTTAAGGGTTTGGATTTAATTAGAGAATGTTTATAATAATACAACTTTTCTTTTAATAGTTTTAAGATTATCTTAGTTAATTCTACAAATTAAAGTTCTATAAACGAAATATATGACAAAGACAAAAAAGAATAAGCGTTTGAAGAAATAAAGAAAATTATTGAAGAATGAAAATACAACAATTATGGTGCAAATAATAAAAAAGAAGATGAATTATTAAAATAAATAGTATGCACGACAGTATAATTAATTCAAACTGATCACTAAGAACAAAAATAAAGCGAAGCACCAACTGTTTATATATTTTAAATTTTCGTATGATTCAGTAGACGGCAAGAAATTATGTGAAAGAATAAATAGTCTGGGGCCACTAAAGAAACTAATAGACTTGCTGAAAATGGCTCCTAAAGGGTCCAATAATCAACTAGAGGGTGTACTAAATTAATATTTCAATTCAATAAAGGTTTAAAGCAAAGTGTTCTTATATCCATTTCTGCTTTCCATCTAGTTCTTGGTGACAATGGTTCTTAATTGTTTTATATACTCTTACTTTATCTTTCCTGGATATTTATTTTACTTTTATTAACCAATTTAGCGCATATGTGCTGGGGTTACCGTCATTAACCATTTTTTATTTCTTCTGCCATACCTGGTTTTTTGGAAACACTGTCCCCAGATAAGTGTATTTCTGCACTTTTCTGTCTGTTGGACTTTGTTATGTATTAATCCCCTTTCCTCTCCTTTTTAAAATCATTATTTGTCAGTTTCATGTATTTATTCTTATCCTCATTGATACGTAGCCCGAATGGTGTACTTTGTCTTCTAATATTTTCATAACTTCCTTTAATACTTGTTTATATCTTGTCAGTATTACTAAGTTGTTCATAAAAGCTAGGTAATACTGTTTTTTTCTAATACTCGTATACTAAATCAGATCTATTAATTCACTTATTAGTTTTTCCAAGTATAGACTGAACAGTACTGATGAAGAGGACTCCATCTTTAACTTAAAATCTATCCGATATTTTGTAATAACTCTTTCTTTATTGTCTGTTTTTGTTAGTGTTGTCTCTATCATTTTTGTTAAGCGTTTTTAACGCTTTGTAAAACTCGTTTGTAACCTTGTTTAAAACTAATATACAAAACCCATGTTGATTTCGTGTATTTAAAGCTTCCTGCTTCCATTTTCCTTAGCGTAAATATTTAATCTATTTTGCTTCGTCCTATTCTAAATCCACACTGATATTCTCCGTTAATAGTTTCCAATTTTTTGTCAATTTGTTCTTAATATAACTCGGTAGTATCTTAAATGCTGTAGCTTATCTTGGGCACAATATCGTTTCCGTCATTTGTTCCAGTATTTGCTCTTGTATTATTATATTATTCCCTATCAATTTTTGTACTTCCAATAACTTTCCTCCATGCTTAAACATTTCAGCTGTTATTTAATCACTTTCTGGGTTTTTATTGTTTTTCAATTTACTTCTTATTTCCCTTATTTCCTATGTTGTCGGTAT